>OY759269.1:50597522-50605022 GCA_963662155.1 Lamellibrachia columna | reverse complement strand
ATATATATATATATATATATATATATATATATATATATATATATATATATATATATATATATATATATATATATATATATATATATATATATATATATGTATATATATATATATATATATATATATATATATATATATATACTTCTCATTGTTAATATTCGCTTTCACCATCTGCTACTGGGGCAAACGTGTTATTCTGATTAGATTTAACCTGCATTTTCTGGACATGTACAATGAATGTATTCCTCCAATTTACTTTCCTCCCTAAGAACAAATAAATTGTTATCTGGAATAACCTATTTCGTGTCGTCATATAATTGAAGAAGCCTCTTACCTGTCGTCTTCCAGAGAGTAACTGACCGGACAGAGGGAGCCTTGGTGTAGTCCTTTATCTGGTGCATGGTTCTGCCGTCCCAGAGTCCGACTGAACCGACACTGCGGTCAGTCTGTGAGACATCAAGCATCAAGATGCCGCTCTGTCCGGTCACCTCCGACTCTGACGAGGCGGTCAGTGGATCACCGTACGTCTTCGTCAGGTAAGTCTTCAGCGCTGCCAGGTCGTATATATACACCTTCTTGTCGCGTCCAATGAATGCGCCCTGTGAGTGGTCCTTCGGGATGTGGTGGCCGTCCAGCTGATTGAGCATGTAGGACAAGCGCAAACCGTCGGTGGCAGCGAGTGTCTTGACGTTGTCCAATTTCAGGTTCCCGGTGAGTTTCGTGCGCAGGTTATCTCCACTGATGTCGCCGCCCTCCGCATTGTCACCCGGGTAAACTGTTACCAGCGTTATGAAGTTGGGCAGGAACCGTGATCCGGAAGAGGTTTTTGTCTCCTCTAAATAAGTCAGTTTTCGAATAATGAAGGTTAAAAGGTACCATGCATACATACATACATACATACATACATACATACATACATACATACATACATACATACATACATGCATGCATGCATACTTACATACATACATACATACATACATACGTACATACATACATACATACATACATACATACATACATACATACATACATACACACATACACACATACATACATACATACATACATACATACATACATACATACATACATACATACATACATATATGCATACATACAAACATACATACACATACATACACACATACACACATACACACATACGCACATACATACATACATACATACATACATACATACATACATACATACACACATACATACCAAAAACTGCATAGTTTGGTTGTCTTAACGTATTCGCAAACACTTACACGTGCACACATGATTACCTATTTATGTAGAAAATAGCTAACCACTTACAAACATACACACACATACATACACACATACATACAATACTATAAACACACTGGAAATGTAGAAGACTACACAAACTACAAAGAGGCACTTAACCTAGCTACAACTGAAATTAGAAAATCTAAAAGAACCTTTGAAAAAAAATTGGCAGGTAATATAAAAAATGACAGCAAGAGTTTCTATGCTTATGTAAGGAGTAAACAGAAAGTTCGAGATAAGGTCGGACCACTGGAAAACAACAGTGAAAACATAATTTCAGATGGGTTCCAAATGGCAGAGGTCCTGAATGAGTATTTCAGCTCAGTTTTTACCACAGAAGATATCAGCTCACTTCCAGTTCCATTGACTAAATTTGAGGGCAATAAATCAGAACATTTAGGGCAGTTATTTGTAACTCCTGAAATGATAGCAAAGAAAATTAAGAAGATGAAAGATAATAAATCACCTGGAGTTGATGGGATACCACCAAAACTGCTAAAGGAAATTGTTGATCAAATTAGTACACCACTTGCAAACTTATTTAACTTGTCACTAGAAGAAGGAATAGTTCCTTCAGAATGGAAAGAAGCAAACATTACGCCGCTATTTAAGAAGGGATCGAGGAAGAAGCCAGAAAATTACAGACCAGTGAGTTTAACATCAGTTGTATGTAAATTACTCGAAACATTAATTAGAGACCACATGGTGGAATTCCTCATAAAACATAAATTAATAAATACATCTCAACATGGATTCCTAAAAGCAAGGTCATGTCTAACCAATCTCTTATGTTTTTTAGAAGAAATTACAAAGTGGGTAGATGACGGGTCACCAGTGGATGTTGTCTACTTAGATTTTCAGAAAGCTTTCGATAAAGTGCCACATCAAAGATTGTTACTTAAACTAAAAGCCCATGGTATAGGCAATGATGTAATCAACTGGATAGAAAAGTGGCTTACACACAGAAGACAGAGAGTAATAGTAGATGGTAAGATTTCAAACTGGAAATCTGTTTTGAGTGGGGTACCACAGGGATCAGTGTTAGGCCCTATACTGTTTTTAATATATATATAAATGATTTGGAGGATGACATATCTAGCAAAGTACTCAAATTTGCAGATGACACAAAAGTATTCAGAAAGGTTACTAATGATACAGATAAACAAAGTTTACAGGATGATCTAGAAAAATTAGTTAAATGGTCAGAAAAATGGCAAATGTTATTCAATTTTGGGAAGTGTAAATGTATACACATAGGACATGGAAATATGGACGAGGAATATAAAATGGGGGATGCTGTACTAGGTAGAACCACACAAGAAAAGGATTTAGGAGTAACATTTAATGCTGACATGAAAGTTTCAGAGCAATGTGGGATTGCTGCTTCGAAAGGAAATCAAATTCTAGGGCTAATTAGGAGAACTATCACGTATAAGGAGAAACATATAATTGTACCCCTGTACAAAGCAATAGTTAGACCACATTTGGAATATTGTATTCAAGCATGGAGGCCATATCGTAAAAAAGACATAGATAAGCTAGAAAGAATACAACGAAGAGCAACTAAGATGATTCCAGAATTAAGAGACCTTAGTTACGAAAGTCGCTTATTACAATGTGGTTTGACAACACTAGAGACCAGGAGACTAAGAGGAGACCAAATAGAAGTGTTTAAAATAGTGAACGGTTATGAGGATGTTGATAGGAATATGTTCTTCAAACTTAAAGAAGGCAGTAGAACCAGAGGACACAAAGCAGCATTAGTTAAGGAGCAGTGTAGGTTGGACATGAGAAAGTACTCTTTCTCACAGAGGGTGATAAATGAATGGAACAAACTGCCAAATGATTGTGTTAATGCTAGTAGTGTGAATATGTTTAAAAATAGAACTGACAGATATCTGATAAGGGCGGGCTACACATAGATGAGAAAATTGTTGGACTCTCGATAAGCCAATGGCTTCCTTGTCCACTTGCCATCTGGAACTTGTTGTTCGAGATGGCAATCTTGTTAACTCTTGTTAAATACATACATACATACATACATACATGCATACAAACGTGCATATAAGTTATATATGATATAACATACATACTTACCTACCTACATACATACATACATACATGCATACATGCATTCATACATACATACACACATGCATATATAAATACATACATACATACATACATACATACATACACATGCACATATATACATACATACATACACACTTGCACACATACATACATACATACATACATACATACATACATACATACATACATACATACATACATACATACATACATACACCCACACATACAGACTTACACACATATACATGCATACATAGATACATACATACATGCATACATACATACATACATACATACATGTATATATATACGTATGTTTGTACGTATATGTGCGTATGTATGGGTGTATGCATTCATGAATGTATGTGTGCGTGCGCGCGTGTGTGAACACATGTATATATATATATATATATACATATATATATATATATATATATATATATATATATATATATATATATATATATATATATATATATATATATATATATATATATATATATATATATATATATATATATATATATGTATATATATATATATATATATATATATATATATATATATATACTTCTCATTGTTAATATTCGCTTTCACCATCTGCTACTGGGGCAAACGTGTTATTCTGATTAGATTTAACCTGCATTTTCTGGACATGTACAATGAATGTATTCCTCCAATTTACTTTCCTCCCTAAGAACAAATAAATTGTTATCTGGAATAACCTATTTCGTGTCGTCATATAATTGAAGAAGCCTCTTACCTGTCGTCTTCCAGAGAGTAACTGACCGGACAGAGGGAGCCTTGGTGTAGTCCTTTATCTGGTGCATGGTTCTGCCGTCCCAGAGTCCGACTGAACCGACACTGCGGTCAGTCTGTGAGACATCAAGCATCAAGATGCCGCTCTGTCCGGTCACCTCCGACTCTGACGAGGCGGTCAGTGGATCACCGTACGTCTTCGTCAGGTAAGTCTTCAGCGCTGCCAGGTCGTATATATACACCTTCTTGTCGCGTCCAATGAATGCGCCCTGTGAGTGGTCCTTCGGGATGTGGTGGCCGTCCAGCTGATTGAGCATGTAGGACAAGCGCAAACCGTCGGTGGCAGCGAGTGTCTTGACGTTGTCCAATTTCAGGTTCCCGGTGAGTTTCGTGCGCAGGTTATCTCCACTGATGTCGCCGCCCTCCGCATTGTCACCCGGGTAAACTGTTACCAGCGTTATGAAGTTGGGCAGGAACCGTGATCCGGAAGAGGTTTTTGTCTCCTCTAAATAAGTCAGTTTTCGAATAATGAAGGTTAAAAGGTACCATGCATACATACATACATACATACATACATACATACATACATACATACATACATACATACATACATACATACATACATGCATGCATGCATACTTACATACATACATACATACATACATACATACGTACATACATACATACATACATACATACATACATACATACATACATACATACACACATACACACATACATACATACATACATACATACATACATACATACATACATACATACATACATATATGCATACATACAAACATACATACACATACATACACACATACACACATACACACATACGCACATACATACATACATACATACATACATACATACATACATACATACACACATACATACCAAAAACTGCATAGTTTGGTTGTCTTAACGTATTCGCAAACACTTACACGTGCACACATGATTACCTATTTATGTAGAAAATAGCTAACCACTTACAAACATACACACACATACATACACACATACATACAATACTATAAACACACTGGAAATGTAGAAGACTACACAAACTACAAAGAGGCACTTAACCTAGCTACAACTGAAATTAGAAAATCTAAAAGAACCTTTGAAAAAAAATTGGCAGGTAATATAAAAAATGACAGCAAGAGTTTCTATGCTTATGTAAGGAGTAAACAGAAAGTTCGAGATAAGGTCGGACCACTGGAAAACAACAGTGAAAACATAATTTCAGATGGGTTCCAAATGGCAGAGGTCCTGAATGAGTATTTCAGCTCAGTTTTTACCACAGAAGATATCAGCTCACTTCCAGTTCCATTGACTAAATTTGAGGGCAATAAATCAGAACATTTAGGGCAGTTATTTGTAACTCCTGAAATGATAGCAAAGAAAATTAAGAAGATGAAAGATAATAAATCACCTGGAGTTGATGGGATACCACCAAAACTGCTAAAGGAAATTGTTGATCAAATTAGTACACCACTTGCAAACTTATTTAACTTGTCACTAGAAGAAGGAATAGTTCCTTCAGAATGGAAAGAAGCAAACATTACGCCGCTATTTAAGAAGGGATCGAGGAAGAAGCCAGAAAATTACAGACCAGTGAGTTTAACATCAGTTGTATGTAAATTACTCGAAACATTAATTAGAGACCACATGGTGGAATTCCTCATAAAACATAAATTAATAAATACATCTCAACATGGATTCCTAAAAGCAAGGTCATGTCTAACCAATCTCTTATGTTTTTTAGAAGAAATTACAAAGTGGGTAGATGACGGGTCACCAGTGGATGTTGTCTACTTAGATTTTCAGAAAGCTTTCGATAAAGTGCCACATCAAAGATTGTTACTTAAACTAAAAGCCCATGGTATAGGCAATGATGTAATCAACTGGATAGAAAAGTGGCTTACACACAGAAGACAGAGAGTAATAGTAGATGGTAAGATTTCAAACTGGAAATCTGTTTTGAGTGGGGTACCACAGGGATCAGTGTTAGGCCCTATACTGTTTTTAATATATATATAAATGATTTGGAGGATGACATATCTAGCAAAGTACTCAAATTTGCAGATGACACAAAAGTATTCAGAAAGGTTACTAATGATACAGATAAACAAAGTTTACAGGATGATCTAGAAAAATTAGTTAAATGGTCAGAAAAATGGCAAATGTTATTCAATTTTGGGAAGTGTAAATGTATACACATAGGACATGGAAATATGGACGAGGAATATAAAATGGGGGATGCTGTACTAGGTAGAACCACACAAGAAAAGGATTTAGGAGTAACATTTAATGCTGACATGAAAGTTTCAGAGCAATGTGGGATTGCTGCTTCGAAAGGAAATCAAATTCTAGGGCTAATTAGGAGAACTATCACGTATAAGGAGAAACATATAATTGTACCCCTGTACAAAGCAATAGTTAGACCACATTTGGAATATTGTATTCAAGCATGGAGGCCATATCGTAAAAAAGACATAGATAAGCTAGAAAGAATACAACGAAGAGCAACTAAGATGATTCCAGAATTAAGAGACCTTAGTTACGAAAGTCGCTTATTACAATGTGGTTTGACAACACTAGAGACCAGGAGACTAAGAGGAGACCAAATAGAAGTGTTTAAAATAGTGAACGGTTATGAGGATGTTGATAGGAATATGTTCTTCAAACTTAAAGAAGGCAGTAGAACCAGAGGACACAAAGCAGCATTAGTTAAGGAGCAGTGTAGGTTGGACATGAGAAAGTACTCTTTCTCACAGAGGGTGATAAATGAATGGAACAAACTGCCAAATGATTGTGTTAATGCTAGTAGTGTGAATATGTTTAAAAATAGAACTGACAGATATCTGATAAGGGCGGGCTACACATAGATGAGAAAATTGTTGGACTCTCGATAAGCCAATGGCTTCCTTGTCCACTTGCCATCTGGAACTTGTTGTTCGAGATGGCAATCTTGTTAACTCTTGTTAAATACATACATACATACATACATACATGCATACAAACGTGCATATAAGTTATATATGATATAACATACATACTTACCTACCTACATACATACATACATACATGCATACATGCATTCATACATACATACACACATGCATATATAAATACATACATACATACATACATACATACATACACATGCACATATATACATACATACATACACACTTGCACACATACATACATACATACATACATACATACATACATACATACATACATACATACATACATACATACATACATACACCCACACATACATACTTACACACATATACATGCATACATAGATACATACATACATGC
>OY759269.1:50455422-50597322 GCA_963662155.1 Lamellibrachia columna | reverse complement strand
ACCACTACCAGAAAAGTATATATATATATATATATATATATTTATATATATATATATATATATATATATATATATATATATATATATATATATATATATATATATATATATATATATATATATATATATATATATATATATATATATATATATATATATATATATATATGTCAGTAATGCAACCGAGCTAAATATGTGTTTCCATCGTAACAAGCAGGCTCCATTTCACCATCATTTTAGACGTCAAGCTGTGTGAATTATGTGGCAGTTGAATATTATATATTATATTCGACCGCCACATAATTCACACAGCTTGACGTCTAAAATGATGGTGAAATGGAGCCTGCTTGTTACGATGGAAACACATATTTGGCTCGGTTGCATTACTGACAGTAGCAGTCCGACCTATATATATATATATATATATATATATATATATATAGATATATATGTGTGTGTATATATATATATATGTGTGTGTGTATATATATATATATATATATATATATATATTATATATTATATTCGACCGCCACATAATTCACACAGCTTGACGTCTAAAATGATGGTGAAATGGAGCCTGCTTGTTACGACGGTTGCATTACTGACAGTAGCAGTCCGACCTATATATATATATATATATATATATATATATATATATATATATATATATATATATATATATATATATATATGTATATATATATATATATATATATGTATATATATATATATATATATATATCAGTGACTTTCTGGTAGTGGTAAGCCATATTGCAGCGCTACGCTGGAAATGAATGTGCGTGAGCACGTGCGCATGCGTGAGTGCGTATATATATATATATATATATATATATATATATATATATATATATATATATATATATATATATATATATATATATATATATATATATATATATATATAGCTTATGGGCCATATTGGTACACTGATAATTTCAGGAGTCAAGCTGGGCTACCGGAGGCTGTGGAGGCATCACTGGTGTCTGCCGGACGACAACATGTGGCTCCAAGTTAACGGTTCTGGTGGCAGTGATTGGTTTCATGTAGTTCATGGTTCACGCCCAATTGGCACTTGCAATGTTATCAAACTAATTATACACACACGCACGCACACAAACACGCACATTGTGTTGCGTATCAAAAGGGTATTACAACTATAATGTTATGCATGCATGCATGTAGTTTTCTGTGGATTAAAAATGTCCGAAGGAAGCAAGTATGTAACTAAATCCCCAGGACGGGACAACTAGTGAGGTTCCTCGTCCACCTCTGTTGTCAACAGTGTCTTGGTGTCCAGTCTGTTAGTCTGTTGGTCCAAAATGAACTCCCCATGACTTTGAAAACATCTTAAACTATAGCTATCTTCCGAAAAAACTCAAGATATATTTATTCCAAATGCAATTCCACCATAAATATTCGGTTTTCCCTCGTTCTGATAATGACTTCATTCTAGGGTTGTTCTTTTTATCGTTTATCATCATGTAGTCAAGCGGACCATGTGAAACGGCTTTGCCGTCTAAAGGACTGTTTATCTATCTTGCAGACTTAGCTAGCTCATCAGACTTTGTAATGCTGGCTGCCTCTTCATATGAAGCTTTGTCAACACTAAACATGTTCAACATGCCCCAACCGGCAGCAAGCGAACATCCGTTGCACCAGTGGCACGTGTGGCCTGGCTCAGGGAACTGAAAAGCTATGTCGGCACAGCAGTCAGTCTTACTACTCTGACACCGCCTGCACCCAATTTGATCAATGAGACATTGAGGTCGGCATCAAACAGGTCAACCTGGAATATTTACCTGTCTCTGTGGGACAGTGGCTCTGCCAACTGAGGCACTATCCTTCGGCCTAGGTCGCTTGGCTTTGCGCTGAACTGAGCAGGTGTTGTCGTGTGGCATAGGTCGTGTGGCCGTACGCCAATTAGGTCGACTGGGTTTGTCGGCATGGCTCGGCACGAAACTGGCTCTGAACGTTGAGCAGGTGTTTTCATTTGGCCGAATAGGTCTGTCCATCGAAGAACTATTGTCCTTCGGTTTACTTGGTATTTTTGTGCGACTGACCTTCACCCTGCTGGAGGGTGAACTACCCCCCCCCCCCGTTATGTCACCAAGATGTTTATTGGGGGTGCATTAACAGCTCACATTGTGTAGTCACTCTTTCTGTACATCCGAGACAACGTATTATTTCGTGCATGATATTTTCTCGCATTAGGCCCGTGGACCGGAAAATACTGGAATTTATTGGGAAACCATGCCATGGCCAAACTCAAATATATCAACTACTAGACCATCATATATTCTCCTTCGAAAATATTTAACGACCCGTGCGTGCCAGACGACCGTACACGCGCTTGTTACATCCAGACTGGACTGTGGAAATGCTGTGTTGTTTGGAGTAAACGTGCGTTTAATTCAGAAACAAATGCTGCAAAAATCGGCGGCTCGCCTAATAACGCGACAGCGGCGCCGCGACCATCAGCACGTCACGCCCTCCCTCACTGCGCTTCACTGCCTGCCGGTCCGATGGCGAGTTAGCAGAACTGGTATTTGCCCGTAGCTGGGGTAGTTTCGACCATTGTTTCTAATTTGTTTTAACAATATAATATAATGATTAATCTGTGATTGATTTGCACCCATGCGCTCAAATTGAGCGAATGCTAACGGACAGTGTTGTGTTGGGGGCGTCAAAGTAATTATAAAACAGGGTTGTGGGCAGACATTTTACGAAACGAGTATATCATACCAGGGGTGGGATTAGGCTAGATGGCGGGGGTCTCAGTCAATCGTAGTCATACGTCGTTCTACTTAAAACCGGGGGGCAGGTTGCGGGACGACAGATGTGCCATTCTACTTACAGAAGGGTTAAAATTAGCCGATTACTAATACTTCAGTCTTTATATTGACACTAGTTCCAATGTGGGTATATATATGTTGTCCTTTACCGTAACATTTGCTTAATATTTCCAAGCACACAGGGAGGTCTAAGACCCCCTCCATGGCTTAAGTGGATCGTCAAAACCTTGAAACCCCCCGGATCCGCTGCTGGATACAAAATATAGAATAATTTAATTACACACACGTGTTCAATGCGCGTCGTTCGATACAGGGATGCATTAGATGTATATGTTTGGCACCACTATAAATTTGCTAAGACCACATGACAATGCTGCTTGCATAGCTGAAATTTCTCCCTATGGCATGTTATTCGTCATCGACCACGTTCAGTTGGCATTTTGTTATCGGATCATTTTAAAGTCAATTATCGTTTAATCTCTGATTACTCTAGTGTTGAATCCATGTGTGTTGAAAGTTCAGACTTTTCCGGCATATTTAGTGTGCCAGTATCGACCTCCGGGTCAGCCAACACACTTCTTTGAAGATGTGGAAGTATCCGCATACATAATTGTAAGCCTACCTCTAATTACAAAGGTGTTGTAGTGCATTAATTACCCTAACTGAACAGCTCTGTATGCCACCCTAATAGGTTATGTGATTATGAGTTAGCCGCCAGGCGGCAATACTGTTTGGCCACCCTGACTTGTATGGTGCTGTCACATCGGACTTGATGTGCAGCGATTACTACGACATGAAACTAATACAGAGATGGACGCAGATTCAAGTAGTTGTGCAATTCATGGAACTACAGAAGTTATCCGAAGAGACAAACGGTGTATCGGTTGATAAATGTCTACATTGGTGTCAGAACGTCCGCGTCTGGGTTTTAACAAAGATTTCAAAGCTTTGCGAAGCGTCGGACCTTGCCTGTGTTTACCTCTCGACGGCGCCGAAAACCCCGTAGACCCGCCACGAAAACCCCATGGACCTGCCACGTAAACCCCATGGACCCGCCACGAAAACCCCGGGGACCCGCCACGAAAACCCCGTGGACCCGCCACGAAAACCCCGTGGACCCGCCACGAAAACCCCGTGGACCCGCCACGAAAACCCCGTGGACCCGCCACGAAAACCCCGTGGACCCGCCACGAAAACCCCGTGGACCCGCCACGAAAAACCCCGTGGACCCGCCACGAAAAACCCCGTGGACCCGCCACGAAAACCCCGGGGACCCGCCACGAAAACCCCGGGGACCCGCCACGAAAACCCCGGGGACCCGCCACGAAAACCCCGTGGATCCGCCACGAAAACCCCGTGGACCCGCCACGAAAACCCCGTGGACCCGCCACGAAAACCCCGTGGACCCACCACGATAACCCCGGGGACCTGCCACGAAAACCCCGGGGACCCGCCACGAAAACCCCGGGGACCCGCCACGAAAACCCCGTGGATCCGCCACGAAAACCCCGTGGACCCGCCACGAAAACCCCGGGGACCCGCCACGAAAACCCCGGGGACCCGCCACGAAAACCCCGTGGACCCGCCACGAAAACCCCGAGGACCCGCCACGAAAACCCCGGGGACCCGCCACGAAAACCCCGGGGACCCGCCACGAAAACCCAGTGGACCCGCCACGAAAACCCCGTGGACCCGCCACGAAAACCCCGAGGACCCGCCACGAAAACCCCGTGGATCCGCCACGAAAACCCCGGGGACCCGCCACGAAAACCCCGTGGACTCGCCACGAAAACCCCAATGACCCGTCACGAAAACCCCGTGGACCCGCCACGAAAACCCCGTGGACCCGCCACGAAAACCCCAATGACCCGTCACGAAAACCCCGTGGACCCGCCACGAAAACCCCAATGACCCGTCACGAAAACCCCGTGGCCCCGCCACGAAAACCCGCCACGAAAACCCCGTGGACCCGCCACGAACACGGCGCGCTACACGGCCGTGCTTAGACAGTCCGGTTTTCTGCGATTCAGCACATACATACATCCTGACAAACTTCGGTCTCTCCATTTGACGTTGAGTATAAATTATCACTTTTGTAAAGCAAACTATCGAGTTTAGCCAAAGTAACATCGCGCCCTGGTTGAAGAAGACTGTAAATCGTTATGATTTTTCCTTCGCAAGTCCCCACTTCTCTTCTTCCATACATCTACGCTAGTTTTCCAACATACGTTGAACAGAATTAATTGGTTGTATGCTATTCAATGCATTTGTGATTTCGAAGGACGTTAGAAGCAGTTATTCCATTCCAAACGAATCATATTACTTTGCGAACGAGGCTACGCTAAAGCGAGACACATTTTCCGCAACCTGTGCCTGTTGCTATTTTTGCTGTGTTTTATCCGTGAATTCATTCAACAGCGAAGTATGTCGGTACATGTATGATATATCATAATCAACGTTTTATGAGTACGCGGTGTTGCGTATTTGCTATCACATTCACGTGATATTCCGCTGTCATTGTCAAATAAACAAACGGTTTACGTCGACAGCTCAATCAGCTGCTGCATTTGGATTGGCTGGTTTCTTGGGAATTGATCGTGGCTGACAACTGGTTTGCTATTTTCGTGGCTGCTCCACTGTCATAATTGCAAATTCAAAGCCGATCTAGTTCGACAATGTCAACTGGTGCAGATAATTAACTTGCAAACATGTCGGATAGTTACAGAAACACTGTGTAGTTCCAGACAATAGCAAACAAGCTGAGTGCCATATTGGACATGGACAGTGCCGAAAGGTATGTCTACGTATCAGTCAGGGAATACGTGTTTGCCTGGGAAATCGCTAGCTTAAAAGAATGTGGATAGCATGTATACCGAAATATACATGATTAATAGGTACATAAATATCAAGGTGAACTGTTTTTACAGTCAGGTTGATACTGCAACTACGTTTGTTCCAAACACAAGACTAGACCAGCTATGTGCCATCAGAGACATTACAGATGCCGTAATAATAATAATATAATAATAATAACTTTAATTTGCGCCATATATCCAGATATAAAACTTGTTCAGAGGCGCTTAAAATACAACATGTAAAACATAATCGGTACAAAAAGGATATTAATCATATACTACGGAATTGACATATACATTTGTTAAGAAATAACTTATGCAAAATAAAGTATCGGGTAAATATTGAGTAAACACTGCTTTAAAACCATGTAATAAAAATAATTATATAATTAAAATGCAATAAAAGATAAACCATGTTAGTGACGATTTATAACAGTTACGGTAAAAAAGGTTCTATAACTAATCTTCAGCCGCTGTCTTAAAAAGGTGTGTCTTGTGTTGAGACTTAAACAATTTGAGTGAGTCAGCGACACGGACATAATTATACCGGCAGATCGTTCCAAAGGCGCGGTGCCGTCACGGAGAAACCCCGTCGACAATACGTTCCATAACGTGGCGTGCTACAGTTAGTCGGTTGCTGTCGGCGGAACGAAGCCGACGTCCTGGTGTGTACGGCGAGATAATGTGAACAATGTACGCGGGTGCAAGATCGTGTAACGCGCGGTAGATCAACAAAAAAACTTATAGCCGATTCGCCATCGGACCGGCAGCCAGTGAAGCGCGCAGTGAGGGTTGGCGCGATCTGCTGATGGTCGCGGCGCCGCTGTCGCGTTATTAGGCGAGCCGCCGATTTTTGCAGCATTTGTTTCTGAATTAAACGCACGTTTACTCCAAACAACACAGCATTTCCACAGTCCAGTCTGGATGTAACAAGCGCGTGTACGGTCGTCTGGCACGCACGGGTCGTTAAGCATTTTCGAAGGAGAATATATGATGGTCTAGTAGTTGATATATTTGAGTTTGGCCATGGCACGGTTTCCCAATAAATTCCAGTATTTTCCGGTCCGTAGGCCTTATGTGAGAAAATATCATGCACGAAATAAGACGTTGTCTCGGTTGTACAGAAAGAGTGACTGCACAATGTGGGCAGTTAATGCACCCCCAATAAACATCTTGGTGACATAACGGGGGGGTAGTTCACCCTCCAGCAGGGTGAAGGTCAGTCGCACAAAAATACCAAGTAAACCGAAGGACAATAGTTCTTCGATGGACAGACCTATTCGGCCAAATGAAAACAGCTGCTCGATGGTCAGAGCCAGTTTCGTGCCGAGCCATGCCGACAAACCCAGTCGACCTAATTGGCGTACGGCCACACGACCTATGCCACACGACAACACCTGCTCAGTTCGGCGCAAAGTCAAGTGACATAGGCCGAAGGATAATACCTCAGTTGGCAGAGCCACTGTCCCACAGAGACAGGTCAATATTCCAGGTTGACCTGTTTGATGCCGACCTCAATGTCTCAGTGATCAAATTGGGTGCAGGCGGTGTCAGAGTAGTAAGACTGACTGCTGTGCCGACATAGCTTTTCAGTTCCCTGAGCCAGGCCACACGTGCCACTGGTGCAGCGGATGTTCGCTAGCTGCCGGTGGGGGCATATTGAACATGTTTAATGTTGACAAAGCTTCATATGTAGAGGCAGCCAGCATTACAAAGTCTGATGAGCTAGCTAAGTCTGCAAGATGGATAAACAGTCCCTTAGACGGCAAATCCGTTTCACATGGTCCGCTTGACTACATGATGATAAATTTCTACCAAGAACAACCCTGGAATGAATGACGCACTGGCAAAAACATGTATTTAACACGTCTGGTTCACAATAGCATAATAAAAAGCAAAACATTTCCTCTTCTTTCGAGTAGAAGAAATAAATCGTCAGTTTATTGTCATCCAGCACGAATGCATAATTCAGTGCACGCTATATGACGTCCGAGTGTTTTACCTGTTTGCTAAAATAGTTTTTTTACAACACATCATCAGTTCATTGCTAAGTTTTATTACAAACTAGCCGAGTTCCCCAGCGGTGCATGGGAGAAGAGGCAAGAGCTTGTGCCAGTGGCAATGATAACCTCACGCGCACACAACACGTACAACTGTGGTATTGCAGCTTCAAAGGGCAATCACATTCTTGGGTTGATTAGGAGAAACCTAACATACAAGGAAAGAAAAGCTAATTATACCTCTGTATCAAGCAACAGTTAGACCTCATTTAGAACACTATATACAAGCGTGGAGACCACATCGTATGAAGGATACATAAACGCCTGAACGCATACAGAGAAGAGCACCGAAAAATATTCCAGAATTGAGAGACCTTAGTTATGAAGAACGCCTGAAAGAATGTGGTATAACAACTCTAGAGATAAGGAGGCTAAGAGGAGATCATACTGAATTTGTTTATAATATTGAATGGCTATGATGGAAATACGTTTTTCTCACTCAAGAAAGATAGTAAAAGTAGAGGACATGAGGTAAAATTAGTAAAGGGTCAGTGTAGATTGGACATCAGGAAGCACTCGTTCTCACAGAGGACAATAAATGAATGGAACAATTTGTCTACGGATTGTGTAACTGCTAGCAGCGTGAATATGTTTAAAAACAAGGCTGACACATATCTCAGGAGGGCGGGTTACACGTAGATGAACATTGTTGGACTTTCGATAAGCCAATGGCTTCCTTGTCCACTTGCTGTCTGGGGCTTTGGCTTATATGGCAAATTTTTTTAACGTCTTGTTAAACTGCCGGTTTCACGAAGCGTCCTGTGGGCGTTTGACGTAGATTATGTAAAATGGTTGAAACACCTATAGCGTTGCTAACAATTGCACCGAACAGTTCTTTTTAGTTACGCATACCTCTAATTGCATGCGTGTGTATTATAATATACTAACAGCTCTTATTGAACAGCTGTGAATGCCACACTAATATGATATGTGATCATTAGTTAGCCACCAGGCGGCGATACTGTTGGGCCACCCTGACTTGTAAGGTGCTGTCACTGCGGACTTGATGTGCACCGGTGACTATGACATGAGACTAATGCAGAGCTGGACGCAGATTCTTGTACTTGTGTTGTTATTGTTCATTATGTACAGTAACGTGTGGACCCATAGAAGTTATCAGACGCACAAAACGTTGTTTCAGATTATAAACGTCTGCAAATAATTACCCTAGAAGGTATAACGCACTGGCAAACAAAAACATTATATTTAACACGTCTGGTTCACAAGAAAATAATAAAAAGCAAAACATTACTTCATCTTTGGAGTAGAAGAAATAAAGTTTATTGTCGTGCAGCACGAATGCATCAACCAGAACTCGCGAAATGACGTCAGAGCGTTTGACCTGTTTACCCCTACGTCATAAATTCCTGTTTACAACACACTATCAGTGAATTGCTCAGTTTCATTGCAAACTTGCCGAGTTGCCGGGCGGTGCACGGGAGAAAAGGCAAGAGCTTACATAAATGACAATGACAACTTCACGCCTACAAATCACGTACAACTGTCACTTTTATGAAGAGCTCGGTGGGCGTTTGATGTAGATCATGTATCAATGGATTGACTTTGGCCACTGCGGGCTCTGGCTCAGCCCAGGAGGCTACAATGCCCAAGACGTGGTGGGCATGATGGCTAGCAAGACAGGCGCGTTCCAGGGCAAGGGTGACTGCGCCCCCTACTTCCAGCCCTTCGGCCACCCGATCCAGAGTGGCTATCAACGGCGCTCTCCCAGCTCTCTAGGTGGGAATTTGCCCCTAGCTTCCACCCAGTCATTCATACCGGCGTGGTTCGGTCGTCACTTCTTTGCAGATGAGAATACTCGAACCAGTTAAATGATGTTGTTGAGGTGTCCATTGAGGCTGCAGGGCGAGCTATCAAAACAGATGAGTGGCGCTTTAGCTATGCCCTGACAGTCCACAGCTCCCAGGGTCTTACCGTCAGTGCTCCATAGAAAGTCTGGATTATCGACGACTAACTCCAGTTGTTTAACCTAACCTCCCTTGCTGTATCAAGAGTCGAGTACATGAGCCAGCTCCAGCGGGTCGCCTGTCCACCTGTTGACAAGTAGGTGGGGACTGAAGTCTGGCAACCCACAGAGCAAGAGCTGAGGAAAACAATCCAGAAAAAAGCTAGTGGCCTACAAACGCCAAGACCAATCCAAAGGACTTAAGTTCAACTTGAAGGTGGACTACATCTTGCAGCTGAAAGAAAGTCAGAAGAACAGCTGCGCAGCCTGCAATATTGAAATGCTCAGGGTCTACACACCCAAGGGTACAAAGCAGTTTAGCCAAGGGCACTGTAAAAGCACCGTGCGTCTCACCTGGAGGTGCAGGCTTTAGTGCCACCTTTTTGGCGTTTGTGGCAACAGAGTGTTTCTTTCCAGTCAGTCTTGTTACTTCATTGTTTAAGGCAGAGATGACCGCAGGCAACTGGGCTACCCATGCAGTTGACCCCTGTCCCTCTGCCCGCGGTTACCGCTGCTGCATCTCTTGAGCACACTGGTGCCCAAAGAGTCGCTCTGCCAGGGTACCGTTGAATCATTCCATAATAGCCTGCCCATGGTCAGCCCCTCTTTCGCCACGCCGGACTGCAACGCTATGCTTTACCAAAGTCTGGAATACGGAGCCTATGAACTCACGCCCAATGTCGACCTGAAGTAGTTTGGACTATTTCAGTGGCCCACGACTGTAAATTAGCCACCTCAGTAGATTCTTTTGAGGTCAATGGTTCAGCCTCTTTGTAACGACTGGCCACATGAACCATGGTCAGGGCACACTTATACGTCTTGCGTCGCACCCTGTCATGTGGTAGAAACGGGAGGACGGCCTGGTGCATCTCATTTGGCACAGAGACACTAAACTTTGGTCGTGGTACATGGCGAGGGGCCAGAAAGCAGGTATGCCAGATTGCCTGCTTTTTTGACCAAGCCCGTGCAACATCTTCAGAGACCTTTGCAGCCAAAGCAAGTTTTTTATAGGCGCAATTCCTTTCCAGTACCTCTTGGGGCTGTAGCTTATTATCCATCGCGGATGTATTCCAGCAAGCCGATGCGCCCCCAACACGCCCTTGCAGTCATGTCATGAGCCGGTCCAGCTCTGCAGTTGTGGCCCTATGGTTGGTCGGCTCCGACAGGACCATGGCCGCAAACTGCCCCGCTGCAGCAGGCCCATGATGCCACAACTCCTTCTGTCCTCTCTGTGTAAGCCACTTTTCTATCCAGTTGATTACATAATTACCATGGGCTTTTAATTTAAATAACAATCTTTGATGTGGCACTTTATCGAAAGCTTTCTGAAAATCTAAGTAGAAAACATCCACTGGTGACCTGTCATCTACCCACCTTGTAATTTCTTAACAAAAAAAATAAGAGATTGATTAGACATGACCTTGCTTTTAGGAAGCCATGTTGAAATGTATTTATTAATTTATGTTTCACAAGGAATTCCACCATGTGGTCTCTAATTAATGTTTCGAGTAATTTACATACAACTGATTTTAAACTCACTGGTATGTAATTCTCTGGCTTATTCCTCGATCCCTTCTTAAATAGCGGCGTAATATTTCCTTCTTTCCATTCTGAAGGAACTATTCCTTCTTCTAGTGACAAGATAAACAATTTTGCAAGTGGTGTACTAATTTGCTCAACAATTTCCTTAAGTACTTTTGGTGGTATCCCATCAACTCCAGGTGATTTATTATCTTTCATCTTCTTAATAGTCTGTGCTATCATTTCAGGAGTTACAAATAATTGCCCTAAATGTTCTGATTTATTGCCCTCAATTTTAGTAAATGGAACTGGAAGTGAGCTGATATCCTATGTGGTAAAAACTGAGCTGAAATACTCATTCAGGACCTCTGCCATTTGAAACCCGTCTGAAATTATGTTTCCCCTGTTGTTTTCCAGTGGTCCGACCTTATCTCGAACTTTCTGTTTACTCCTTACATACGCATAGAAACTCTTCCTGTAATTTTTTTATATTACCTGCCAATTTTTTTTCAAAGGTTCGTTTAGATTTTCTAATTTCAGTTGTAGCTAGGTTAATTGCCTCTTTGTAATTTGCATAGTCTTTATCCTTTCCGGTACGCCTATAAACCCTCCACATAGTTTGCTAAAACACTATTTTTCTAATAGCTTCTTTTGTGAAGAGTTTCTTTCTAGACCGTTTTCCTTGTTTTTTCAAGGGAACTAATTTATCGATGATACACTCAATTTCATATTTTAGTATATTCTAACATTCAATTGCGGTCTTATTCATCAGCATGTTATTCCAATCTAGCTTTGCTAAGTATTTTCTCATATCTTTATAGTTACCTTTGTGGAAGTTTCTCCTATACGTTTTTTATATTTACTTTCTGATTTTACATTAATGTCAAAATGTATTTGATTGTGGTCCCTGTTACCCAATGGTTCATGTATTTTTACATTGTCCACTAATTCTTTTTGTGATGATAAAACTATATCATTTTCTCCCCTTGTTGGTTCTAGCACGTGCTGAGTAAGGAAGCTATCCTGAATTAAAAATATAGATTGTTGGTCCTCACCCCCTGTACGCTCTAGAGGTTTCCATTGTATGTGTGCATGGTTAAAATCTCCCATTATGATACATTCCCCTTTACTAACTTCCTTTATAGCATTTTGAATTTTTGTGTTATCCTCTTGGTTTATGCATGGACTTCGGTAAACTAATCCAATAGTTAATTTTTAATTTCCTGAAACTATTTTGCACCAAACAGCTTCATCGTAATCTGCTTTCCTTTCTAATTTTATTTCAAAAGCCTGAATAGATTCTTTAACATATAAAATAACTCCCCCTCCCCTTCTTCCTATTAAATCTCTCCTAAACATTACGTATCCTGTCAATCCTAATTCAGCATCGGTTATGTCTGTGTTGGCCCATGATTCGGTAATACCAATTATGTGAGGATCAATATCTTCAACCATAATGTTTAATTCGTTTTTCTTATTTACTATACTCCTAGCATTTAAACACACGCATATATAACCTGCTTCATACATGTTTTTCGGACATTTTGTTATTGGTTTATCTATACTAGTGGCCTTTTGTCCTGCTTGAGGCATATCTAAGTACCCCCCCCACGCGCTTCTAGTTTAAATATTAGTTATGCTACCCATGCCACTGTCTACTGCTGCTGTGAGTCCATCCGCAAATACTGCTGCCCCCTGTCCACTTAGATGAAGCCCGTCCTTCATGTACATATCAGCCCTTCCAACAAAACTTCCCCACAAATCCAACTTCCTCTTCTCTACATAGCTTCTCGACTAGCATCTTAATTGCCATCCCCCGGCAATTTCGATATGAAAGACCAAATTCAGACTGCAGCAGTCGTGACAGATGAAGAAACAAAAAACTCCCTTATCCGACGGTGCAGGGCATCCTTCATTAAAAATGCTGGCTGCATCTTAAGCTGCTACTGCGGGATGGTGGATGAAAGCCCACCCCAGTACACCCCTAGGCCTGTGTGTTTCCCTAGTGGACATATTTTTTGTGCGAGCGCTCTGCACTTAAACATGTCCCGCTCTGACTAACGTGACTGAACGTACTCAGCGTGACACAACGCACCGCGCGAGAAGTTTTAAGTGTAGTGTTTATTGACACACGAGGCCGGTTGGCGGTGGTAAAAAATAAACATAAATGATTTTGAGAAAGACTGGTGGGGGTGCCGGGTGGCCCAAAGCGCTGGTGGGGGGGGGGCAAGGCTCTGGTCTGTTCGGTAACCCTGCTGCTGTATATAAAAAAGGGAATATGTGGTTTGTACATTTTAAATTACAGGACCGTGCAATTCTGCAAAAGGTCTTGAAATATACACCAGCAGGTGTCCATTTCTGTGGATGTGTGTTGGAAGCAGACTGTCTTAATTGAAGCCTTTCAATAGAGAGCAATCTTCAAATATATCACATGTAGTATATATTTGGCATTTCATGTGATACATCATCCAAGATATCGCTATATTGAACACGAAAATATATACATATTTGACACCATATCGTTTCCCAATATTGTTAAATTTCAGAACAAACAATTTCCCATAAACATACGTCCCCATCCACATCCCAACATTTTCCACTACTCATGTACATCAACCACATCAAGAGTCGTCCATAGTATATGTATTCCAGTATATAATCCCATCCCACCCTCTTCCACAACAATTGTATATCGGTTCTCCAGCCACACAACTTGCTCTTCCACACCCCGTTTACAGTACATGAGCATAACGTATCGAACACGTATCACGCACAATTCCGACATATCGACTGGCTGATGTAGATTCTGTGTCGTTACACACCACGTAAATTAATAGGCCTATTACTTTACTGACCATTATCCTTGTTAATTATATTAGTGAACATGCACAGTGACGAAAAAACAGCGGGAAAATTCGTCTGCAAAACAAAAAAGAAGTGTTTTGTGCTTGATAGAATCATGTGATGTAAAAACACCAATTCATTACATATGAGTAATGTCCAGAGGTGTTTCAAACTACGTCATATTGATGTTAAATGGCTCGCTATACCTCTTGTGACACACGAACGCCTGTTAACTTGGCAAGCAATGCACTAACCTCCTACATTCTGTACGGTTCTTTACTGTTGTGTTCTTACAACTTTTTTTGGCACGGGTGTTATATTCCCCCATGCGGCGGCTGACATTGTTGAATCAACGTAATCTGGACCTAACACTTTCGGTCTCTTTCCAGTCATGTAAATGCTCATTGACAAATTTTTAACAAAATCATCGTCCCAACCCATGACCATGCCATCTCAATGTGTTCGTTTGTTCTCTAATTAGGAAGATCTTATTTTAACTGTATATATGGCCAACCAACAATGTTTCCCATTTTGAAAGAGGATGCTCTTTTCACTTAAGATAAGATATACATTCATGTTGCAAAAGAACCAACCAATCAGTATTTCCAACTCGTGATATCGACAGACGAGCTTCGGCCCGTTTGGTCGCGGGGTGCACTGACACTTCTTTCGCTCCATTTTGATTTCTTCGCGTCGTTTTGGGCTCAACTGATAACCCTTAACCTGTAGATATTTCCCATAATCGTTGCTTACTCTGAAAACTGATAATATAAATATTGAATACGTTAAAGTGTATGAAAGGGCCACCACACTGTATGTTATTAATGTATCATCTATGCAATTGTAACCAAGATGGAACCTCAGGTATTGAATACATATCGTGTTATCTTTAAATATCGACGAAGGACCGATAATCCAGATGGTACGTAATACACAATACGTCACACGTGGAATACGGATGGATCACCCAGTCTGTTAATATGGCGTCCGGATTTGGTGAGAGTTCTGATGAATCTAGCGAAAATAGTAACACTCGCATATCACATGAATACACTGAAGATTATGGGAGATCTCTAGAGGTTAAGGATTATCAGTTTGAGCCCAAAACGACGCGAAGAAATCAAAATGGAGAGAAAAAAGTGTCAGTGTACACCGCGACCAAACCGGCCGAAGCTCGTCTATCGATATCACGAGTTGGAAATACTGATTGGTTGGTTATATTGCAACATAAATGTATCTCTTCTCTTAAGTGGGATTATCTTGCTTTATCTGTAGAGATGACCAGCCAACAATGTTTCCCATTTTGTGACGCATCGTGCTATACGTGTGACTTCCATATGTACTGCAGTGGTTTGATGTTCAGGTCTATTCTTCATTAGCCATGGATCGTCATATCTTCTCGTTCACCGCCAGCGCTCTACAGCGACACCTGCTGGAATGAAGGTGCATAAACATAAACTATTTCAAACAGGTAATTTATTAGAGACAATGGGAAATGCGGCAAAACTAATAACTCCGTGAAAGAGGACGCTCTGTTCGGTCAAACACGTAGACTACACAGAGACAACACGCCACGTTTCTAATACCTAAAACTGTACAGATCAGATAAATACAAAACAGCGGCTAATTATTCCTTCATCACGCAAGTTGGATTTTTTACTGAAGCCCCTCAACAGAGCGCAGCCATTGTACTAGACAGAGATAACTCTCGAGAACTGCGTGACAGACGATTTATCACACGACTGGAGGTTAATGCGAGTGAAATTCTGCCCTTACAAATAATAATTACTTTAACGCTTTTGGTCTCAACGTGAGTGATATCGACCCCTATGGTAGCGAATTTTATCATATAGGAGGCATAATTGTGCATGATGCCTTGGCCTTTGGGGTGCGCTGCAGGCTTCTGAGGGCAGATGAACTGTGGTGGATTATTGTTGATAAAATGACAGTGAATATCATCCGGCAACTAATCTAGTTTTGATACGTTTCGAAAATAGCAGCAGTAGCAGTATAAATATCTAAAGCGTTATTACGGCATTGCTGTTTTTACATACACTATTATTTGCAAATTTCTGGAAATCATTTGTAATACGAACACATCGATGTGTTATTATTATTATATATCGGAATTTATATAGCAAACAACAGTTTGTACAATATACTGATTACATCTATGCAAACTGATTTAACTCCATGCCGTGCCTCAGCTCGTAATATCATAGAAACAGTAATGTCGCCTGTATTTGGACGGTTGTCTGACAACAATCGAAAGTCGGCGATAAGTTGAAAAAGGTTGAAAAATGTTGCCTTATGAAATAGGTCACCTTCAAAACACTGCGCTAGGGGCCTGGATCGAGACCAAATCTAGCATACGCATACAAAATAGTTTACATCAAAGAAATGCTTGGGTTGTACAGAGCACGCTATATGACGTCATTGCGTTTTACTTGTCATGTGTAATATATTGTTTTTTTACAACACATTATCAGTTCATTACTCAGCTTAGTTACAAACTAGCCGAGTGTTACAACCAATAATGTAATAAATCGACTGGTAATGCAATATATCGATTGATAATGTAATAATCGGCCAGTAATGTACCAAATATAATGAAGATGATTATGATAACGATGATGATGAAGATGATAAATGGTAATGATTAACAGGAATATCATAAATATCAGGAGAAAGATGAAGATAATTAAGGGTTTATCTTAGTGATGATGATTACGAGGATGATAATTATTACGATGATGAAGTCAGCTACGTCAACCTCACCAGCCTCATCGTCCTGCTCCTCTTCGTCCTCCTCCTCAACGTCCTCGTGCAGCCATGCTGACACCCACTCGACGTTAACTAAAGTATACTTAAATAAGATTCTCAGAACGATTCAGCGGCTTGTTTTCTGGGAGGACATATGGACTGCCGTTTATATATAATTCTAAATAGCATACGGAAATAATAAAATTGATGTGGGCAAACGATGGGTTCAAATCAGGCAGGGTAGCAGGGAAGACGAAAAGGAAGGGGTCCTTTATAGAAATAAACGTTCATCTCAAATGTAAGGTATCATTAAACATAGTAACTAGCTGATCGTCTCAAATAAATTAAGGTGTCATCATAAAATTAAGAAGTCTTCCAAAAAAGTGAAAGGAACATAAACATTACTCAAAAAGGTTAATTGATATTTAAAAAATAGACGTTTTAATTAAAAGAAATGACTGATCGTCTGAACACATTAAGGGATCATCTCAAAACATGAAGTGCTCATCTCATAAAATATAGGGGTTTTCTAAAAAGCTAAGGGGCTGTTTAAAAAAATGTAGATATTCATTAAAAAGAACTAGCGCCATATGTCGGAAGTGTGGAAATCTTTAAATTAAAAAGTGATCACTTCAAAACGTAAAACAAGAGGCTGATTGTTTAGATGACCCTCTTATTAACTTTTTTAGATGACTCATAAATGTTGTGAAGGCCCACTGAACTTTTTTCAGATGATGAGCTAGTTACATTGTTAAATTACCCTTACCTATTTAAAATTGATTCCTGAATTTATTTTTTAAATTAGTTTAATTTATATGAGATAACCCCTTACATTTTCGAAGTGACCCTATGATTTTTTATGACCCCTTAAATTTGTGTTTTGCTATTAATCCTTACAAGTTTAGATTTCACTTAATTATATGAAGTGACCGCTTGGGAAGACCCCATTATTTTATGAAATGATCCCTTAAATTGTGGAGACGATCAGCTGGTTCATTTGTAATGACTAGTTACACTCACTTTTTAATATGATCCCTTAACTTTTTATAGAAAACATTCTTATTTTTGAGACGATCCCTTAATTAGTTGAGACGATCAGCTAGTTAACTTTTCATGATTTCTTACATATTTTGTTATGAACCTTTAACTTTTTTGAGAAGACCCATTCATTTTATGCATTTATTAATTTCTTTAACTTTTTTGAGACGTCCACTTGATTTTATGAGATGAATCAATAATGTTTTGAGATGATCAACTATTTCATTATTAAATGACCCATTAAGGACTCATTTTTAAATTATCCTTTAAATTGTTTTTGATAAAATCCCTTACTTTTAGTCATATTTTAAAATACTTTAGGTGTCTTTAATCGTTTAGATGAACATTTTAGTTGACTGAAACTAGCCTTAACTTAACTTATTGAGATAACCCCTTAATTGTTTCAGCTGATTTTATTGATCGTGTGATTAGCTTAAGTTTCTGATATAATATCACATTGCATTTTGAGATTTCCCCCAAGTTGTTTGAGCTGACACCTTAATTTTATTAACTGATGATAGGATATTTCATTTTTAATCATCCCTTAAATAATCGTGTGAGATGATTCCTTAATTGAGTGTAGATTACAGTTTTAATTTGTTGAGGTGACTTATTTTAATGACCCCCTTCTTCGTTACCACTCTGTCTGACTCGGTCCTATTGTTTGCCAACATGTAATTACTGCAGTGCGTTCTTTGTTATATGAACGGCATTCCACATGTCCGCCCAGAAAAGAAGCGGCTGAATTGTTTTGAGATTCCTATATTAATAATAATTTTCGAACGTCGGGTGGGTGTAAGCATGAGTATCCGTTATAAGGGTGAAATGATAATGATGAGGACGAGGAGCAGGATGGCGAATTTGAGGATGTCGTTGTCTTTGTTCTCGTCATCGTATAATGATCACCCTCATCGCCATCATCATCATCATCATTAAGACTGATTAAATATCTTCATCTTCTTCCTCATCATAACCATTTATCACTATCATCATCACCGTCGTTATCATCATCAGTATTATTATTATTATTATCATCATTATCATCGTCACTGACGTGACCCCTTAGTTGTCTTCATCATCATAATCTTTTATCACCCTAATTATTACATTCTTCATCATCATCATTAACTTCATCATCATCATCATCATATAATAATTATCAGCTTCACTTTTATTACATTACTAGTCGATTTATTACATTACTGGTCGATTTATTACATTACCGGTCATTTCTTACATAACCGGTCGATTTACTACATTACCGGTCGGTTATTACATTACCGGTCGGTTATTACATTACCGGTCGATTTACTACGGTACCGGTCGATTATTACATTACCGGTCCATTATTACATAACTGGTTGTAACAGCTCAGCCCGGCGGAGCACGGGAGAAAAGGCAAGAAGTAGTGCCAATGGCAATGACAACTCCACTCCCGCAAATCACGTTCAACGGCCGGTTTCACGAAACGTTCGGTGGACGTTTGACGTAGATCACGTAACATTGGTTGAAACACGCATCGTGTTGCTAACAATTGCAAGTAACTATTATTCTGTGTGTTCCGGTATATTATTATGCAGATATATCAGCTCATTTTCCTGTGTTCTACATTGATAATAACCGTTGTTTAACACATATAAACCAAAAATACACAATTAAAGCTCTAAGCCGACCAGAACATAGCAAGGTTTACAATAAGTCTGTTTAATGCTGACTGGTCTAAAGTTAACTCTGAGCTTGACGACCCAAATAACGCATATGCTGCCTTCTATTCAGAGTGTGGTAAGCATTATTATAACTGCTTTCCTGAAGTAAAGGTTAAACTAAAATACAGTAATAGAAAGCCATGGTTTTCAGACGGTTTGAAGACATCCATAAAAATAAAAAAATAATTACTTGTTTACTATAAAAAATGACCAACCCTTACTAATGAAACCAATTATAAGGTATTTTGCAATAAGCTTAACTCAATTGTCAGAACAGCTGACATAAATCATTATCAACATTTGTTAAGGCAAAATCAATCGAATCTTTTTAAATCATGGCAACTCATTAAGCAAATTATTGATGCAAATAAGAAGTCTGCCCTACCACCGAATATTAAAAATCAGTTAATAACCGATAAAAAGGTAATTGTCGAATACTTTAATACCTAATATGTTAATATTGGACCATCATCGGCTGAAAAGATCAGCCCAAACGGTATTGACCCGTCAATGTATATTACTAGACAACAGCGCCCCCTGGTGATTGTATCACTACATTTGCATCATCAGCGATACATACCGACGAAAGGACTGGTCAAGGAGTCCTCTAACAGGGGTCAAAGGTTATCCTTTTGCGATGTAAGGGGGTGGACATCTTGGCATCGATGGAGGGGCCAACGAGGGGTAGCTAACATTAAGAAAAGACATATGTAAGTGGTACATTCATTTCTTTAATATATTAACAGTATCAGCATATCATAACCTATTAATAAAAAACTTTACTAATATGCACTTGTAGTGGTCTATGTGAAGCTATTGGTGATTTGAGCAGGTTCGAATCCTACTGTTTTGCAATGACTACACAAAACATTCCTGGTTGTGGACATATTCACCAGAATTTTCCATTATTTTGCACTGCCATAAAAACTATTTTTAAAAAGGTATGGACTGGTAGCGGGTGAGAGGAGACGTTTTTTAAAAGTAGACGTAAACTTGCTAGCATCGACCGACTACCTTATTTTTATGAGTAGACCACACGATCCTAGCAGAGCGTTTACCGACCGACCCGACGACCTGTGGCAAGCGAGCAGTGGAGTTTTTACTAGTAGGTTACTAGCGGCAGTCTACACTATATGTTAAAGTAGGTTACAATACGTTATGTAAGCGGTATATTTATTGTTTCTCTATAATGACAAAGCAACTTATGAGTGACAGTAAATTTAATAATGTTCACCACCCTTAACTGTTATTCTCACCATGCATTTAACTGCACCCTTAACTGTATTTCTCACTATAGCCTTAACTGTAATGGTCACTATGCCCTTAAGTGTACCCTTAACTGTAATTTTTGCCTAACCTCTAAATGTACCTTTAACTGTAATTCTCCACATGGTCCTAACTGTACCCCTAATTGTATTCCTCACCATACCCTTATCTATGCCCTGAACTGTAATGATCTGTGAAATAAATCTTAAATAGCACCTTTACAACGTGAATTGCCCATGAACAGTACGATACGTTGGCGGAGTAGCACAACAGATCCGACGCTCCTTCCGTTTAGCATAATATCGACCGTCTGACGTTCACTTTGTTTTCGTTACTCACCGCATCATCTAACATGCATATTGTGACGCTGACTAGAATCAACGTCATTAAGATTAGCGAACATAAAAAAAGACATGAAAACAGCTGGACAACTCGTCTGAAAAACTGCGACAAGCGGATGGTGTGTTATGTCTTGTAGAGCCCAATAGTATAAAAACCGATCAATACATAAGAGTAATGCACAATTGAGGCACTTCAAGTGTGTCGTATCAATGCTCAACTAGTTTGTTGTATCTTTGAACTCAAACCAGAGATCCTATACTCTATCCTCATCTCTTATCATAAAGCTTCTTAACATCGTCCACCTTGGCAAAGTCATACCGTTCTTCAGCTGACCTTGAAGATTCCTCTGCATAAGAATATATTTAATGTGGCTCATGGTTCCTCCACCTGGTGAAATTTATTTCGCTCTCCTAGTACTAGGATGTGTTGGCCATGGCGAACAGCAGTTGTTTTCCTGTATCATGCGCACGGCCCAGTCCAAACTTTCCAACACATTTTGTCCAGGAAGAATGCTGGTCGTCACCCAGTTTTGAGTTGAAATATCCCCGAACCTACTGTTATTTAATTGCAGCAGATCCCGGAAGCCTTGGTGATGTTCATCAGGGTAAGATGGGTCTGGAGCATATATTGGATGATGTTTTCGCACCTCCTCGTAGTCCGTTCGCATACACATATTAGGTGATTAGTACCACACCTTGTATGTGGATATCATCTTCTAAACCAAACTGAATGACCGTGTATCCGTTTTGTTGAAATGCCACATCCACATAACTACAACAGTGTGTTTCTGATATATACGCAATGTCGATGGTGAATTTCGATGGAAAACATGAGGATCTACTTTCCTGAAACACCGATTCGAGACCTTTGATTAATTTTAATGTTTGCGTTTCCTTTCCTCCGTCTTATCCGCTTTAAGATTTGGAGATCTAAATATATCAGTCAGGTATTGTATGGTATTGTATGGTAGACCTCTCTTTTCTGAAACTATACGTGTAACAAGAGGTTGGACCTGCACAATAAGGTATTGATATTTTTCAGGGGATCGGACCAAACACAGGATGCATCTTCGAGTTGGGATATCACCATTATTCTGCAAAGCATTAGTGAGCTATCCACGCTGATATTGTGGAACTTTTTTGCTCTGTATCCTTGTAATCGACTTAAGAAATATGTTTCTTTTGCGACACATGCTCGTTTCATCAAATGTCTGCATCAAACCTTGTTGTATATCCCGGATTTTTTTTATTCGCAGCACCCAATGTAAGAAAATAATAATTTTTCTGGAAAACGGGGGACTGACACTCAATGTTGGATTGTCAGCCAGCGAAGTGTAAGTATTGCAAATTGTGAAAGGGACAAACCAAGATGACACTATCCATGCACTATCGATCTATTTTACATCTTATTTTGGTGTGGAAGACGTAGTGAAGAGCGGGGTGAGGCAGGTGTCGGCTTTGCAGTATAGACAATCCTTGTGGGCAAGCTAGCAGGACCTCCAAAGGGTGTGATCGATCGCCTCTTGACCATGAAACTCCCCCCTCTCGTACGGAAGAAAGCACGTCACAATTGTCAGTGCCTATGGCCCAGCCATGACCAACCCTGAAAATGTGAAGGACAAGTTCTATGAAGAACTGCACTCCGTCATTGCTACTGTACCCAGAGCTAACAACCTCATCATCCTAGGTGACTTCAATATAAGAGTAGGCTCTGACAACAATTCCTGGGACGGAGTCATTGAAAAATATGGTATCGGCCTTTGCAACAGCAATGGCCTTCTACTGCTGCATATCTGCGCGGAACATGAACTACTGATCACGAACACAGTCTACCGCCTCCATACCCGCAATAGGACGTCGTTGATGCACCCTCGTTCTAAACATTGGCATCTCAACGATTACGTCATTGTCAGGAAGGTAGATAGGCAGGATGTACGAGTCAACAAATTCATGTGTGGCGCTGAGGGCTGGATCGATCACCGCTTCATTGTATCCAAGCTCAGCGTCCGTATCCATCTTGAGAGACGCCCCCATGGAAATAGGATTCCTAAACGGCTCAACATCACCACAATGAAAACCATTTTCATCAAACAACCCTTTGTTGACACCCTGGAAGAACGTATTGACTCTACTGTAATAAATCGTCCGTCACCCCCCCCCCCGGACAGTTAGAATGTGGAGACATACAGAGCAACCCTCAGAGAACTGGCCTACAACACTGCTACGGAGATCATAGGGCCCTCTTACCGACAGCACAAGGATTGGCTTGACGAGAACTGAGACGCGACTAAGCAGTTGTTGGATGAGAAACATCGCCTCCACAAAGCCTACTTGAAACAAGAAAGACGCCTTCAACAATAACGTAGGACTGCACCGCATAAACACAGTCAGATACAGGATTCCTGGCTGAGCAGACAAGCTGACGAATGTCAAGGCTATGCTGACAGGCCCGACATGAACACATTATATGAAGCGCAGAAGGGAGTCTATTGGCCCAATGTCATCAGGACTATACTTATTCTCAGCGGATATGGGAACACACTGATCACTGACAAGACGAAGACTTTTGGCTGCACACGGAAGTTCATCGCCATGGTGAAACAATACCATGATGGCATACAAGCAAGGGTTCAGGCCAACGAGGAGACACCAGAGCCTTTCCCTGTCACAAACTGTGTGAAACAAGGATGCGTCCTAGCACCATCACTGTTCAGTCTAATTTTCTCCGCCATGTTGCCGGATGCTTTTAGAGATAGTGACATTGGAATCGGCATCATATATCGAACGGATGGAAAGCTGTTCAACATCAGGAGGCTTCAGGCAATCACCAAGACCACGACAAACATTATCAGAAACTTTCTGTTTGCTGACAACTTCGCCCTAAACGCAGGATCAGAAGCTGACATGCAACTCAAGCGTCGACAAGTTCTTTGATGCATGCAGTGACTTCGGCCTTACCATCAGTATCAAAAAGACTGAAGTAATGCATCAGCCAGCTGTACATTGAGCCCAGCGTCAAAGCCAACGGCCAAAGATTGAACGTGGTAAACAGATGCACATATTTAAGCAGTACGCTGTCCCAAAACGTTGTCATCGACAACGAAATCAACAACAGGATCGCAAAAGCCAGCGCAGCATTTGGCAGACTATACGCCAAAGTATGGAACATGAGAAGCATTAGTTTACAGACCAAGCTGAAGGTGTACAGAGCAATAAAACTCCCCATGCTGGTTTACGCCTGAGAAACGTGGACAGTGTGTCAACATCACGCCAGGAAGCTGAATCACTTCCACACAACCAGACTCAGAAGACTCCTCAACATCAAGTGGCAATACAAGATCCTGGACACTGAGGTCCTTGCTCAAGCAGGCCTTCCCAGCATCCACACCATCCTGATGTAGTCTCAGTTACGATGGGCAGGCCAAGTAGCTCGCATGCCAGACCACCGGCTGCAGAAAATACTCTTCTACGGTGAGCTACAAGAAGGTAAGCGCTCACATGGACGGCAAAATAAATGTTTCAAAGACAATATAAAGATCTCCGTGAAAGCGTTTGTCATCAACACAACACCTGTGAACACGCTGCTCAGGACCGTGCTGAGTTGGGCTCCTCCCTATACAAAGGACCGTGCTGAGTGGCGCTAATCCCTGTACAAAGGAGCTGCAACCTGTGAGGCAAACATAACTGCTGCAGCAGAAACACGGAGGCAAGCCAGAAGGTCAAGAGCCAGAGACCACCTGACAACACATGCGGCTACCATCCCCTGCCACACTGCCAGAAAATCTACTAGACACAGATTGGCCTTTTCAGCTACCTGCGTACTCACTGATCAACCCAGCCCCCTCGACCCCCGGATGACTAAAGTGGTCCTCATCGCTTCGCGATGGACGAACGAACGAGACTCCCCAATGTGTTCGAATGTACGAATTATCACTGTGGACCCCCTGGTACGCTTACAAAATGGCAGCCCCAGACATCCAGACATACATACAAACATACAAACACATAGAGATAGTCACAAACTATTTTATTACGTAGACGTAACCAGAATATAAAGCACTGCACGAAGACGGCTGTGTCACGCATTACAATAAATAATACACAATTCCTCATGTTTCAAGGTACACTCTTTTTACTTAAAAAAATTGCAAGAAACACATTAATTTACATTCATTACCGAAACAAATGGTGTATCACAACTGCATATAAGTAGAAAAGGAAATATGTGCTTTGTTCATTTTAAATTACTGGACCGTTTAATTTTGCAAAAGGCTTGAATGATGCACCAGCAGGTATCCCGTTCTGTGGATGTATGTTGGCAGCATAATGTTTTAATTGAAACCTTTCAACACGGAACATTCTTCAAATATATCATATATATATATATATATATACACACACACACACACACACACACACACACACACACACACACACACACACACACACACACACACACACACACACACACACACACACACACACACACACACACACACACACACATTTGCATTTCAAGTTAGAACCGAAATGTCAACCTATTTTTACATATTTGACAACATATCGTTTCCCAATATTGAAAATGTTAATTTTCAAAACGCACGTTGACAATTTACCATGAATATACGTCCCAAACCACCTCCCACTCTTTTCCACATCCCTTGTACTTCAGTCCACATACTCATCCACAATCGTCCATAATCAATGCACCATCTCACCCACCCTCTTACACAAAACGTTTCAAAAACTAAGGCGGGCCATAAATTAAGCTCCACATATGAGTGCATGAAATGTCCACGAATGACAGACAACACCAAGGTAATAAACACGAATATGTTTATAATGAATCAGAACATATTTAAAATGGTACAACTGAAATAAAGAAATTAATTTTTTTTTAATAAGACAACAAACCACCGAACGACATTTAATGAACAATGCACTCTTAGCGCGTATCACAGGTGATATTGGCAAGCTTATCAATTATCTTGTGTGAACTATTTTCGTGACGAACAATTCATTTCTATATTCTAGATTAAGTATGTAGCGCGTGTATGTCTTACGACTGCCACAAACATGTTACATGTTGACTTCCAGCATAAACGTTCTGAAGTAGACGGTCGTCTTGTTCGTCGCCTTAGCGACTTTCATTGAAGCTTTCAAAAGTGACGAGGCAATATAACAGCAATTACATATAGTACATTATTTAGCACAGAAACATAAGTGTTGCTACGATCGATTGAGCAACAACAACAGTACTTAGTACTAACTAACATCTTAAATGACAAAACACACTGAGCTAATATTTGATAAGAGAGAGGGGGTCGAAGGAGGTAGTGCAGATAAGAAGATGAGACATTTACTCTGTTCGTACAACCAACGTAACTGTGTTTATGAGCTGACAACTCATCTTTTTCTGTTTCACGAAACGCTCTCGCTGGGAACGCGCAAGGTTGTATTAGTAAATCATAGCGCATGGAAATTGAATAGCATCGATTATTTCTTGCATCGGAGAGTTGTGTTTGTTTGCTAATGTTAGTTTGACCTTCTCTAATTATGTATGTGACAACCAATTTATATAATGTTCTTCTTCGCTCGAGCATTTGTCCCTATTGCGCATCGAATGGTTCATTAAATAATGAATGATGTAATTTTTCAGTCGAAGAAATTATATCAATTAATATTATAAAGGATACACTGATTATATATCATTAGTAGGTGATACTGTATATCGTTTTAATGATACAACTGTTCCGTCTCTGTTCTCGATTATGATTAATGAATCTGTTTTGCTGGGCCAATGAGCTCAGGTTCCTGAGGATATAGGCGCTATAGATGTTCGTTAGTATTGTTATTGCACATGAAAAAATATTAACATTTCTTATCGCATAACATCAGAATTAGAAAATTGGAATAATATACACATATATCATATCTGATAGATTGATAGATTGGATTGTGCAAACTTAAACTAGATAGTATTTGCAAACTGTTGGTGCACATTTATGATCAAATGGAAGCAGCTTTTTTGGTGAATAGGTGCAGTTTTTTACTAGTTTTCTTTTCCTCCAAGTGGCTGCTGATATTGTTGAGACAACGTATCCTGGACATTAACATCTGTCTGTACTCATTTATTTTTGCATTGCCTCCTAAAGAAATTAATCACCTTCCCACCACATGGCCGTTCTTTTTCATCCAAAACGATAATGCTCATTAATACTACTTCAGTTTTCCCATATTCTATAATCGAATCCTAACTGCTTTTCGTGTCAATGCAATTGTCCGTTCCGTCCATCCCGTGGATTGCTTTCTATGAGTTGACGTAGCGTCTTTGGTACCACCGGTGGTGTGCTAGGATTACCCCATCTTTGATGTTTTCGTTAGAGTGTGTGTTAACCATATATATATATATATATATATATATATATATATATATATATATATATATATATATACATGTATATATATATATATATACATATATATATATATATATATATATATATATATATATATATGTATATATATATATATATATATATATACATGTATATATATATATATATATATATATATATATATATATATATATATATATATACATGTATATATATACATGTATATATATATATATATATATATATATATATATATATATATATATATATATATTTACATTATTGCCATCACTGAAACTTGTCTAAGACCACACGACACTGTTGCTTCCATAGGTGACATTTCTACATCTGGTTATTCTTTTCATCATCCAAAGTGTTCATTTGTCATTTTGTCATCGAACCATTTTAAAGTCCTTTCACGTTTAATACCTGATTACTCTAGTTTTTAATCCATATGTGTTGACATTTCAGATTCTTCTTTCTCGGCGTATTTGGTATGTCCGTATCGACCTCCGGGGCAGCAAGCCAACTTATTTGAAGATTTACACTAGATATCAGACTGAAGCATAGATGGAAACACCAAGCGGAGTGTCAGATGATAAACTTCTGCAAAGAATTATCCCAGAAGGTATGACGCACTGGCAAGCAAAAATGTGGTGTTTTACACGTCTGGGTGACAATAGATTAATACAAATCTGGACATGTCTTCTTCTTCTTCTTTCGAGTAGAAAAAAGAAACCGTCAGTTTATTGTCATGCAGCACGCACGCATAAACCAGAACACGCTATATGACGTCAGAGAAAAAAGGCAAGAGCTTGTGGCGGTGCCAATGACAACTTTACCCCCACAAATCAGGCCCAACTGCCAGTTTCACGAAGCATTCGGTGGACGTTTGACGTAGATCACGTAACAATGGTTGAAACACGCACAACGTTGCAAACAATTGCATGAAGCTGTTCTTCTGAGTTACGAAATTTATGTAAAACGCTCGCGTTGGTTCCTCCGACGTAAACTGTCCAACATGTTTGAATGTACGAACCATCATTATGGACCCATTGGTACACCTACAACATACCAGCCCCAGACGGACTGACATACATACATACATACATACATACATACATACATACATACATACATACATACATACATACATACATACATACATACATACATACATACATACGTACATAAATACATGCAGTCAGACAGACAGTCATAAAGTACTTTATTACATAGACGTAAGCAGACTAAGAAACATTATACAAAAACGTGTATATCACAAATTGCAATAAAAATGAACACCATTTTCCCCATGTTTCAAGCCATACTCTGAAAACAAATGCAAGAAACACATTGATGTGCATCCATTGCTGAAAGATTGGAGATGTATATAAGTATAAACGAAATATGTGCTTTGTACATTTTAAATTACAGGACCGCTTAATTTAGCAAAAATGCTTGACATATGCACCAGCATGTGTCCCGTTGTGTGGATGTGTGTTGGCAGCATACTGGTTTAATTGAAGCCTTTCAATAGAGAACAATCTTCAAATATATAATATATATTTGACATTTCAAGTGATACACCCAAAATCACTGTAGGTCGCTGGCGTTGAAAGCGGAGAGGTGAGGATTAATGGCCAATGAAGAAGATACTTGAAAATCGAACAACTGCCGTACATAGGGATGTCACAGCACAGCACATGGGCATAACGTATTGTACAGGCACAATTCGACATATCGACCGGCTGATGTACATGCATTATCGTCACTCACCATTTCATTTAATATGCCTATGATGTTACTGACCAGTACCTACGTCATATAGTCTGTAACAAAAGGGAAGTGTTTCGCGCTTGATAGAACCCCGTGGTGTAAAAACATCAATTCATTTCATATGAGTAATTCCCAGGTGTCTCAAACTACGTCATATCAAGGTGCAACTGCTCACCATGCTTCTTGTGAAAAAGAATGCCTGTTAACTTGGCAAGTAATAAATTAACCTCCTCCATTCTGTACGGTTATTTACTGTTATGTTCTTACAACCTTCTTGACATTGGTATTCTTTTCCTCCATGCCGCGGCTGACATTGTTGAACCAACGTAAAATGGATCTAACTCTCTGTGTCTTTCCAGTCATCTACATGCACAGAGTCACCTTTAGCGCAGAAACATCTTCCCATCACATGACCATACCATCTATTTTTTTTTTTTTTTATAATTAGATGACTTTATCTGTAGAGATGAGCAGCCATCAATGTTTCCTATTTTGTGACGCATCATATTACATGTGATATCCACATGTACGGCAGTGGTTCGATGTTCAAGTATCTTCTTCATTGGCCATCGATCCTCACCTCTCCGCCTTCACCGCCAGGGATCTACAGTGATCCTTGCTGCAGTGAAGGTGCATATACGTAAACTACTTCAAACTAAGGTGTAATTTATCAGAGACAACGGGAAATGCTGTAAAATTATAACTATGTGAAAGAGGATGCACTTTTCAGCAAACAACGAAGACTTTACACTTAGAAACCACAACCCTTTTCTAGTATGTATGTATTGTAATGATTAAATTAGACCAGGCATAATTATTATCTTTACGATGACATAGCAATTAAAATAAGTCAGCAACTTCCCATGCAGCCTTTTTGAAATTGTGACCCCCACCACCGGGGGCCTCGTGGGGATGGTTCCACATCTGACCCCTCAAGTCCCTCATAAGTACCCCTCTTTCGTCCGGATCGACCCACAAATGAGAACAGACAAACAACCAGAAATACATTTTGATTTTTGTATTTGATATGGACAGAAATAACTTATTATATGTCTGTATAAAGAAATTGTTCGGCTTCATTTAGAAGTAGGAGCGTATGCGGATATTTCTATTTTTAGGTAGATATAAACAACCTCAATATATACACGTTCACATTCACATGGTAAACGTCACATTACACGGACGTAACTACATAATGACATCGCAACGCATGACTATTATTTCACAATGTGTACCAGTATTTATTTGTGAGTGAAAATGATGCCTACACTATTGTTGTTGTCATATGATTTTCTGGAGACAATACAAACAAGACACCTTATTGTGCAACATTCATTGGAACTTGAGTCATGATTTAGCGTTTTGTTTCTCAGCAATTACTGCATCATTACATTTCTGCGTAGAAAAGGTCCATATGCACTTATGTTCTCCATTGGCATTCATTGCGCTGAAATCATTTGTCACTCTGCAAGTGGCTGAATGTTGCGTAAGGCATTCTTAGAGAAAATGTGCAACTTTTTTCATTGGCTGGTGTATTGGCTCGCGAAAATAAACAATACAGTCGTGTTGTTATGGTTCCTTTTAAAATGTAATATTTGATTATTTTATTTAACTGTCTATTTTCGAATAAATAAGCAGTTGCAATATCGTAATACGTTTTGAATCGATATTATTGTGACGTTAGACATTTTTTAAATACTTATAAATATCATCTCTTCCCACACAGTTTAACCACACGGCTACGAAGCCTACTCCCTCCTCCATACATACCTTCTTTACTTGTGTGTTGATCGCCATCCTCCTACATTTCTTATACATTTCACCCCTGCCTACCATTAGTGATACTATCCCGGACAATACAATCTGTCCAACTCGTGCCTCTTTAGGTGTCTTGACCAACCTCCTGTACTTACCAACGATGGCCGCCGTACTCGTCTTCTCGGCATTGTTCGTTCCCACATGCACGAGGACAGCACCGCCCCTGCCACCACCAATGACCTGTCCTGCCTGTTTACAATTTTATCCATTTTCCTAATGATAGAATCCCCTATTAATATCTGAGCCTTCCCCTGTGATACTACACCAGCAAAGCTCTTTTCCTGCCACACAATATGGCCCCTTTCATTTCTATCATCAACCACTACTCTCTTACCACCTGGCAATCCCTCTCCACCCGCTTGCCTTCCTTTTGTTGCATACTCTGCCCCCTGTCATCTTTCTTCTTCTGACCCACAATCTATTCTTTTCTCTGCTTTTGTTATCCTCGACTATCTTACCACCTGACAATCCCTCTCCACTCACCCACTTAACTTCCTTTTGTTGAACACTCTTCCTTTCTCCATCTTTCTTCTTGTTACCAAATTTTTCCTCACATTGTCTCTGCTCTCCTTGTTTACACTACCTCTGCTTTCCTCGTTCTCACCACCTCTGCTCTCCTCGTTCTCACCACATCTGCTCTCCTCGTTCTCACCACCTCTGCTCTCCTTGTTCTCACCACATCTGCTCTCCTTGTTCTCACCACCTCTGCTCTCCTCGATCTCACCACATCTGCTCTCCTCGTTCTCACCACCTCTGCTCTCCTTGTTCTCACCACATCTGCTCTCCTTGTTCTCACCACCTCTGCTCTCCGCGTTCTCACCACCTCTGCTCTCCGCGTTCTCACCACATCTGCTCTCCTTGTTCTCACCACCTCTGCTCTCCTCGTTCTCACCACATCTGCTCTCCTCGTTCTCACCCTGCCCTGTTATCATTAAAATCATATGTCTTAACTCATTTACCTGCTTCTGCAGACATTTCACCATCTTTCACCCCCTTACATACGAAATAAAGATCTGCCTGAACATCTGCCCACGAATTTATACACCCGGACTTTGCAAAGTCTACACAGCTGTCGCAGTTAGAGCATGTCGAATTACGTTTCGCCTTTAGTTAGCGTTTGCACGATGCCATGTTAGAAATTCAATTCTTGCTTGTTTTTAATTAATTATGTTTACAATGTATAGTACGAGAGGATAGCTCTGCCTGTCGCAAACAGAGTTATGTTCAATGTGACACCTGCAATTATTTGTGATTGTTATTAATATATGCTGTTTTTGTAAAGTATCAACGCATTTGACTATACTTTATTGTCTATGCACTTACACATGTTTTAACTATGCACGGGTAATAAAATTATTACGTCACTTCACGCAGTAATGAGGAGGCGCCCGCAAACCAAGCAAAGTCCTCATATAGCCAAAGGGAAAGACTGAGGGGATCAGCCTTCTGTTGCCTTTCCCACTGGGTACCATGTTAACATTTTGCATGATCATAACAAAAACGGGACGATCAACAAAATCTTAACATTCTTACCTGCCGATGACATTATTTAATTGACATGCTTGTCGAGTTCTGTCAAAATCACATATTTCTAACTCGTTTAAACTCCTAAACGTGCCATGCCCTTCATTGTTTACCAATGTCTGCATGAATTAATACGCACACGTGCCTTGTGGCAAATAAATTGCCAAAAATCATTCTGCCTATTGCACTCATCTAAACTTTGACAGTTACATTGTCAACAGGTTCTTCTAGCAAACTTGCCAATGTGCCTGCTCAAATGCAGCATGTCAGATGATATGATTTTTTTTAATTACACATTTCTAAAACTACTGTGCCCTACATTTGTGTGTAACACACCAAGAAGTCTAACTTAAGCCTGATCCTAAATAGGGAAGCTTTTTTCTGAGAAATGTCAAATTTTATGTCACGTTGCGGCAAAGAGTACATGCAAAGCAATTATGGAACACTCCTGCTCGTCACGTCATTATTATTAGTTTGACAATCAAACCAAAACAATGTCGTGCCCATAATATTAGCTGCAAACAATTAATTACTGGTCAATTTTTATACTTGATAAATCATAGATCATATATACTAGATTTTCAGAGCATTGCGAACCTACTCACTGCCTCTTTAAATATAAAAAACTACTTTATTTTCAAATTAATAAATATATATAATTGCTTGATTCTTAGCCAAATATGGCAAAACTATGTCAGAAAAGTTACAATTTGTCACAATTAACAGAATTTTTTTAGTGATTTCCAATGTATCAGACTTGTAATGTTGTATTGTTTATGTGTTTGATTCTACTTGATTTGGATACGCCGCCATAAATGTGTATCATGGGTGTCACATGACTAGATGTCCGTTGCGGCCACAGTTGACAATGCTGATCTAGCAATGCTTCCAGTGGCTGTGATATAAGCAACATACAACTATTCTGTCCACACTTGTTACACAATATTACCAATTCACTAGGTCATATAACAAATATCACCAATGAATGTTCTACCTGCTTCCTCAAAAACGGGTGCCATACGCCTTAATTGTGACCAAATTTCTATTTTAACAACCGGTCTGTACCATGCTATTCGTGACTGTTATTGCTACCTGCCAGTTTTCAAGCAAACTGTTCACTTTTCATATCAACATGGGAATGGTTACATCTTTTGTAAACTAGTTCGTGGTTAGGGTTAGCTAGGGACGGGGTTAGTTAGAGATGGGGTTAGTTACGGTTAGGGTTGCATACCTTCATCTTCTTATGTCCATACACTTGAAAAGAACTACACACAACATGAAATGGGCAAAGAGACGTGGTGAGTAGATATTTATGAAAGGCAACGTTTATTTCCAATTCAAAACTGTGGCTATTTTATGCTTTTAGCTTACCATCAGCTCTTTCGGGCAGTTTTAATAGATGGAAATAAAACAATGGTGTTTATTAACATTTACGTATCTTATTAACAATCAAATTACGTAACATATCAGCTGATACACATGAAACGTTACAGCACAACATATAAATGTACATTTATTTGACATTTTTGGTATACATGTGTATAATATATTAGTCATAGGTTATCTCTTAATGGAGACGATTAAAAAGTTTAAATAAGACGGCGCTTAACAAGTAATGCTCTTGTTGACTAGATGGAATCAATAAAATATATATAATAATATAATATTAACTAGCCTGACTCCGACAATTGTCTAGGTCAAATGCACGGAATACGAGGCAGGTTAGCAGCCGTTTTTATTTATTTATTTATTTTCAAAAATATGACCCCTCACAAATTATGAAAATGTTAAGAAATATGTTTTAACAAACTAAAAACTAATAATTCCATCAAACTTACCTGTAATGTCCACAGTTAAGCTACCAACAACCACCAAAACATAAGTATAAGTATATTAACATTTTATATTTGGGAACAGCCTACTGTTACGTTTCCCATGGGAGAACCATGTTAACGTTTGCATGATTATAAGAAACCATCAACAATTCTGAATCTTCTTGCCTGCCTTAATTTCATTGACATGCTGATCGTATTTAATTAAAATCACATATCTCTAACTTTCTAAAATGCCTATACGTGCCATATCCGGCAATGTTTACCAGTGTATGCATGAATTACTACGCACACGTGCCTTGTGGAGAAAAAATTGCCAAAAATCCTTCCGCCTATTGAAATCATCTACACATCCAAAGTTACACAGACAATATGTTCTTCTAGCAAACTTGCCAGTGTGCCTGCTCAAATGCAGTTAGGTGAGATGATACGATTTTGAAAATTAAACATATCTAAAAATTACTGTGGCCTACATTTGTGTGTAATACAAAAGGAAGTGTAACTGAGGCACGATCCCTGAATGGATATCGCGGCCGACCCTTAACCGACCTCCCGGCACCCATGACACCGATCTGCAGCAGATCGGGAAGCGGCTAAGGACAATGGCTGAAAAGGAGAGCGGCGTCGTTCCGTCAGTAATGAAATACAGTGGCTTAAACTATACATAATAATAATTGAAGGGATCCCGTGTAAGCGGGAACGATTAGATGAACAATGGTTAAAAATGAAGACGAATATTGCTTTACTGCAAAATACAACGTGGAATTCATCTTTCCGAGCAGCCTAAAGCATTGTATAGCAAAAAGGCAACATATTTGTTATTTACTGTAGTTGACATGGGACAATAAGTCAATGTTAATTAAATGTGTTGCCTGCTTAGTGACGTGTAATACCCATTGTGTACATTTGTTAGCTGAATTGTTTCGAAATTTGACTAGGCCTACGTCAATTACTTAGCGTTCATCTCTTGACCGAGAGAACCCCGTTGCGTGAAAGCAACAATTTATTATATGAGCAATGTACATGAGCGGCGTGTCACCATGACACAAGAACGCTTGTCAGCTTGGAAAGAAACCAACCTCCTTCATTTTGTATGGTTCTTTCATGTTGTTTTCTTACATGTTCAGTGAATCCTTAAAGAAACACATTGTAATCTCATGTTAATACAATTTCAATTTATTCGATTTGGTTACTTCGGCAATTATGCTGACCTTGCAATCCATGTGAAGATGACCATTCACATTTACCATTGTGTGATAACCTATGTCATTCGTGTGACTTTCATGTGTACTGCAATGGTTCGATTGTTAAGTCTCTTCTTCATTGGCCATCGATCCCCACGTCTCCGCGTTCACCGCCAGAGATCTACATTGGGCCGTGCTAGAATGAATGTGCATATGCATGACACTACAAATATTTTTTCTGCAAAAAATACGTAAACACTTTACACGACAATGCCACGCTAGCGGTCTTGCTCACCTAACATGTTTTTACATGAGAAAATTTAAAAACACTGACTAACTACTCCGATATCACGCAAGCTTGGTGGTTAACTAATGCCTCTCAACACAGCGCAGTCATTGTCCTATACACCAAGATATTAACTCCCTAGGGGGCGATTTTTACTTTGGGGAGGGGCACTCAATGAATTGCCAGCATGCCATCCTTTGGACAAATTCGACGCGTTATATGTCCTATGCACGCAAACAATTTGTAGCGTTGTCGCGCAAGATCTCACCCAACCACCCCAGAAGCAGCCAACCAATTACACACATAAACACACACCACTCACTCTCGCCTTATATCTTTATTGACCACTTGTTGGGTAAATAAAGATATATATTTTCACATCTCAAACTGCCTCGTTATAATAGAGAGTAGCAACTGAGAGGTCATATTAATGTATCAATAAAACGATGATATCGTGGCAACATATTGTGCGCCCAGTGCTTAACAATATATATGTATGTTTGTGGAAATTGTTTTCAATACTAAGCACCGATGTGTTATTATGTAATGGACAATTGTTTTAACACCATGTCGTACTTCGATGATACATAGAAGGTTGGGAAACATTGATCTGTCAAATACGACGCAGCAACTGGCAAACATATCCACCAAACATGTTTTACATCAATGAAATGCTTGAGTTTTTTAACTGACGCACGACATCGAAGAGCGGTACGCATGTGTGGACCCGTAGCTCTTACCGATGAACACGACACATAGCAGCAGCCGATGGGACTCGCTTGATATCATCTATATTAAAAACAGCTTTGTGTTTTTTAATGTGTTTTCAAACATCGGCACATGACACATAGCAGCAGCCGATGGGACTCGCTTGATATCATCTATATTAAAAACAGCTTTGTGTTTTTTAATGTGTTTTCAAACATCGGGACTCAGTTTCCAAATATATTGTCGAAATGAAAAATCATACTAAAGGTTACTGAAAATACTGCACAAAAATATATGAAAAACAACACAAAACCACTCTTCGTGCAAGATCGCCGTCAAACAATTGAGAACAACCTTTGTGAGAACAGGAGACACTTCTCGAACAGGAGATGCAGTGACGATTCATCACACAATGAGAGTGGTTTTTTCAAATGCCCCCTTGAAGGTATGACGCACTGGAAAATAAAAACAATATTTCAACACGACTGGTAACCATTGACATCACACAATTTTGTGTTTCTTTTTCTATCTATAAAAAGAAAGACACCGATACCTTCGGGTCATGATATACACACGCACAAGCCAGAACTCACTGTATAAAGTCAGAGCGTTTCACCTGTTCATCATCTCTTGCTATCAGTGCTGTAAGCAGACCACAGGACAGTGAAGAATATCAGTTCATGTAAGTATAATTGCGTGTTTGTAATAGCTTAATGATGTTTAACACATTGTCTCGTAATAAGTGTTGGTGCGCGGATGTTAGGAAAACGTCATACTAATCCAATTCTACGCTTCCTAGAGAGATCCACGACATGCCATATGTTATATACAAACGGTTAATGAAATTGAATTGATTTTCAAAAATGTGTGCCACTTTCCAAAGCTTCATATGAAAAATAATCCTGCGAAGTTGTTCACAAAAATATATTGTATTCACTGTCGTACAAAACAGTACAACAATCCGACGAGTGAAATTCAAGAAACAGTGCACTCCTTGAACACACCACAGCTGGTTTCCGCAAGACTATTCTGTCGCTAATGAGAATTTTCTTTGATACGAAGGATTTGGGTTTCGAGAATAGCGTTAAGAATTTAAATTGTTTTCTTTAAGAATGCAACGTTTGTATATAGTACAAACTCTACGAATGCCACAAGCACTTTACATTTCGTCTTCCAGCATGAACGCTCTGAAGTTGACGGTCTTAATGCTCGTCATGTTCGTCGCCTTAGCAACGCTTATAGACGCTTTCGAAAGTGACGAGGTAATGCAATTCCATTTCAAATAGCACGTCATTTGCATAGTAAAAACATGGTTGATGCGGTCGATTCAGTAACAACAACAGTACGCCCTTCTTACTTGGATTTTAAAGCGATCACACACTTGCTGAAGTGACGGGATACGTAATGATTGGTGTTGGTTTATATCACTACGCCCATTCATTTGTGTCTTCATGCATAGGCGTAACATAATATATTATGAATGTATTTATGTTAAAATTGCTAGTTTGTCTTGGCTGATTGGGTAACAAGATTAACAAAATTGCCATCCCAAACAAAAGTTCCAAATGGCAAGTGGACAAAGAAGCCATTGGCTTATCGAGAGTCCAACAATTTTCTCATTTGTGTGTAGCCCGCCCTTACCAAATATCTGTCAATTCTATTTTTAAACATATTCACACTACTAGCATTAACACAATGATTTGGCAGTTTGTTCCATTCATTTATCACCCTCTGTGAGAAGGAGTACTTTCTCATGTCCAACCTACACTGCTCCTTAACTAATGCTGCTTTGTGTCCTCTGGTTCTACTGCCTTCTTTGAGTTTGAAGAACACATTTCTATCAACATCCTCATAACCGTTCACTATTTTAAACACTTCTATTTGGCCTCCTCTTAGTCTCCTGGTCTCTAGTGTTACGGCCTCCATGCTTGAATACAATATTCCAAATGTGGTCTAACTTTTGCATTGTACAGGGGTACAATTAGCTGTTTCTCCTTAAAAGTCATAGTTTTCCTAATTAGCCCTAGAACTTGATTTCCTTTCGAAGCAGCAACCCGACATTGCTCTGAAACTTTCATATCAGCACTAAATTTTACTCCTAAGTCCTTTTCTTGTATGGTTCTACCTAGTACAGCATCCCCTGTTTTATATTATTTGTCCATGTTTCCATGTCCTATGTGTATGCATTTACACTTCCCAAAATTTAATAACATTTGCCATTTTCTGACCATTTAACTAATTTATCTAGATCGTCCTGTAAACTTCGTTTATCTGTAACATTAGTAACCTTTCTGAATACTTTTGCGTCATCTCCAAATTTCAGTACTTTGCTAGATATGTCATCTTCCAAATCATGTATATATATATATATATTCAAAACAGCATATGACCTAATACTGATCCCTGTGGTACCCCACTCAGAACAGATTTCCAGTTTGAAATCTCAACATCTACTATTACTGTCTGACTTCTGTGTGTAAGACACTCTTCTATCCAGTTGATTACATCATTACCTATACAATGGGCTTTTAGTTTAAGTAACAATCTTTATGTATGTGTGTGTGCGTTTGCGTGTGCCTGCGAACTTGCGTGTCTGTGTGCTTGTGTGTGTGCATGCATCATTAATATATGGATAGACAAGAGAATATAGAGTGAATTCTAAAGAGATAAGACAATGAATGTTAATCTGATCGTGGAATCAATGTTATTTGTTTGAAAGATGTATATGTGCGCTTACAACGCGTCTTGGTTTTTTCAGGAAACGCTGTCTGTGGAAAAGCGTAAGTTTGTTTATTACATTATAGCACGAATCGGAGCGAATGGAAATAAAATAAAATGCATTTAAACAGAGATTATATTTTTCCAAGAAGAGTTTTATTTACATGTCAATTCTGGCTTAGCCTTCTTTATAATTACAATATATCACAACATTGTGTCGACCAATTGTTATAATTTTTCTCTCGAGCTTTTGTTCTGGATCGCCCGTCGAATGGTTAATTATGCCATCAATTAGGCAATTTGGCAACCAATACATTTACATTTAGTGATCGTGTTTATAGTTTAATGATATAGCTTTCGTACATGAAATGAGTTAGTAAGTCGGTTTATTTGTTCGTTTCTAGGGTCTGGCAGTCATTTGAGTCGATGGTTTCCAGTGGACAGTAACTGTTGTGAGTGCCTTAATGATACTTACAAACTTATTGAAGAACACATTCATTCTATTATTAACATATTCATGCTGACAAAGTAATTTAACAACATATTTATTATATTATTGTTTTTCGTCCAGCGTTTTTACGTGCATCAATAAAATTATGAATACACATGCACGCATGTGTGTGTGTATGTGTGTTTGTGTGTGTGTGTGTGTGTATATATATATATATATATATATATCGGCTGAGCTATCATTATTTATAAATAAAATAATTTTTTTTAATTCGTGACGTAGACAATAAAACGTGACGTATATATATATATATATATATATATATATATATATATATATATATATATATATATATATATATATATATATATATATATATATATATAATATATATATATATATATATATATATATATATATATACGTCACGTTTTATTGTCTACGTCACGAATTAAAAAAAAATATTTTATTTATAAATAATGATAGCTCAGCCGATCCAAACTAAATCCTTGCCCAGTTCAGGTTAAGAAAATCTTTATAAAATATATGACCCCATATTTTATTTTTCACCGACTCTCCAGCAACAATATGTCATATCGTGAAAGGTTGAAAGTTTTAACCGTCGCAAGTGCTATGAACATTTTACAAAGTTATCTCTTTTGCCTAGTTTTGAGCGAACATCTTTTGCTTCCTCAAACTAGAGTCTACGTACAATATTCCTATTATGTTCACAATTTGGTTCACGTGATGTTTTCATAATATTGCAAAATGTGGTCTAATGATAATAAATATCCGGTGCAATGTTGGATCAGGTATAATACGTATATTTTTGCATGCCTTTAATTCCACTTTGCCCAATATGGTATATATCGTACTGTTCACTTGGTGGGAATGATTTTTAGTCAATTGAAATTAGTTGTGCATTTATTGATTCGATTATAAGATATATTGATTTCGAAGCCCATACTTATGTATAGGACGTGCATTAATGTGTATTAACAAACTGAGATACATCTGGTTTCAGTGAAACTTTGCCGTAGAGATTGCGTGTACGGGTGGTGCACATGCAAGGTTACAAGAAGCAGTTACGTTGACCATCGTCGTCCTTGTGAAGTCTGTTGTTACTGCAAGTGTGACCGACGTGGCTTCGCTATCTGCAAAGAAACCACCTATTAATAAGCAACCAGCAGATCCTGCTCCTAGGTGTAGCTGCTTATTATTGAGAAGGACCATGTTGAAAGAATATAAATCGGAAGAGTTGTATTGATCAATAAATCCGTATTCTCGAATATGTCGTTGTATTTTTCATATATTTTGTTAAATACATCAATTGTTTCATGAGGTAACGTTCGATGAAGGGACACCTCAAAGATTACTACTTAAACCAAAATGCCTTCGAAGATGGTGTGACAAGAAAGTTACTACATTTTGCAGAAGGCTAAGAAAACTAGAAAATTGGAAAACTTTTAAATGATGGAGGTAAACAACATTTACAAGATGATCTAGACGAATTATTGAAAAGGTCCAGAAATGGCAGATATTAATCGATATTAGGAAATATAAATACCTACACACACGCACGCTCTCACGCAAACAATCCAGTAAGTGCTGACAGGAAATATGCAGAGCAGTTTGCAATTGCAGCTTCAAAAGGTAATATAAAATGGGGAAAATATAACACATTAGTTTGAGTTACCCGGCGTTGCACTAAGATGACAGGCAGCCATAGGTATTTTGTACGGATCTACATTATTATGTAACGATTTCCATTGATTGATTCATTGGTATGCCCAAAATATACAGTACAGTGTTCTTTTCATGGTAGACTTTAAATGTTGCAAAACTTGGTTATTTTATTTCACTGTGTATTTTCGAATATATAAGCAGATAAAATATCAGTAGTAGCTTCAACATGGTGCTTCTCAATAATAATCAGATCTGCCGATTGATTATTAACAACGAGAACCGCACTTGAAGTCTTCAGTGATGCAATATATATATATATATATATATATATATATATATGTATATATATATATATATATATATATATGTATATATATATATATATATATATATACATATATATATACATATATATATATATGTATATATATACATATATATATATATATATATATATAAATTTTATATATATATATATATATATATATATATATATATATACACATATATATATATATATATATATATATATATATATATATATATATATATATATATATATATATATATATATATATATATATATATATATATATATATATATATATATATATATATATATATACATATACATATATACATATACATATACATAGATACATTTCTAAATCTGGTATACCTTTTATCAAGGTACACGTTTTCAGTTGTCATTTTGTTATCGATCCATTTTAAAGTCCTTTCACGTTTAATACCTGATTATTCTAGTTTTCAATCCATATGCGTTGACATTTCATATTCATCTTTCTCGGCATATTTAGTATGCCCGTATCGACCTCCGGGGCAGCCAGCCAACTTATTTGAAGATTTAACTTAGGTATGACATTGATGCTTGGATGGACACACCGAACGGAGTGTCAGATGATAAACTTCTGCAAATATTTACTCTAGAAGGTATGACGCACTGGCAAGCAAAAACGTGGTGTTTTACACGTCTGGGTGACAATAGCATAATAAAAACTAGACATGGCTTCTTCTTTCGAGTAGAAGAAAGAAACCGTCAGTTTACTGTTATGCAGCACGAACGCATAAACCAGAGCACGCTGTATGACGTCAGAACGTTTAACCTGTTTACCCATGTGTAATAAATTGTTTTTTTTTTTACAAAACATTATCAGTTAATTTCTAAGTTTTGTTACAAACTAGACGAGTTGCCGGCAGTGCACAATAGAAAAGGCAAGAGTTTGTGGCAGTGCCTATGACAACTTCACGTCCACAAATCAGGCGCAACTGCCAGTTTCACGAAGCGCTCGGTGGACGTTTGACGTAGATCACTTAACAAAGGTTGAAACACGCACAACGTTGCAAACAATTGCATGGAGCTGTTCTTCTGAGTTACGAAGTTTACGTAAAACGCTCGCGTTGGTTCCTCCGACGTAAACTGTCCAACATGTTTGAATGTACGAACCATCATTATGGACCCATTGGTACGCCTACAACATAGCAGCCCCAGACGGACTGACATACATACATACAGGCAACATACATACATATAGAGATACATATAGACAGGCAGACAGACAGACAGACAGACAGACAGACAGACAGACAGACAGACAGACATAGTCAAAAGTACTTTATTATATAGACGTTAGCAGACTATCAAACATTATACGAAAATGGGTGTGTCACGAATTGTAATAAAACAGTACAGGACCGTTTAATTTAGCAAACATGCTTAAAATATGCACCAGCAGGTGTCTCGCTGTGTGGATGTGTGTTGGCAGCATGCCTTTATAATAGATGCCTTTAAATAGGGAACAATCTTCAAATATGTCATATATATTTGCCATTTCAAGTGATACATCCACAAAGTCGCTGTGTCAAACACGTAAACATATGTTTACATTTTTTACACCATATCGTTTCCCAATCTTGAAAATGTTAATTATCAGAACATACGTTGACAATTTCCCGTGAACATACGTCCCCATCCACCTTCCAACGTTTTCCACATCCCTTGTCCACATCCACAGTCGTCCATGGTCAATGCACCCCAGTACCCCATCCCACCCCACCCTCTTCGACAACCCTTAGGCACGGTTCTCCATCCACATGCATCCCTCTTCAACAACCCATATACAGTACATGAGCATAACGTATCGTAAACATTTCGTCAACAGACAAGATTCGACATATCGACCGGCTGGTGTACATGCATTATCGTCACTCACCATTTCATTTAATATGCCTATGATGTTACTGACCAGTATCTACGTATTATAGATTAGTGAACATTGAAAGCGACGTGAAAACAGTGGGTGAACTCGTCTGCATAACTGTAACAAAAGGGAAGTGTTTCACGCTTGATAGAATCCCGTGGTGTAAACACATCAATTCACTGCATATGAGTAATTCCCAGGTGTCTCAAACTACGTCATATGAAGGTTCAACTGCTCACCATGCTTCTTGTGAAAAAGAACGCCTGTTAACTTGGCAAGCAATAAATTAACCTCCTCCATTCTGTACGGTTATTTACTGTTGTGTTCTTACAACCTTTTTGACACTGGTGTTCTTTTCTTCCATGCGGCGGCTGACATTGTTGAACCAACGTAAACTGGACCTAACTATCGGTGTCTTTACAGTCATCTACATGCACAGAGTCACCTTTAGCGCAGAAACATCTTCCCATCATATGACCATACCATCTAATTTTTTTTCGTTTTTTTTTATAATTACATGACTTTATCTGTAGAAATGAGCAGCCATCAATGTTACCTATTTTGTGACGCATCGTGTCATTCATGTGATGTACGGCAGTGTTTCGATATTCAAGTATCATCTTCTTTGGCCATCCATCCTCACCTCTCCGCGTTCACCGCCAGATATCTACAATGTTCTATGCTGCAGTGAAGGTGCATATAAATAAACTGCTTGAAATAAAGGTGAACTGATCAGAGACAATGGGAAATGCGGTAAAATAATAACTCTGTGAAACAGGACGCACTTTTCGGCGAACTACGAACTCTTTACATATAGACATCACGACACGTTTTTTGTATGTATGTTTTGTAATGTGTCAATTAGATAAATAAAAAACAGCGGTTAAGTAATCCTACATCACGAAAGTTGGATGTTTTACTGATGTCACTAGTTTTAGTTTGTTATATATAGACGTGTTCTAAGCCAATACACCTCTACGTGGTACAGACACACTCTAATAACTTGATAATTATTCCAAATTGCTGCATGCATCCAGCAAATGTGTAGGCATAATTATTATATTTACGATGACATAGCAATTAAAATAATTCAGGAACTTCCGCTGCAACCTTTTTGAAATTGTCCAATTGGACGGTTCGAAATCTGACCCCCCAAGTCCGTGAGAAGTACCCCTCTTTTGTCCGGATCGGCCCACAAATGCGGCCGTGGATTAGACCCAACGTACAAACAAACATACCTACATATAAACATACATTTTGATTTGTGCACTAGATATGGAAAAAAAATACTTATTATACATATGTATAAAGAAATTGTTCGGCTTCATTTAGAAGTAGGAGTGTATGCGGATATTACTATTTTTAAGTTGACACATACATAACCAATATATACGCATTCACATTCACATGGTAAACGTCACATTACACGGACGTAACTAAATAATGACATCGCAACGCATGACTATTATTTCGCAATGTGTGCCAGTATTTATTTGTGAGTGAAAAGTATGCCTACATTTGTCGCTGTCATGGAGACAATACAAACAAGACACCTTATTGTGCAACATTCATTGGGACTTGAGTCATGAATTAGCGTTTTATTTCTCAATTACAGAATCATGACATTTCAGCGTAGAAAAGGTCCATATGCACTTCTCCATTGGCATTCATTTCGCTGAAATCATTTGTCACGCTGCAAGTGGCTGAATGTTGCGTAAGGCATCCTTAAAGAGAATGTGCAGCTATTTTAATTGGCTGGTGTATTGGCTTGCGAAAATAAACAATAAAGTGGTCTTGTTATGGTTCCTTTTAAAATATTGTAATATTTGCTTATTTAATTTTACTGTCTATTTTCGAATAAACGAGCAGATGCAATATCATTAGTAGTACGTTTTGAATCTATATTATTGTTACGTTTTTTACATTTTTTAAATACTTATAAATATCAGAACTGAAAACGATGAGGTTACATAGGAAGCGTGGAGAACCAGTTCTTTTTTGTTCCTGCTTTTTCGAATTTCTGTCTATACAATGCATAATGGTAAATACAATACAACACTACATATTAAAACATTAAGTATGATTTTATTTATTTTCACGTAATTTGAGATTGATAAAATAAAAGAATGTATGCCTTTTATATTTGTATTATTTGTATTATACAAAACATCAAGTATAGCTCCCTAAGCGTTAGCCAATGAAAGGCGCCTAACATTCCTTTTAAACTAACAAGTTGTGCTCTACAAGAAAAAATATTGTCACACTACTGTACATAAAGGTACAGAATCAATACAAAACATCCACTGACATACATGCATACATAAACACACGCATACATACATACATATGACAGACAATTTTTAAATATTCCAATGTTTATCTTCTTATTCGATTATTTAAGTTCAATATCACCGGTGTGTATAGCACCTATTCGATCTGAGGCAGCACAACATAATCTTGACTCGCACAATGAGGACGTTTCATGATATTATAAAATTATACAAAGAAACGAATCGTTCTCGAATTTAATTTATTCTCCCTCTGCAAAGACCACTACACAAACAAATGATCTCTTAATAAAATAGTGCGTTCCCATCTTATTTGATAACACAATCTAACAATTAAGTCAAACACGTAAATTCCCAATTTGTTATGAGATTTCAATATCGTGGAATAAAAAAAACAGCTACTCATTTCAGTCGCATAGTTGCAATGAGATTATACACTGACATTAAATCAATGCCTTTTGCGATATCTTTTATATAAATGACACAAATTAGTTGTTAGATTCCTGGTTGTTTTCGCAAGATATGCAGTAGCAGTAAGCTATGGCACAGACTGCCTTTTCGTGAATGTCATTGACAGGTGTGTGACATACTAACAATCACCGGCGTATGACATATGACAAGTTTAGCAAAGCAAGTAGACTTAACAAGGTTTAACAAGATTGCCATCCCAAACAACAAGTTTCAGATGGCAAGTGAACAAGGAAACCATTGGCTTATTCATAATCCAACAACTTGTACTTTAACTTTGTCAACTGATTTATTTTGAGAAGACAACATTAAATCTAACACATTCCCACCTCTGTTTGGTTCCAAGACATGTTGAGTAAAGAAACAATCCTGTGCTAGAAGTAGAAACTGATGATAATCACCCCGAGCATTCTCTAACGATTTCCATTATATATACCACGATGGCCGATGTACCCTCCTTCTCGGCAATGTTCGTTCCCTCATGCACGAGAAAAGAATCTCCCGTGCCACCACCCATGACGTGTACTGCATTCTCTGCTACATCCTCTATTGTTGCCCCCTTTTCTCTTCTGTCATCAACCTCTACTGTCTTACCACCTGGCAATCCTTCTCCATCCAACCGTTTACCTCTCTTTTGTTGCATAATCTGCCTCCTGTCATCTTTCTTCTCCTTTTCTCTGATCTTGTTATCCTTGACCATCTTACCACCTGACAAACCCTCTCCACTCACACACATAACTTCCTTTAGTTGCACACTCTTCCTTTGTTCATATTTCTTCTTCTTACCAGCTTTTCCGCTCACATTGCCTCTGCTCTATTTGTTCTCACCACCTCTGCTCTCCTCGTTTTCACTACCTCTGCTCTCCTCGTTTTCATTACCTCTGCTCTCCTCGTTTTCATTACCTCTGCTCTCCTCGTTCTCACCACCTCTGCTCTCCTCGTTCTCATCACCTCTGCTCTCCTCGTTTTCATTACCTCTGCTCTCCTCGTTCTCACCACCTCTGCTCTCCTCGTTCTCATCACCTCTGCTCTCCTCGTACTCACCACCTCTGCTCTCATCGTTCTCACCACCTCTGCTCTATTCTTTCTCATCTTACCATGTCATCATCAGAATCATGTGTCTTTACTCGTTTATCTGCTCCTGCAGACATTTCACTTTGACTAATCCCAATTTGGACAATGGAATAGAATACGGCTTGCTTTTTGTTGGCTCTTTCGAAGTGACTTCAATTGAATGACTAAAAAAAATTGGTACGCCCTGGTGTACTTGAAAAGCCGGGAATTCATTCATCAAATTCTGTATTTCCCTAGTTTGGTCAGGCGATAAACGAGGGTTTAACACAACGTCACTGATCGTCTCCTCATTATTACTAATGGGACTATCCTCTCCTGGTTCACTTTCTGAATGTTCCAAGACAATGGACGCAAAGGCCATATCATGATCTACATCCCTGGTATGGTAGTTCTTCATCATGTTGATATGGAACAATTTCTTATTGTCTCCAATCTCTACCCTGTAGTCATTTCGTCCCACCTTTTCGATGACCCGGTATGGACCTTTCCACTGCATAAGCAACTTGTTAGAGTCGGTGGGAAGTAGGATTAGGCCTTATCTCCTACCTCCAATGACCTAGCTTTGGCTTTCTTTCTGGTCAAAGTGGACTTTGTGCTTCCCTTGCGCGTCTCTTAGGTTATCCCTGGCCAGTTCACATGTCTGCCCAATACGATTGCGAAGGTCGAGTATGTATTCATACGTTTGAACACGTTCCTCATTAGGGGTGTAATTTACCCATAATTCCCTTAGTATGGTCATCGGCCCCCGGACAGTTCTTGCGTACAGAAGTTCATACGGAGAACATTTGGTGTTTTCCTGAGAAGCTTCGCGATAGGCAAACATGAGAGGCTCTAAGTGCCTGTCCCAATCTCTTGGTCGTTCTGAACGCATACCTGCTAACATCCTCTGTAATGTTCCGTTCCATTTCTCTACTAACCCGTTAGCCATTAGATGGTAAGGGGATGACTGAACCTGGTGGATGAACAACAGTCTCGCTACTTCAGTCATTGCACTGGACACAAACTGACTACCGTTATCACCAAGGACTTCCTTATGTAACCCTACCGTGTAAAATATATTTACCAGAGCCTCGGCTACCGTTACAGTGTCGATGCTAGCTAGCGCTATTGCTTCGGGATATCGAATGGCAAAATCAACTACGGTCAATATCCAACGAATATCTCTTTCAGTCCCACCAAATCTATTGCTACCTTTGCAAAAGGAGTGTTGATGATAGGCATAACCTGCACTGGACCTTTCGGTATGTTATCTCGACTGACGGTCTTCTGACAAACGTCACACGATTGGCAAAATCTATGGACATCCCTAATTACACCTGGCCAATAGAAATTCAAGATAATTCTGTCAAGAGACTTCTTTATCGCCTGGTGTCCAGACATGAGTGTTTCGTGGCCCAGTTTTATAATCTAGTTTCTAAGGGTCTTGGGAACCACTAACTGCTTTACCGTATCAGTCCCCTTATTTTTTACATACAAACTGTAAATTAGCCCATTCAACACGACAAGCTGGCTTGACTGGTCGTTACTGGATTTATGTTTAGTGACTTCTGCCGAATCAAAGCTTTTCTTCAAAGGTAGATCCTCTCCCCTGTTTATTTTAGAAGTCATTAGCCGAAAACTTCATACCAGAGACTCAGTACAACTGATGGTTTACTATATTTATCCTTTACATTCCGTTGTGCTTTGGTTTCTAACTGTCACTCTCCAAAGTATCGTTCCATCAAAGGCAAGCTACTTCCGAATTGATGTTCTAGGCTAGCACTGGCGATGACAGGAACATTACATCCACAGTGTAGCATTGCTACTTTCTTGCCCACTGAACAAGTATGGACCTGAGATGTCTTATCCTTAACAACCGTGCAATTTCCCACTACGGGTGGAATTCTCGACGTTTGAGGTTTGGACATGTTTCTACTCCCTATGCACACAGTGCAATTACTAGCGATGTGACCAATCTTGTTGAATAAGAAGCAAGTAATACGATCTTGAGGACGAGGAATAGGAGACCTCTTATCGAACCCACATTTGGGTCTAGGCGGTGGAACTTATTATTGGAAGACGAGCATTAGTGAAAGTATTTAGCAAGTCAAGAAATTCATCATCATCCTTACGTTTGTGTTCCCTCATGAACACAAACAAATCTCGGGGATACACAAATAAAAACGATTCTTTAAGAATCAGCTCCCTTAATGCGTCAAATGATTCGTCGATACCCGAAAGAGAAATCCATTTGGTATATGTAATAACCCATTCGGACATAAAACTGAGAACTAATCTCCTTAGAACTTGTCGTATATGAATACAACTTGTCGTACATGAATACAACTTCCTTCGGAAGTCTCGCTCAGTCAACTGATACCACTCTAGATCTAGCAGAAATACAGCATAATCGCGCTCTCACCCCATCCCTGGTTTACAGCATAACGTTCAAAACATTATCAATTGAATCAGTATGTTCATAAAAGCATGGCAGTCTAGGACTGCGGTGCATCTTGGGTGCACTATCGTTACTCTCTACCTTAATGTCGTTACTCTCTACCTTAATGTGGGGCGCGATAGCATACCGGTTAGAAGGCCGGACTCTCAATCGAGAGAACCCGGTTTCAAATCCCACTGCGGTCGCTTCGAACCTTTGGCAAGTTTGATCACCCCACGTTGCCACAGTTCACTCAGCTGTATAAATGAGTACCTGGCAATACAGACAGTGGTGGATATGTGAACGAATAGCCTTCGCGCAGCAATTGCAGCGTGGCTGAATACTTCCCAAAGAAGTTGAGATGGCCTTGGAATGAACAGGTCTGCCAGGGGGTGAAGTGTAAAGCGCTTTGAGCAGTCCTATGGACCGGATACCGCGCTATATAAGAACGTACCTTTACCTTAACATGTCCTGCATCGACAGCAACCTCCTTTTGCAAGATCGAAATGTCATTGTCGTGCTACATCTAGCGTTCACGAGCCCCGCCCCCCCCCCCGCAGTACATCAATAATGGGCAATTACTATCCCACTTGAAGTCAAATACTTCAAACTAGTGTGAGCTACTCTCCAATACTCCCTTAATCTCTTGCAACATTAAATCAACAAATATATCACCGATTTCTGAATTGTGACATCTTTCCCTTACAGTACATAAATTGTGGGCAATTACTATCCCACAAAACATGCATCAATTTGTCATGTTATACCTGATCAAGAGTTCCACAGGATAAGCATCATTGTTAGTTGTCACACAGCGTAATAGTGGAACCACAGGATGTGACAGGATGAACCACAGGATGTGACAGGATGAACCACAGGATGTGATAGGATGAACCACAGGATGTGACCCACATTGAGAAGATAATACGATGACTAAAATGTAAGTTAACATTTTAGATATGGAAATAAAACTAACTACAAATACACATAATCTAGCCTAGTTGTCCTTCATTGCATTCAAATACATCATATTATGTAATATATATTTGGCATTTCAAGTGAGACATCTTCCAAGATGTCGCTATGTGAAAACATCCACCGAACGCTTTGGGAGAAACTGGCAGTTGTACTTGATTTGTGGGCGTGAAGTTTTCATTCATTGCCTTTTGCATAAGAGCTTGTCTTTTCTCCCGTGCACCGCCGGGCAACTCGGCTAGTTTGTATTAAAACTTAGCAATGAACTGATAAGGAATGTATTACATTGGAGTAAATAGGTCAAACGATCTGAGGTCACATCGCGTGCTCTGGTTGATGCGTTCAAGCTGCACGACAATAAACTGACGGACTTTTCTATTCGAAATAAGAAGAAATGTTTTGTTTTCTATTATGCTATTGTGATCCAGACAACATTCTTTGTAGAAGCTTATCATCTGATACACTGTTTGGAGTGTTAGATAACTTGTATGAGTCCATGAATTAATGTATATAATGAACTACAACACAAGTACTGGAATCTGCGTCCATCTCTGTATTAATCTCATGTCATAGCCATCGATGCACATCAAATCCACAGTGGCCGCACGGTACCGCCAAACAGTATCGCCGCCTGTCGGGTAACTCTTAGTAAATTTTCCTCTAAGGGTGGCCTACACAGCTGTTCAATTATGGTTATTAGTACACTACAACACTTAAGTAATTAGTGGTACAATTGTGTATGCGCAACTCAGAAGAACAGCTAGGTGCAATTGTTAGCAACGCTAAGCGTGTTTCAACCAATGTTACGTGAACTACGTCAAACGTCCACCGAAACCTGCAGTTGTACGTGATTTGTGGGCGTGAAGTTATCATTGTCATTGGCACACGCTCTTGCCTTTTCTCCCTAGTACTGCAGGACAACTCGGCAAGTATGTGATAACATTTAGTAATGAACTGATAATGTGTTGTAAAAAAATGTATAACATATCAGTAAATAGGTAAAACGCTCTGACGTCATATTGCGTGCTCTGGTTTATGCGTTCGTGCTGCGTGACAAACTGATGGTTTCTGTCGTGTACTCAAAAGAAGAATACATGTTTTGCTTTTTATTATGCTATTGTGAACGAGACGTGTTAGATACCATATTTTTGCTTGCCAGTGCGTCATCCTTTCTAGGGTAATTCTTTGTTGAAGGTTATCATCATCTAGTCACAAGCGGACCATGTCAACCAGCCTATTATGTGTCTCTGTCTCGCAGACCTAGACAACTGAGCAGGTGTTTCGTTTCGCCTACGTGTTTTGTCCATGAGCCAAACAATTTGACTGGGGTGTCGTCCTGGCTCGGCAGTACAATGTTTCTGCCGTCTGAGGAGCTGTCATTCGGCCTAGGTCGTTTGGCTTTGCGCCGAATAGATCGACTAGATGTGTCGACGTGTCTCGCCAAGACGGTGGCTCTGCCAACTGAGCAGGAGTAGTCCTTTGGTATAGGTCGTTTGACCTTACGCCGATTAGATCGACTGTGTATGTCGGCATGGCTAGGCAAGACACTGGCTCTGCCATCTGAGCAGGTGTTGTCCTTTAGCCGAATATGTCGATTGTGTGTATCGGCGTGCCTCGGCAAGTCAGTGGCTCTGCCAATTGAGGAGATGCTGTCCTACGGCCTAGGTGAATTTGCCTTGCGTCGAAAAGGCCCACCCCCTTATGTCACAAAGATATTTACTGGCGATAGGGTGTGCATTAACTGGTCACATTGTGTGGTGACTATGTCGATACGACCTTGACTACGTCATATTTCGTGCCCAATATTATCCCACATTAGGCCCATGGACAAGAAAATATTGGAATTTATTGCGAAACCATGCCATGGCCAAACTAAAATCCATCAACTACTAGACCGCCATATATTTTCCTTTCGGCCTCTACAATGTCTCCTATGGCATACAGCTGGTCTAGTACTGCGTGAAACCATGCAATGTCTCCTATGGCACGCACACAGCTGGTCTAGTACTGCGTGAAACCATGCAATGCCTCCTATGGCACACAGCTGGTCTAGTACTGCGTGAAACCATTCAATGCCTCCTATGGCACACAGCTGGTCTAGTACTGCGTGAAACCATTCAATGTCTCCTATGGCACACAGCTGGTCTAGTACTGCGTGAAACCATTCAATGCCTCCTACGGCACACAGCTGGTCTAGTACTGCGTGAAACCATGCAATGTCTCCTATGGCACACAGCTGGTCTAGTACTGCGTGAAACCATTCAATGCCTCCTATGGCACACAGCTGGTCTAGTACTGCGTGAAACCATTCAATGTCTCCTATGGCACACAGCTGGTCTAGTACTGCGTGAAACCATTCAATGCCTCCTATGACACACAGCTGGTCTAGTACTGCGTGAAACCATTCAATGCCTCCTATGGCACACAACTGGTCTAGTACTGCGTGAAACCATTCAATGCCTCCTATGGCACACAGCTGGTCTAGTACTGCGTGAAACCATGCAATGTCTCCTATGACACACAGCTGGTCTAGTACTGCGTGAAACCATTCAATGCCTCCTATGGCACACAGCTGGTCTAGTACTGCGTGAAACCATTCAATGTCTCCTATGGCACACAGCTGGTCTAGTACTGCGTGAAACCATGCAATGTCTCCTATGACACACAGCTGGTCTAGTACTGCGTGAAACCATGCAATGTCTCCTATGACACACAGCTGGTCTAGTACTGCGGGAAACCATGCAATGTCTCCTATGGCACACAGCTGGTCTAGTACTGCTTGAAACCATTCAATGCCTCCTATGGCACACAGCTGGTCTAGTACTGCGGGAAACCATGCAATGTCTCCTATGACACACAGCTGGTCTAGTACTGCGTGAAACCATGCAATGTCTCCTATGGCACACAGCTGGTCTAGTACTGCGTGAAACCATGCAATGTCCGACATATTCGTAGTTGTAGTGTCAACCTGACTGTAAAACAGTTCACCTGGCATTCATAAACATGTATATTTCGGAATGCATGCTATCCGTATTCTTTAATGCATACCATTAAGCAAGCATTTTCCCAGGCAAATACGTATTCCCTGACTTTTAGGTAGACATTCCTTTCAGCATTGCCCATGTACAATATGACACTCAGCTTGTCTAGTCTCGTCTGGAACCACGCAAGAAAACGAAGACAGCAAAACAGTTGTCAGACACGAGCAGTTCCTAAGAAACCAGCAAACCCTAATGCAACAGCTGATTCAGCTGTCGATGTAATCCGTTTGTTTACTTGACACTCACAACGGAATGTCCCGTCTGTGTTACCCCTTGTCGATTTATCGTGAATGTGATAGCAAATACGCAACATCGCGTACAAATCAAAAACATTGACTTGGATATATCATACACCTACCACTATTCCTCGCTGTTGAATGAATTCACATATATAAGACAGAGTTCAGTGGGCGGTGTTCCCTTTGACTCGCGTCAGTGTAGCCTCGTTCGCAAAATAACACTTTTCGCATGGAATATACAAACTGCTTCACTCGAAATAACAAATGCGTTGTATAGCATGCAACCAATTAATTCCGTTCAAAGTGTATCGGGAAACTAACGTAACTGTATGCAAGTTATACAACAGAGAGAAGTAGCACATGACTTGCAGTCTCCCTCACCCAGGGCAAAATGGTTCTTTAGCTAAACTCGATAATTTGCATTACAAAAGTGCTAATTCATTCTCAACGTCAAATGGAGATTCCGAAATTTGTTAGAATGTGTGCACGTGCTGCATCGCAGAAAACCTGATTGTCTACGCTCGACCGTGTAGCGCGCCGTTTTCACGACTTGTCCACGGGATTTTCGGCGTCGTCGAGAGGTAAACTCAACGACGGTCCGACGCCTCGCAAAACCTTCGCAATCTCGTTTGTTAAAATCCAGACACGGACGTTCTGAGACCAATGTAGAAGTTTACCAAATGACACACCATTTGTGGCGTCGGACAACTTCTATGGGTCCATGAACTGCTGTACACAATAAACTACAACACAAGTACCGGAATCTGCGTCCATCCCTGTACTAGTCTCATGTCATAGTCATCGTTGCACATCAAGTCCGCAGTGGCAGCACCTTACAAGTCAGGAAGACCTAACGGTATCGCCGCCTGGCGGCTAACTCGTAGTCACATATCCTATTACGCTGTACTACACAGCTGTTCAGTTAGGGTTATTAGTACACTACAAAACGTATGCAATTAGAGGTAGGCCTACAATTATGTATGCGGATCCTTCCACAGCTTCAAAGTAGTTGACTGGTTTTCCCGGAGGTCGATACTGCCATACTAAGTATGTCGAGAAAGAATAATCTGAAATTGCAACACAAATGGATTCAAAACTAGAGTAATCAGAGATTAAACGTGAATTGACTTAACATTGATCCGATAACAAAATGCCAACTGAACGTGGTCGATGATGAAAAGTATACCGGATGGAGCATGGGCGGATCCAGGATTTAGAAAAAGGGGGGGTCCAAGGTAACAACGTATGAAGCGCCGAAGGCGCGGAACGAGGCGTGAGTGCCTCGGGGGGGGGGGGGTGCGACGTTTGATTTTTTTTTTAAACAAAACACTTGAAATGGTGCAATTTGGGACACCCATAATCTGGTTTTAAGCGAGATAGGGCCTAATGAAATCAACCCAAAAGTCAGAAATGCGACATCGTACGAATTTTCCGTACACAATACGGATTTTTGGGAGGAATACGGCCTTCGGCTGTGTTCCGTTTTAATACGGACTTGCTGAAAATATCGTGATAAAGTAGTCCTGTATATTTTCTTGTATTCGTCACATAAGTATAACTTCGAATGTCAAATTTACAGTAGATGAGGTGCAAGTGCTTTTGTGTCTAAAGTTTCGGCAAAACGCAGCGGATGTTGTTTTATTTACACCTGTAGGTAGGCCTATTCCAACGAAGAAAATGCGGTGTGTCTGAAAATGTCCAAACGAAAAGACAATATTAAACATCTGTCATGTGCCATTTATTGGCATATTGACTAAAACAACTGTAGTAATGCAAATGTTTAATAACAAAATCGAGTATGCTACAATAGATTAAAACAACACATAATCGTCTTAACTCTATCGGCATTATTGCAAACTAGAGGCACGGCAGTGTAGTAATGCTAAAAAAATATATTTATTCGTACGACAATGTGTACAATTCAATTACAATTGAAGTATTTTGCACACAAAGAGACTAACACGTCTTTGAAAAAAAAATGTGTTTAATAGTTTCTCATCCAGCCCCTTCTGCTAGTGTTTCTGAAATATATAATAAAAGCAGCTAGGTTTCATATTACAGAAAGTCGTGGCATCAAGTTTGAACTGAGACAAGGCGTAATTGAAACTTTTAGACATATGTGAACCTATACCGCGAAGGGCTAGATTGCCCTCTCAAGAGAGTCTATCCAAACTGTTGCTGCATTTTAAAGCTACTCTGTATAAAGTGTACCATTCGATTCTTGGCCTGAATTTGAATCGGGAGACATTCTGCTAAAGGTAGTTGAATGAGATCTCAAAAGACCATAACATTGTAACCACAGTATAATTATGAAGACTTTAGTCAGTTAATAGGACGTTGCCGGGTGCTGGAAATAACTAGATGCTAGAAACTGTTTATATCAGCTATGTATTAATAAATGTTGTTCATCATCAGATCTGTTAATCATTAAACAACAAACTCCAATACACGATGCATTTTCCATTGTGATTATATTAGCACACCTGATTTGAGGTGTTTCCAGATCAATCTCCATGTTGTGGTTCATGTTCTTAATTGTGAGCCTAGAAAGCCAATCTTCCACCCATCATGTTGCGTAGGTAGGCTTTGACCCGTCGCAGGTAGGAGAATGAACACTCTGCCTCACAACAAGGGTGCAACCGATCCTCAACAAGGTCCGGAAGTTCGGGAAGATGTCTTCATCTGCGTGCTCGAGACATTCAGCCAGGTTAGGCGAGGACGATGACTGTGTGGGCTCTGTGGGTCCCCTATAGCGCTGCCATTCCTTCACCTCAGCTAGCAGGCATGTCTGACTCCCAGAACATCAATCCGTCCCCAACATGTTGTACATTTCCTGTCTCTGTAAAGATCCCGGGGAGTAAAACAAGAATACCTATACCCTTCCTGCTTTCTGGGTTAAATCTATTGTGGAATTCGGCAGACGGGTGATCACAAAATCTGTCGGGACTATCGTGGTGTCCCTGGTGCTGAGATGGATGTACCAATAAGTGTGGCTAAACGTGTAGCATCTTCATACCACACACTGTACACCTCTTTATACCTCACACTGTACTCCTCATTATACCACACACTGTACTCCTCTTTATATCACACACTATACTCCTCTTTATACCACACACTGTACTCCTCTTTATACCACACACTGTACTCCTCTTTATACCACACACTGTACTACTCTTTATACCACACACTGTACTCCTCTTTATACCACACACTGTACTCCTCTTTATACCACACACTATACTCCTCTTTATACCACACACTGTACTCCTCTTTATACCACACACTGTACTCCTCTTTATACCACACAATGTACTCCTCTTTATACCACACACTGTACTCCTCTTTATACCACACACTGTACTCCTCTTTATACCACACACTGTACTCCTCTTTATACCACACACTGTACTCCTCTTTATACCACACACTGTACTCCTCTTTATACCACACACTGTACTCCTCTTTATACCACACACTGTACTCCTCTTTTATCTCATGTCTCTTCAATCTCATGATGGTGGCACGTGACGAAGTGAGACTGGTTAGCAGCCCTTGCGCCTTTGTCCTGGTCTCCTGATTCCAAATGCCAGTCAATGCAACCTCCTCGTAGATGTCATGATATTCAGACGGATTCAGTACGGCTTTCAGACATTCACACACGTAGCATATGTGACGCTCCACCAACCTGGTCTTGCACATTCCGACAAATTTCCTTTTCCTCATATCTGGTGCCAGATGTTTTAGGATTCGTTCCAGGAATCGTTGTCGTTTGGGGGACAGATCGAAGAAAAGAACACTGCATTAAGGGTCAATCATCTTCCGGGTGGCAGGTAATCTATAGGCATTGCCGATGCTCAAATTGAGGACATGGCTGCTGCAGTGTATATACAAAGCTCGTGTGGATAGCTGTTTTATCCTCGCCTGACGCCAAACTTATCCGAAGACTAACACTGCGCACCATCGTAGCTCTGGCCCCTGGCTTTACTGATGTCGATGTTACGATCTTTCAAGCACTCGATAACACCATGAGCTATAGCTTCCCCCGTTGCCCTCTCAATGTAACTAAAATAAAAAAGAACTGTTTCACTTTACAGTCAGCTAACATCCTCAAGCACACTGACATAATCTGCACGGTTACCATATGGATATGTGACCTCTTCTGCCATGATGGAAAAGAAGGCATTTTCGTCTTCATGGCTTCGTGTATGTTCCTTTTTAATGTATTATGTTAGTTCATCAATCATTTCATTCAGGATGATTCTTGATGTATACTGCGCATTCTTCCTTCCGGACTCGAGGTGTTCTCGGAGTGTTTCGTCGCGTTTGGCCATCATCTCCAAAACTGCCCTGAAGTTTCCTCTGTTGGACGATGAACTTGTCCGATCATCCCTGTGACCTCGAAGTGGCAAGTTTTGTTTTCCACAAAATACAACTGTTTCTATAATGCTTTTCAGGACGTGAACGTTTTTGTTGTACATCTTCTGGTTGGACTGGCTTATCAAGTAGGGCAAGGAGCATTCTGGTGTCTTTTGATGTTGAACCGATAGGATAGCTTAAATTTTGACCTGTAAAAATGCCAATTGTTATCCGGTCCGAAGAACTGATGCAGACGATTTTCATCAAAGGACCTGCGCATTTGCTGGATCTGCATAATCCGCAGATGGGTGCGCAATCTGCAGATTTTCGAGTATCCGAGGATTGCGCAGTGCAATCGAGCGAAATCTGCAGATTGCGCAGATCCAACAACTGCACACAATACGTCTATAAATGCGAAATATTCCCATAGTATGTTCATTCTTTTGCGGGGAGACATTATCAGAGATGAGGTGGGCTGTGTGTGTGTACACGTGCGTGCGGTGCGCGTGTGCAGTGAATCTATGAACGACGTCACCGATAATGCAAAGATCAGTGTCTGAAAACGTCGGACTGCTACTAAAGAATTTGTACATGGTAAGCGACAATTTTGACTTTCTTGGCAATGCATTTGTCCCCCGTTGTGATACAATTGCAATTAATTTTTTTTTTGTACTAAAAAAGGGGGGGTCCGGACCCGCTGGACCCCCCTCTTGATCCGCCTATGCGGGCATACCTCCACTCCCTTCAATTCGAACTTCTTGATGTCCGACATCAAACTAATCAAAGGCACGATAACTGGTGAATAGTGGGGTATGTCTTGACTCTTGTTCTAATAGTATACGTCCATAATTAGAGGCGCAAGAATGAAAAGATCACTTTTTCGAAATCCGGTCGGCAACACAGCAAACTAGGCAAAGTTAATCGCCATACAATTTTTTCTATCTGGTTGTTGCTGATGTAAGGCGAAGTTCTCGCTCGGCTAAAACATAAGCATTTTCATGAAACGTGAAACCTTACAAAAACGCCATCAACAGAGCAATAAACACGTCTTTCGTGTCTGTATGCATTCTTACATGTATATCACTAAAGTTACCTGACAATAACCATGTAAAAGTGTGAAATTATTACCTTTTTGTCAGAACGCATTTGTATATAACCGGATGTTGTTGTGAGCGAGATTACCAAACGGGATTATCGTAGATCTATATAAGGTCACGCTAAGAATTGCCGTCTGCTGCATGGCCATAGAGTTACATCATTAATCATCTCCCTATAAACTACTAACTTACTAACGGGTGTTTTATTTATGTATGTGCTACTGGCCCACTCTGGCCTCATTCTACACGAAATCGCGTTTGATCATGAGACCCAAAGGCAACATCACGTGCACAGTATGGCGCGGCTATTTGTGAAATCTTTTCTGTGTGACCGATAAATGTACTCATAAATAATTATTTGGAGCACATTTCTTTAGTTTCTTGACGCCCAAGTGTCGGTTGTATGTCACGGAATACATATGAGAAACGGTTAGTGCGTATTGGTTTTAAAACTTAAGTTATTAGTTCCTTAGCCATTTGGCTACGGAACTCCCAAATCGGCGCATTAGCAAATGCCGGTCCGGCCGCCCGCCCCAGAGACCAAGAGTGGGGCGGACGAGCCTGCCTAACAGCAAACGTGTCTCAAGTCTCAAGTGGTTTACTCCAAACAGCCCAAACTTGGGCTAACGCAGGAGTTTGTGGTGGACTGTGCGCATGCGCTGTGGGTGGTACATTCGATTAAAAGACTAGTATCATTAGTGTTGCTGAAATGGTTTTTATCTGATAGTTTTATTTATTTTATGTATAGGATGTTTAACGAAATTTTTTAATAGGTTGGTTGTGTGTATGGATACTGTCGCTGCCTTGCCACATGCACACATAGACAGTCTCCATACCCACACCATGGATAAGTTTACGCTGAGCACTGTGTTTTAAAGGCAGTTTAGGTGAGGAGGTGTGGTGAAAGGGAGTTCCATAATAGCTTCTTGAAATGATTTTGGGTTTTTTATGTTGGTAATTTTTGATGGAATCATATTCCATATGCGAATGGCTCTGGGATAAAATGAAAAGACCATTGCATTTATACGACACGTCATTTGCGATGTTTAATTGCACCTCTATCTGTTCGTCCTTCAACGCATACGTGAACTCTTTAATACTTTTGGACAAGGCTGTATGTCAACAGCACGTCATTCCTGTTAAAAGCCATCGAAAGAAGTACCGCACAGAAATAATGTATTATGTTGTCTGGCCTCATTCCTTCTCGCGGCCACCACTATCCACTGACCTATATGATATTATATAGGTCAGTGCCACTATCCCACACGAGATCGCGTTAGACCATGTGACCCAAAGGCATCACGTGCACAGTATGGTGGCTAATTGTGAAATTGTTTCTATGTGACCGATAAATGTACTCATAAATAATTATTTGGAGCACATTTCTTCTGTTTCTTGACGCCCAAGTGTCGGTTGTATGTCACGGAATACACATGTGAGACGGTTAGTGCGTATCGGTTTTAAAAGTTATGTTATTAATGGGACTCCCTTTCAAGTTTCAAGCCTAAGCGGAACTACTAACTTGTAACTAAGCCTAAGCTAAGGCTAAACTGCCTTTAAAACACGGCAGCGTAAACCGATTCCATGGTGTGGGTATGGGGACTGTCTGTGTGTCCGTGTGGCAAGACAGCGACAGTATCCATACACATAAACAACCTATTCAAAACTTTCATCTGACATCCTAGACATAAAATAAATAAAACTAAATTAAAAACCCTTTCACTTTCAGTAGCATTAAAGATACTAGTCTTAGTTTTATGTACCACCCACAGCGCATGCGCACAGACCACCACAAACTCCTGCGTTAGCCCAAGATTGTGCTGTTTGGAGTGTAACCACTTGAGACTGGAGATTAGTTTCGTAGCCATTTGGCTACGATACAGGTGTGAGGGGTGCTATACTGAAAGCGATATTCAACGCTCGTGATCACGGGCAACTGAATCGGCTTGAGCCCCTGTAACTAATATATATATAACCGGGTATGCAACTAGGAATGACCCCACTCACCTTTTTGTTCACTTTTCATATTGTGTGATTTTGTCTGTAAGGAATATGTCCTGTAGGACTATATCTGGATACTGTACTGTATTTTTATATAAGAAAATATGTTTTAAACGGCTATCTATTTATTTAGTATAATTCAAAGTCACAATTCAACAAAATGTACAAACATTAATTACCGTTATATTTGTTTATCAGTTGTGTACAAAATATTGAAATTCAGCGAAACGTACAATAATACATAATTAACAAATGCTGAATATATTTCGTTCTGCGTAATGTAATTGTAATTGATTTGGAAAATTATTATGAGTGTAATTGTAATTGAAATTAAAAATTAAATGTAATTGTAATTTATATAATTTTGTGTAATTGGACCCACGCCTGAATCAAAGGCCTTTGAAAAATAAAGTGTGTTAGCTTTATTTGATCTTTGTTGAACAACCGGTGTGTACACAAATAGTGTCTTGGCATTACTTGATCTTTGTTGAACAACCGGTATGTACACAAATAGGGTCTTAGCATTACTTGATCTTTGTTGAACAACCGGTGTGTACACAAATAGTGTCTTGGCATTACTTGATCTTTGTTGAACAACCGGTATGTACACTAATAGGGTCTTAGCATTACTTGATCTTTGTTGAACAACCGGTGTGTACATAAATAGTGTCTTAGCATTACTTGATCTTTGTTGAACAACTAGTGGGTACACAAATACTCTTGAGTGCCAAATAAGCGTCCCTATACACGTATTTATTTGATGAAAAATTCCACCCTATACGCACCTTATTTGGCATTATAGTATTACTTGTGCCATCCTATATTCTCTGATAATCGTGACAAATTGTGCAGGGTATAATTTTAGGAGAGCAATCGCTCTCAATCCCTATTGCTAGCGCTAATCAATCACCCACAGAGCGGTTTACCATTCGCGCTGAAATCACTTGCTCCCAACTGGAGCTGCATGTGGTTCCCTGTGACGGCAAAGTTTTCATCCTTTCGAACGACAGTCGTGAATTTAGCGGGATCCCATGCTTCTGAAGATCCTAGATTTTGATCCTGAAGCATTAGACCGTTAGATTTCCATGATTAGATGAATCGGTCAGAATCCTTAGTTGTCGGGAGCTCAACATGGTATATTATTAGTTAAAACGCCATTATCACAGTGTAAACCGACCGTAAATGGCCGCCGTGCGCACTGCCTCAAACCAGTAGTAACTGGCTGGCGGCGGTCTCCCTTGAAATTGGCTTGCGTATTCAATTCAATAAAAATGTCCATTTAAAAAGGAAAATTCCCTGGTTTTTAATAGATATAAAATGCGATTACTATATTTGCGGTGACGTGAATACGCACAAAATTTATGCATATTCAACAGGGAAAAACTGTCCTAGACCCAGCTAGGCGTCTTGTGTACTACAAACATGTATAGAGCAGATGTGTGTTGTCAATGCAAATATTGACAAGACAAGATATAATGTAGTTGATCTTGTTGCGTGCCCTGCGATGGACTAGTGTCCCGTCCAGGAGAGTCAGTATAACTGCACTCTAAGTTGCTTCGCACTACAGAAACCAGGTTTAAGCACTGGCCATATAAGCCTTCATGGCTTCCTAAGGCGTAATGCCTGGGGGATGACTTTACCTTTTACCTTGTTGCATGCTGAGTTGGTCTTGATCTGCCTCAGATTATCTGACGGGTTTGTCAGTGTTCAGAGTATCTGCAGCCAGGTATACCTTTCTCTTGATGGGTTTGTCAGTGTTCAGATTATTGGCAGCCAGGTACACTTTTCTCTTGACGGGTTTGTCAGTGTTCAGATTATCTGCAGCCAGGTACACCTTTCTCTTGACGGGTGTGTTAGTGTTCAGCTATAGCTTCTGTGATTTAAGCAAGCAGTGTCTTGATGAAATTTTTAATCCATTATTTGTTTACCATGATATTGTATACAGAGCACCATACTTGAGATCTCTTGTTGAAGATTCAATGAAACCTGTCTATAGAGAATGTTTTGTTGAACAAAAAAACCAGTTGGTACATCTCATTAGTATTACTTTTAATTGATCTACATCATTGTACACTTGTTGGTACATCTCGTTATTGTTACTTTTAATTGATCTAAATCATTGTACACTTGTTGGTACGTTATTAATTATTACTTCTAATTCATCTACATCACTATACTCAATTTTGCTATCACACACATGATCTCTTTAATCTGAAACTGTTAAATTGCTAATTTTATGTTACGGCCCAAATTGAAACCAGGATTTCTAAAATCATGGTGAACATAGATGAATGGAATATGACAGATTACTATGTCTCTATATCTTACTGCTACATTAAAACAGAGTTTAATTTAGCTGAATAGTTGCATATTCTGTACAGATGTCTTTGCTGTCTTTATTGTTTTGTAACTCATGCAATGCATGTTGTGATACATCCATCACATTTACCTTTATTATAAATGTGTATTGTTTTGTAACTCATACAATGCATGTTGTGATACGTCCATCACATTTACCTTTATTATAAATGTGTATTGTTTTGTAACTCATACAACGCATGTTGTGATACATCCAGCACATTTACCTTTATTATAAATGTGTATTGTTTTGTAACTCATACAATGCATGTTGTGATACGTCCATCACATTTACCTTTATTATAAATGTGTATTGTTTTGTAACTCATACAATGCATGTTGTGATACATCCATCACATTTACCTTTATTATAAATGTGTATTGTTTTGTAACTCATACAATGCATGTTGTGATACGTCCATCACATTTACCTTTATTATAAATGTGTATTGTTTTGTAACTCATACAATGCATGTTGTGATACATCCATCACATTTACCTTTATTATAAATGTGTATTGTTTTGTAACTCGTGCAATGCATGTTGTGATACGTCCATCACATTTACCTTTATTATAAATGTGTATTGTTTTGTAACTCATACAATGCATGTTGTGATACATCCAGCACATTTACCTTTATTATAAATGTGTATTGTTTTGTAACTCATACAATGCATGTTGTGATACGTCCATCACATTTACCTTTATTATAAATGTGTATTGTTTTGTAACTCATACAATGCATGTTGTGATACATCCATCACATTTACCTTTATTATAAATGTGTATTGTTTTGTAACTCATACAATGCATGTTGTGATACATCCAGCACATTTACCTTTATTATAAATGTGTATTGTTTTGTAACTCATACAATGCATGTTGTGATACGTCCATCACATTTACCTTTATTATAAATGTGTATTGTTTTGTAACTCATACAATGCATGTTGTGATACATCCATCACATTTACCTTTATTATAAATGTGTATTGTTTTGTAACTCATACAATGCATGTTGTGATACGTCCATCACATTTACCTTTATTATAAATGTGTATTGTTTTGTAACTCATACAATGCATGTTGTGATACATCCATCACATTTACCTTTATTATAAATGTGTATTGTTTTGTAACTCGTGCAATGCATGTTGTGATACGTCCATCACATTTACCTTTATTATAAATGTGTATTGTTTTGTAACTCATACAATGCATGTTGTGATACGTCCATCACATTTACCTTTATTATAAATGTGTATTGTTTTGTAACTCATACAATGCATGTTGTGATACATCCAGCACATTTCCGTTTAGTATAAATGTGTATTCTCAAAATGGTTCCCCAGTTATATAGATAAACCAAATTTGAACAAAAGTATGGTAATGTTGACCGTTTGGTGGAATTGCCCAGCTATAAACAAACTGCTCTCATCATATGCACATATCACCATGTTGTCACTTTGTTGTCACTTTGTAGATTGTCACAATGGCTGCTGGTCTGTTGACGACCGGGCAAGAGAATTACCTCCGACTTGTGAGGGTTGTTTTAGGCAATGTTCCTAATAATCTACGGAACCTGTTCAAAATTGAATTTGCCAAGACATATGGAATGCCATATGGAGACGATACAGTGTCTGGAATGTTTTTTTTAAATAATGTGATCCCCAAGAACAAGAGTAGAGATGCCGAGATAAACACTGCCATTAAGAATGGAGACAGCGGATCATTTGATTGCTCAACGCTGTTCTATTGCATATGTTACTCACGAGCACTACTGCTGCTGCCACTGATGAGGAAGAAGAATGCGAGAGTGCCACCGCTGAACAAAAACGAACTAATTGACCAACTGAGGGAACACAGGAACCAGCTTGCACACTCCCCAAATGCTGAGGTTGACCAACAAGCTTTCGACGCAAGAGTGGCAGATCTAACAGCAATCTATCTGCAGTTGGGGTGGCCAAGCACCGATCTGCTGCACGCTGCCAATGACCCGATGAACACGGCGGAGTGTGGCAGACTGCAGCAAGAACTGTTAAAGGAAGTGGACAGGAACAATGCTCTTGACCAAATGGTGCAGAAACACGATCAGCAACTGCTGACTGTGGAAGGTATGTCAGCGCAAATACTTAATAGTATCAACAATTATACTATAACGTTATAAAACAATTATTGTTACACTTTTCGAATCACTGGCATGTTGAGTGAGACTCACAAATGTATCTGAGGTTGGCCGTATCTGGGAGATTATTGTGGCTCTTTGTTTCAGTCCTGTGCTATGGGTAACTGTAGTGATCATCTCTAAAGGAAACCACAAGTCATGGTTTTGGTCCTATGCACATATATGAGTTACTAAGACAACCATTTGTAACTACAATTAAAGGGAGTAAAAACAGTGATTGCTTGAAATCATATTATATGACATCATGTATATTTCCATTTCCACAACACTGAAAAATTCATTAGAATTCAATTAATTAATCTTTCCAAATAATTCTCTGTTCTCGATTATGCATATTTTCCTCCGCTTATCGGCAAGCTTTGACGTGACGTCACTGAAAGTGCTTCGACGTGACGTCACTGAAAGTGCTACAAGACTGGGACTTTCCATTCATTCACCGTACCATTTACAGCGATAGCGGTTGTTTAGAAACGAGTGTTAGAACAATTTATTGTGCAACTCTATTCTTACTACTGTTTGCATTTGATTGTAATGCAAACAGTAGTAAGAATAGACTTCGTTTTTTTTTACCGCTTCAAGCAAGCAATGCACAGCCGATTTTGTTCACTTCAAGATAACTTGTTTTGAATGCGCCCCAAGGCATTACGCCATAGTTTAAGAGTGACATTATCAGCATGTTGTACAATGTGATCTTAATACATTATTAATAAACGTGTTAGTATAATATTATTATTTACAATATCAGTCGTCCTCGGACACCTATTTGAAATTTTTTCGATGTGACTTTTCCAGTTAATTTGTTCATTAAAACTGATTCCAAGAAAATTGAACTCAAACACTCTCAGTATTTGTGATATCTAAACTAATCAACAAAGTTATATAGTTCTCTTAAATGGCACATATTATAATATGTGGGGGTCGCACCCAAGATATTTAATATCAAAGGATGCAGTGATCAATGATGGATTAAATGCGTGCAACCATGCAGCATTTACACCATTATCTGCATGACCAGAATTGGGTATGTACAGGGGGGGTCTGGTCCCCAAAGTGGCACTTTCACAATTTCTTGTACACTAGGGATAAAACACTCTGAATGGACTTTGAAATCATTTTATTGCACACACTACATCAATAACGAGTGGGCCCACCAGCTGCAGCAACACACAACTCACATCTACGGCGCATACTGTTTACCAAGCGCTGTACACTGCACATGGCCACCAATGCAATTTTCAACTGTAGTCTGACTCCAAATAGACGGAAGTCGGGGTCACAAACACGGTTATAAAATGTTGATATGCTTATGTTTTGGTCGTTGTTATTAGCTTAATTGTGGATATTACACGTAATTTGGATGAAATTATTAGTTTGTTATAAAAAATTTCTTATAATTCGCAATTATGATAATATAAATAGGGCTCATATTTTGGAAAATAAATAAATAAATAAAAACGGTTGCTAACCTGTCCCATGTTGTGTGTGTTTGACTTAGACAATTGTCGGTGTCAGACTGGATAATATTATATTATTATATGTATGTTCCATCTAGTGAACAAGATCATTACTGGTTAAACACCGCTACTATTTAAACTGTTTAACAGTCTCCCTTAGGAGGTGTCTTATAACCGATCTACTAAATATAAAACATGTCAAATAAATGTACATTTTAGTTTTGTACTATAACGTTTGATGTGCACGAGCTGATATATTGCGCAAGTTGATGTTTAATATTATATTTCATTGCTAATAAATACAATTTTTTTATTTTTCATATGCTAAAATAGCATTATAGAACTTGTGGTAAGCTAAAAGTGTACAATAAGCAATTTTTAATATCAACAATAACTGTTGCCTTTCCAAAATGTCTACTCACCACATATCAATACCAATTTCATGTTGTGTGCAGTACTTTGCAACCCTAACCGTAGCTAACCCCATCTTTAGCTAACCACATGCCTGGCTAACCCCATCTCTAGCTAACCCCATCCCTAGCTAACCATAACTCTGAAGTGGTTAACATAAGATATAATCATTCCCATAGGCACAGGTTGATAGGAAAAGTGAACAGTTTGCTTGGAAAAGGCAGACAGCAGTAGCAATCACGAACATCATGATACAGATCGGATGCCAAAATGGAAAGTTTGCGAAAATTAGGGGGTATGACATAAGTATGTGACGGAACAGGTAACCATTTTGGACTAGAGCGATCATTGGTGATATTTGTCTTGTGGCCCAGTACGTTAGCAACATTGTGTAACAAATTTGGACAGAATAGTTGTATTTTGGTTGTGACACACCCACTGGAAGCACTGCGTAGATCAGCATTTTCAAATCTGGCCGCGACTGGCATCTGGTCATGTGATACCCTTTTATGGTGGCGTATCGAAATCAAGCCGTTCGCCTTGTATCTTATCAACTAGAAGTATGAAAGCAGTCACATAAACAATAAAATTGGACAAACCTGAATCATTGGAATTTACCCTAAATCCTGTTAAATGTGAAAAATGTCAAATTTTCTTACAAAGTTATGCCACGTTTGGTTTAAAATCAAGCAATTATATGAATAATAATTTAAAAATAAACTCATTAGTATATTCAAAGGGACAGTAAGCTGGCTTCATTGGTTCGCAGTGCTATGTAAATCTAGTGTACATGATCTATGATTTATCAAGTGTCAAAATCGACCTATAATTAAATTATGTGACTGGTTTTCAGCTAATAATACGGACAAAGCATTGTTTAGACTTGGCTGTCAAACAAATAATAATGACTTGACAAGTAGGAGTGTTCCATAATGTGTCTACATATACACTGTGCCGCAACTTGATATAAAATTTGACACTTTCTGAAACAAACAAATTCCCTATTTGGGGTAAGACCACAGTTGACCTTCCTGTTTATTGTTTCACACGAATGTAGGGCGTATTAAATTGCGATATGTGAATTTAAAGAATTCATATGATGTGACATAAGTGCAATTGAGCAGGCATATTCACAGGTTTGTTTGTAGAAGCTATTGGCTGTGAAATGGTGCATTGTTTTGAGAGTTTAAAAGGCGGAGGAATTTATGGGAATTTTTCTGCTATGGGCCACGTGGGCGCATGAATACAAGGCTATTTTTGTCAAAATTGATGGGCATCGCACGTCGGGGCGTTTTAAAAGAGCTGGAGGTATGTGATTTTGATAAAACTTGGTCAGCATGTCAATGAGATGATGGCAGATGCTGTGAAAAAGTTTCAGAATTTTTAGTGGTCACGTTTTCTTATAATCTAACAAAACGTTAACATGGCCACCAATGCAATTTTCAACTGTGGTCTGACTCCTACCAAGCGCTGTACACTGTTTTGAGGCAACCTGTCCCACTCTTCCACCAGGAATCTCCTCAGATCGGCCGGTGTACTCTGAGCACGCAGATGCATATGAACCGCTCTGCCCAACTTGTTAAACTGATTCCATAAGTACTCAATATGTGCACACAACATGTTCATGTTTCGCATGAGTAATCCCATTCAATGAGGCAACTTCATGGTCCAGTGGCAGTGGTCAAAGGATCATTAACACTGGCTTAATTTTGTTTACCATGAATGAAATGATTCCTAACAAATAACTGCAGAAGTTGTGAAACCCCCTGTACATACCCCATTCTGGTCATGCAGATAAAGGTGTAAATGCTGCATGGTTGCATTAATTTAATCCATAATTGATCACTGCATCCTTTGATACCAAATACCTTGGGGTGCGATCCCCACATATTATAAAATATGCCATTTAAGAGAAATATAACTTTCTTTTGTTGATTAGTTTATTTTTAGTGGAGGGGAAGTTGCAACTTTTCTTCTGGTTGTTTAGAAAAGCACATAGTTAGTTTGTTTACAGTGAGAGACAATTTATTTAGTTATAGCCATTCGCTAACTTTGTTCATTTCAATATTAATAGAAAAATTCAGCATTTCCATTTTGTTTACACGTGGAAAATGAATCTAGCTCTTCTTCTTCGTGCGTATGATTCAAGGGGGGTCAATCATGTCACATTGTAGGTCCTGAAGCAGTCATGTACTGGCCTGTCCAGCCTGACCAAGTCCCCATTACATTTGTGTAGCAGACACTCACTGGTGATATGGTCTGCCTTTCGGCACTGCACTCACACACAGCATGAGCCAGCCCCATCTGGTTCATGCTGTGATTGAACCTGCCATATACTGTTCTTATTCGATTGAGACGCATCAGTGAGTGTCGGCTGAGGTTGTGTCTGTTATGTACCCCAAACTGGTGTGAACACTGTGAAGAGCAAGGAGGCAGCCAGGATCGGCCTGGTCAACTCTCCCTTTATGCCACGAATACCTTAGACTTAGCCAAGTCAGCAGGTCGCATAAGGACTCAGAGAGCACATCAAGGAATTACACGAATGTGTTTGCATGCAGCATAGGTTTCCTGGCAGGAGCTCTTTATTAATTAAGATCATACAGTACAATGGTCACACAGCCAGGTCATAGAAACTGTCCTGTCGTAATTGTGGTGTGTATAGTACAGTAATACAGTAACGTAGACTTAAGTAGAAAGTAATGTAGTCTGTGGCTATCAGATTGTACATGAAACATAGAACATGTAAAGTCAACACATTAGCTATATAATATAGTACGATATGGTATAAAATGATTAAGTAAACAGAATAATCTACACAATACATGTTCAAAGTGACTGCCGACTAGTGTCACCATCTGGCTATCACTAAACATTACACTGTTGACTGGGATTTAGCTAAATATATTTTGTTACTGAGTCTGATTGATCCATGACAAAATATTCACGTGCATTTGATTGTCACTTACACAAAATGTATGTTTGTTTCAGGAGATGTCCAGGCGGTTAAAGGTAGGTCAAAAACTCCATAGAGAAAATCCAGTCATGCATTTATTAAGATTAATACACTTTCTGGTGTCGTACTATTCGCGCTCTATTGATTGATATTAATCACTATTCAAATTTGCGAAACTGACGGAGATATAAGAGAACAGACAGAGTCACAAATTACTTTATTATATAGACTTGCTCAGTTGCATGGGAAAAGGCAACCACTGCAAATGCTTATGACTCCTTGTACTACCTTACAGATCAGTAGTGTTCGTTACTAAGACAGATTGGCTACCAATTTCTAATGTCCATGTGCCTTTAACTCACACTGATACAAAATTTGTCTTTTCTTCAGGAGACGTTCAAGGTCTTGCTAAATTTGGCACATTTGTACTTTTAAGTTTATTACCATGCAAAACTTTTGAAAGAGGGCTGCCCGATTTTAAAATGTCAGATCAGGGTCAAATAATGTTATAGTTCCAAGTTTTAAGAGATTATATTATTTTCGAAACACTATCCTTTCTATTGGATAATTTACTACTTTGCATCGATCCAAAATGGCTGTCAGATTAACACAATTTTTGCACTTACATGTGATTACAAAACGTACATCTAAAACAAATACAACTACTGATAGAATGCATTGTTTATTTAATTTGAACAATTAACCATTAAGCATGAAATTTGACAGTTTATGCCGAATGAGCAGGTGCATGTATATCTACGATCTGATCAATATCTGCAATTTCTACAGAGACATTGTATGTTGTAGGCAACTTTCAATTTCAAATAAGTACTCTTGTTAATGAACATACTACTGGCTCTGTCCCATCTATTGTATCCTAACAATCACCTATGCATGTTGTAGGTGACTTTCAGTTTAAAATAAGTACTCGTTAAAATTTACCCACAGTTGGGAACAATAAATTGTACAGCAATAGGCACGAAATAGATGCAGTTTTACAACAACTGAGCAATTGTGAAATTTCTGAATGATGCTATTAGACTTGGCATAAAAACTATGCAAATGTTGTAACATATCTTCGTCATCCTTCAGATGAATATACTTAAATGTATGACCTTTTCAACATATTTAAGTTTGTTGTTATTAAAGTAAATATTGCGACATTTTAGTTGATAGCCATGTGGTTTGACAACCATACATATCGAGTTTATAGGGTTGTATAAAATATCATTTTCAGAACTATGTTTAGAACACAATATTCAGTAAAGCCTGTAGACCACAGGGACTTGGCGCAATAACACATAAACCACCTACATAAAACATATGGTTAGCACATCAGTTGTTACTGTGACATCCAATACCAGCATTGTTTAATGTATTACTTAAATCATCCACATATACTGTAAATAAATATGATGATAATATCCAACCTTGTCGAATACCGTTCGATACATTACAAAATCTGGAGGTCATGGTACCCCATGTATTCAACAAAACGTTTGCACAGCAAAAGTAATGACATTAAAGTATAAGAGAATACATACACGCAAAATAGGGAAAACCTTGATTAAGCAGTTTCTCAAAAAGTGTCCAGTGGTTAACTCTATCAAATGCTTTAGATGCATCTAAAATAGACAGGGCTGTTATAACAATATAATAAAAAAAATCTTGGAGGCGACTGGAACCAATGGAATGGGTCTAGTCATTAACATCGATAGGGTCACCAGATTTGTTTTTGATCACTCGTGGTCTTCCTTGTTTTCTCAAGCCTTTGATCGTGCCTTGTACATCTTTGGCAAGTGTGTTGTCTCGTTGTATGACCGAACCATTGGAGTTTTCGGCGTTTTATTGTGGCCAAAAGCGGTTCTTGTGGTCCTGCGGCTTTGGTTAGGGCTTGCATTATTAATATATTTGTTATGTGCCATATGTGGTCACTGTAAGGAATTTTCAGGATCTTTCTGAAGAATTTAATCTCAGATGCGGCTATTCGTCTTCCAGACTCGGCTTTCAGGGTCTAGCTTTCGCATCTGTATGTAAACACTGACGGAACCAGGCGTTTATAGAGTCATATCTTTGTTGCCGTTTTGATGTTGTTCCATATATTCTTGAATCTTGCTGTCGCTGATGTTGCCAGGTTTATCCGTGTGCGTATTTCCTCGCCAGAGTCCTTTGTGCCACACACGATCAAATGCCTTTTTGAAGTTGATGAAATTGTAATGTAGGTCTTGATGGTGATCAACGTGTTTCTCTATTAACAGTCTCATGTTAAAGACTTGTTCGGTTGTGCTTCTTTTTGGTCGGAAGCCTGCCTTTTCGTCTGATAACAGTTCTTCTGCTTTGCCTTTGAATCGGTTGAGTATGACTCTTAGCATTATTTTGCAGGGATGGCTGATCAAACTTATAGTTCTGTAGTTCTTACAGCAGCGTAAGTTCCCTTTCTTTAGCATCGTTACGTTATGAGCAATTTCGTCCAGTCTTCTGACCAAGTCTTGGTTTCCCAAATATTTTGGCATGTGATCATGAAAGCATCTATCATTGCCTCCCCACAATGTTTGATAAGTTCAGCTGGTACTTTGTTGACGCCGGGTGTTCTGAGGATGTTGTCATCTGTGTTCAGTTCGTAGTTGTAGTGTTCTTCGGTCCATCTCCCAAGTACTGCCTTGTTTTCGGTAAGGAGGGTGCCATTTTTGTCCTCAATGTTTGACGATCGGCTTGACCTTTTTGCGGTGCGGGCTGTCAAGATGGAATAAGCCTGTCTGGTGTTGTTTCCCCTCATCCCATTCTCTATTTCAGTGGACCGTTTGTTTATCCAATCGTTCTTTACTTTCCCCATTCTATTTCTGATGTCTTTATTTAGTTCTCGATACTGTCTGTGCACTTCTTCGTTAGTGGTTCTTTTCTTTTTTAGCTCTCGTCTCTGGTCACAAAGCTTCATTACATCGTCAGGTACCCATGGCTGTCGCTTGATCTTTGGTTTGCCTAGGACTTCCTTAGCAGTGTCACACATGGCTGTACCAATCAAGTTGACAAGATTGTTGTAATCTGGCTCCAAGAAGTTAAGTGCTGCAAATCATCCTCCAATTGTTGCTTTAAAATGTGTTGCAATGTTTGGATCTTGCAGTTTCTCTATGTCAAATCTTATCCGAGGATTCTTGTTTTTCCAATTCCTCTGCAACCTCAGATGTATTGTCATCATTACAAGATCGTGATCACTTCCTACATCAATGCCCGGAAAAGTTCTTGGTGTCAAGATGTAGTCGATCTGGTTGTGTGTTTTCCCGTCAGGAGAATGCCAAGTTGTTCTCCTGGATCTCTTGTGTGGATACAGTGTGATTGCTGTGGTAAGGTCTTTACTGCGTGTAAATTCTATCACTCGTTTGTGCTTCCACATCCGAAATTTGCCGACTGTTCCTGCCCAGTCTTCATATGCATCTTCACCTATCTTTGCATTCCAGTCGCTGATGATTATATCCTTCTTCCGTGTTCTCACTATTGTCTCTTCGAGTGTCTTATAGAACATTTCAGTTTCTTTGTCTCTCTGCGATGTGGTTGGGGCATATCTTGTGGCCTTCTTCTGTTGATGTTTCTCCTTCGCCTGTCCACCTTGTTTCTGCTAGGCCAACAATGTCCCACTTGTATCGTGATAGTGCATGCGTAAGTTCTTTAACTTTTTTGATCAAGGGAATAATAATCGTTTTCATAAAATCATCAGGTAGATGTCCATGTGTGATAACATTGGTGTAAAAATGGACAGTAATATATTTATGTACCTATCTGCAAGTTTAACATGTTCGGCAGATAGCCCATCATTATCACATGATTTACCAGACTTCAGTATGTCTGTAGCATTCTACGCCATGCAAGGTGTAATGTGTATGTTATTGTCATTATAACAATTCCCTGCATTTTGTACACACTTTCACATGTTGCATATTTACATCAGAATTGACACTATTTAACAATAATTCAAAATATACTTTTCACATTAATGTGTCTTTCCACATTAATGTGTCTGATGACAAAATATAACCTTTTATTTTGATTAGTGCAGCCCATCTTACCCAAAACAGCATTCCTGTATAACACATAAATGAATGGAACAAATCATCTACGGATTGTGTAACTGCCAGCAGCGTGAATATGTTTAAAAACAAGGTTGACACAAAGAAAAAAGACTCTCAATAAGCCAATGGCTTCTTTGTCCACTTGCCATCTGGGCCTTTGGCTTGGATGGTAAATCTTGTTATACACCTGCCATTATGTGCATCAGTTACTAATTTTAATGGTCCATGTTTAAAAGACACGTATTAACCATTGTCCAGTGGTATTTTTTAAAAACCAGATGGTGTTGATACCTACATGTGTTATTACCAGCTGACATCTTGGCCATGATGTTGTCCTAATCATGTGGTTGTACTGGCTTTTGATGGAACAATAAATGGAAAACAGAGTTATAAACCTAGCGTTTTAAAGGTATATTTTCATGACGTGTATAGTTGTACTGTATTCAAACTAACAAATGTTCTTTCTTCAGGTGCGGTTGGAGCTCTTGAAGAGCGAGTTGCTAACCTGGAAGCAGCAAAGGGCCCCACTAGGACAGCAAACATCAGAGCCAGAGGTAATGTACATTGTAGTTATGTAACTTTGGAAACATTGTTATATGAGGTTATGTCATATGATATATATCTGTGGGCCAGGTATGACCCCAAGGGAGTGTTTGACACAATATTTTATATAACAATTTAAAATCTAGTTGTTTGCCATTTGGCAATTGCTGCCCGTTCCACAGGGATCAGCGCCAACTATGATGCTGTAACATGTAGCACAGGGCAAGAATAGATGTTTCCGTATATTATGTATAAAAACAAAACCACATGGAATTTGGTCTTCATGTCTGTGTTTGTTAGAAATTGTTAAATATGTGTTTACGGTTACCCGGCTGACCCTGTTAAAAGTAGCTGACCTTGTCAGTTAAAAATACTGGACCAGTTTTTTCTTGTATCGGTCTAAAAAAAGTTTGTGTGAAATCTTCGCATTTTTTTATTTGAAACCCTGATAACACTGCAGTAAAATTAGTGTTGGGAATTGGTTGGAATTTCATAATCGATCATCGGTTATAATTGGGTGGCACCAACCAATCAACTTTCGATTATATAATCGGTTGGGCCTAGTGCGACCAAGCCGTCAGGCTAAAATTCCTGGTCATCCCATGAAAGCCGGAATCACACATCGTGGCTTGGTTTTTTCAACTTACCCACCCTCCTTCCCCACTTCTGCTCCTGTGCCTATAGTTGTTGGATTTACTGTGGTGGTGGTTTCTACATTTATTACGCTTAGCTAGTTAATCTTGGGCAATCATGTTTCATCAAGGTTGGTTGTGTTTCCTGAACTGGGTAGTGTTGGCCTTTGATGATATTTCATGTTTCATCTCAACATATGTTCATGGTCTAAGTGAAACAAAAGGTTGGTTGTGTTTCATGAGCTGGGTAGTGTTGGCCTTTGATGATATTTCATGTTTCATCTCAACATGATGTTCATGGTCTAAGTGAAACAGTTGTTCTTCTGAACATTGTTGCTGTTAGTTGTTCTTGTGAACAAGATTGAACAAGACAATCCAAAACCTGCAGCTTCAGATGGCAAGTGGACATGAAGCCATTGGCTTATCGAGAGTCCAACATTTTTTTCCATTTATTTATAGCCTGCCCTGATTAAATATCTGTCAATTTTATTTTTAAACATTCACAATGCTAGCATTAATACAATTATGTGACAATGTGTTCCATTCATTTTATAATATCACCCTATGTGAGAATGTGTACTTTCTCATGTCCAACCTACACTGTTCCTTAGCCAATGCTGCTTTGTGTCCTCTGGTTCTATTGCCTTCTTTAAGTTTGAATGACATTCCTCTCAATATCCTTATAACCATTCAATATTTTAAACACTTCTATTTGGTCTTCTCTTAGTCTCCTGATGTCTAATGTTGTCAAACCTCATTCTATTAAGTGGCTTTCATAACTCTAGTCTTACAGTTTTGGAATCAGCTGCTTTTCGTTGTATCCTTTCTAGCTTGTTTATGTCCTTCTTGTATACAATAATATATAGTGCCTCTGTAGTTTGTGTAGTCTTCTACATTTCTATTATGTTTAAATACCCTCCATGGCATTTACATTAGTCAAGTTACTGTTAATAATCAATGACTGACTGGGTGATGTAGATTTATGATCCTAATTAACGTTCTTGCAAACCCTGAACAAATTATTGAAATATCTGTACAAATAAAAAAAGTTATTGCATTTAACCACACATTTATTGAACAAAAGCAGAAGACGCAATTATGAATTAGCTATATCTTTTATATTACTAAATGGTGCATACTTAAATAAATGACTTGCACTAATAATAATTATCGAAGTAGAAGTTTAGTGTGTAAACATTTCTAATGTTTGATTTATTATTTAGTGCTGTGAACATTCTTCATCAAATATCAGTGGCAGTGGGTTAATTCATTATCAGACCACATGTAGCACAACATGCAGATGTTCTTGTTTAATAGTTTCATTTTCAGAGCAGTAACAGTCAATATCCTTTGGCACAGTTGCTACTTTAGACACATGACCTGGTGAACAAAATGTTTGTCATTCCAAGTTCTTTTAATTGTTCAGTTATACACTTCTCTGTAATATTCAACTTGATGGTTCCAAACCAAACAAACATATACTTATATGTCAGAGTCAGGTACAGATATTGTTTTAGTTTCAGGTATCCTTGATAATAAAATTTGTTGACGCACATACAGAACAGTTACACTTTTGATGACAATTTACAACCGCACTGATGCTGCAAGAAATCCACAGAATGGCTGATATAACTTAGTTTATTAAGTGGTAATCTAGTAGCAATACGCTACAACTAAAATTGCAAAATTTCAAACCACCTAAATCACTATTATTTCATCTTGATGTTGACCTTCAGAAGAACATACACATAATGCAGTGTCAGCGCAGCAGTAGAAGGGTAGTGCGCGTGAGAGCAATGCATAATGCAGTGTCAGCGCAGCAGTACAAGGGTAGTACACTAAATAAATGTCTATAATAAATTAGCACAATTAATGTTTAGTATAAAACAATATTTCTAGTTTGTCCATATGGGTTAAACGTTGTGATAAAGACTAGAATAAGTTACAAAACTGAAACATCATTTATCAGCTGAATTACTATTTACAAAATCAATTCCTGAATATGAATTAGAAAAGGTACTTTGACTTGTGTGATACCAGGTAATTGCATCGTAAAAGTCAAGGTACCTTTTCCAATTAATATTCAAGTTGATGAATTCTCAAACATGTAAAAATTGTCTTACTAAATTAAGATGAACTCTTTAAAATGGCAATACCATCAACACAATCCGTACCTTCAACTCAGATTCAAGTAGGGTGAATGCTACAAAGTCCTTAAGTTAAAATCCTTAATTTCAAGTCTTGCTCAAATAGGATAAGTTTTCATAAATGCTTCCTCACAATGCTTTTAACTTTTCTGTGTTATTTCTTTTGTTTGGGTAGATCCTTTAATAAAAACAATTATGTAAAATGACTCCACCTCCCCTCCTTCTGCCTGTCCTTTTTAAACACAGCATAACCACTAGTATACCACTTGCAAGAGTGTTCAACTTGTCATTAAAAGAGGGGTTGGTTCCTTTTGAATGGAAAGAAGCAAACATCATACCATTATTTAAAAAGGGTTCAGAGAAATAAGTCCAGACCAATGAGTTTAACATAAGTGATTTGTAAATTATTAGAAAGGTTAATTAAAGACCATATGGTGGACTTCCTTGTTAGGCATAAATTATTAAATCCATCTCAACATGGATTCCTAAAAGCGAGGTTGTGCTTAACAAATATGTTATGTTTTTTTGAAGAAATCGCTAAGTGGCTAGATGAGGAATCACCAGTAGATATTGTATACTTAGATTTTCAGAATGCTTTTGACAAAGTGCCACATCAAAGATTACTACTTGAATTAAAAACCCATGGTATCGGGGACGGCATAATCCACTGGATAGAACAATGGCTGACTGACAGGAGACAGCTTGTTGTAGTAGATAGGGAGGTTTTATACTGGAAATCACTTTTGAGCAGGGTACCACAAGGATCAGTATTAAAACCTTTATTATTCTTAATATATATCAATGACCTGGAGGATAATATAACAAGCAACGTACTGAAATTTGCAGATGAAACAAAAGTCTCTAGAAGGGTTAACAATGATGGTGGTAAACAACATTTATAAACCGATCTAGACAGATTAGTGAAATGGTCTGAGAAATGGTAGATGTTGTTAAATTTTTGGAAATGCAAATGCTTACATACAGGACATGGGAACTTGGATGTAAACTATAAAATGGGAGATACTGTTCTGGGTACTACTGTAAAAGAAAAGGACTTAGGAATAACAATAAGTGCTGATATGAAGGTTTCAGAGCATTGTGGTATTGCAGCTTCAAAGGATAATAAAATTCTTGGTTTGATTGGGAGAAATATAACATACAAAGAGAAAAGGCTAATTACACCTCTGTATAAATCGATAGTTAGGCTACATTTAGAATACTGTATACAAGCTTGGAGACCATATCGTAAGAAGTATATAGATACTCTTGAAAGAATACAGGAGAGCAACTAAAATGATTCCAGAACTTAACGACTAAAAGGATGTGGTTTAACAACCCTAGAGACAAGGCAGTTAAGAGGAGATCAAATTGAAGTTTTTAAGATATTGAATTGGTATGAAAATATTGATAGAAATATTTTTTTCTCACTCAAGAAAGATAATAGAACTAGAGGACATGAGGTAAAATTAGTAAAGGATCAGTGTAGATTGGATATCAGGAAGTACTTTTTTTCACAGAGGAAAATCAATGAATGGAACACATTATCTACAGATTGTGTAACTGCAAGCAGCGTGAATATGTTTTGAAAATGAGGTTGAAAAATTTTTCAGTAGGGCGGATTACACATAGATTTAAGGATTCCTTGTCCACTTGCCATATGGGCCTTTGCTTTGGATGGCAATCTTGTTAAATCACGAGGGTCAATGTCTGCTACCATGTATTCATAATGTTTTTTATTTACATTTAAGCAAACACATTTAAGTTCACTTTCAGAAATAATTTGTGAACATTTCCTTATGTGTTTATTTGTACTCCTTCGAGTCCAAACTCGTACTAATAAGTATAGGAAACAAGTTTTCTCAACTAGTTTTAAAATCTATAATAATTTTAGTTATTCTTAACATTTTGAAAATATTGAATATCAATAAGCCATTAAATTATAAAGAAACTAAATGTAATGCTTTGTATTTTAATGACTATTTAAATTACAAAGTTTAAATATTGTTTTGTACTTAATAATTTATGAATGGCATCTTTCAGCATATGTGCCGATAAATGAATCACTGAAAGAACTGACCGCCTTATTTGAGATGCAAGATCCAGATCGTGTGGACACCGTCACAAGTGAAATCAAGAGCAAGCAGGTGTTGCCAACAGAAATGCGAGCTCTATCTTGGGTACTAAGACAAGCCAAGTGTCCTATTACAGACCTCAAGTAAGTTGTGTTACTTTCATTCCCAGACAACTTCATCTTGCTTTCATTGGACAAAACCAGTAATTCAAAGATGACAGCATTCAGAGCATTGATGTATGGACTAGATGCACCACTGGACTAGTTCATACTGCACCACTGTACTAGTTCATACTGAACCACTGGACTAGTTCATACTGCACCACTGAACTAGTTCATACTGCACCACTGTACTAGTTCATACTGCACCACTGGAATAGTTCATACTGCACCACTGTACTAGCTCATACTGCACCACTGGACTAGTTCATACAACTGCATCACTGGACCTGTCAACATCGCCTTATTTCAGTAGAAATTTCCAAACAATTTATATATAAAATATATATATGTATGTGTGTGTGTATATATATATATATATGTGATGCGCCACGCCAAAACCAGGCGCTTCTCGCTAGATTTTGTTCGGCGCAGGAGCCTAAAAAGCATGGTGCCCGTTCGAATTGTCGAAAATGGGTTAACGACGGAATCGAACAGCGAAATTATCCAGCTTTCCATAAATCCATTTATATAAGCTGAAAGATTGTTCAAACTAGTAATATTTAGCACTTTATTGAGGCCCCTGATTTAGCGTCGCGGTTGAGAAATCTGAAACAAAGCCATGTTTACACGCTTTTGATCGACTGTCTTCGCTTGCTTACAAGTGGGAAATCCCACATGTTATAAATGGTTGGAAAGCTTATGACGTCAACTACACGTGTGATTGGGAATCTCTTACTCTAGACCAATAGAACAGCTCCTATTATACATACTTTATCCAGCAACAAAGTGCTGTTGTTGCTATGGAAGTTGCGAAACGCTCGCTGATTGGTCGAAAACGTAAGCGCGCATGCACAGTCGGCTTGTTTACACATTCATTTCGTCTTTGTTCGCCAGTTTCGCCCGCTGTTTTCGTCTTCGATTCGTTAAAGAATTGCACTATGACATCGAAAGAAGCTTATTTAGCTACCGAGTTGGATCGTGCAAAGGGGTGCAATCTCGAGGACAGCAATTTAGCTGCCGTGATTGAAGATTACTTCGAAGGCCACGTCAAGCCCGTGGAAGTCGCCTCGGCAGGGGCTGGGGAAGACCACATTGAGCCTGCACTGGTTGGCTCAGCCCCAGTGGGAGCAAACTTTCCAAATTGGGGAAACTGACATTGTGTAGTGTTATTATATATGTAATGTGTAAATAATGTTTTATTTTAAGATATTTCAGGGATTTACTTGAGGGGTTCGGCACCCAGTGCTCGCGGTAGTCTCTGGGAATACCAAACTTGGTAGTAAATGAGGTGTCATTCAATAAATAATACGTTTTTCCACTTTATACTTCTACATTTAATTTATAAACACATACTGGAGGAACATATAAAATTTCATTCCATTTGGAGCATTATAAGTGCATGGTTGCTATGGGAGAAGCAATTTTTCAATGCTGTTTTTTAAAGCTGATTTTCTCAAAACTGTTATTCCAAGAACGTGTACACTAAAAGTGTAATATCTTGGCCCAGGAGTAAGGTACACTATTCACGTTGGTGTCATTTTAAAGCTGTGTATCTCCTCTATTTGAATCTGTAATAAAATGGTTTTGTAAGATTGTCGAGAAGAGCCTGGTTTTGGCATGTGGCATCACATATATATATATATATATATATATATATATATATATATATATATATATATATACATACATACATATATAGCAGACTGATTGTTGGCATTAATAGTTTTGTAAGCAGCCAGTTATGGGTGGCAAACTGCTAGTCTGTAGATCTCCAGGAATAACATACATTTAACTACTAAATATATTCTAATGTTTGGAGGACATTGACACATTTGTTTGTCCAGTGCTGTGAACCACTAGCATTGTTGATATTTTACTTTCAGTTTGAGCTGGTGTCGACTAGACACAGATCTTGTCGAGCAACTCAATAATGGGTTGGCTGAGAACAAGTCCATCCAGAGTCTGGTGTAAGTACTTTCATGTGACTTAACAAGACTTAACACTGAATGGCACCATTGACTCATATATGACAACATTTGGTGCATTGATCAATGAACTAGTGCACTGAATGACACCACTGACTCATATTTGACAACATTCAGTGCATTGATCGATGAACTAGTGTATTGAACGACACCACTGACTCATATGACAACATTCAGTGCATTGATCGATGAACTAGTGCACTGAATGACACCACTGACTCAAATATGACATTTTGTAAAGCATAAGGTCATATGTTATATTTAATAGTATAGATCGTTTGGAACGTATTTAACCTATTCTTTTAGCTTGATGAATATTCTGAGATTAACGAAAACCAGAGATGGAAAACACCCTGCTTTAAATCAAGAAGAACAATTAGTGTTTCACAGGATGAGTAATGATGATTGTCATGTGAATTTCCTCACAAGTTTAGAGATTAGATAAGGCAATATGGTTGTCACTTAAAAGGGGAAATGAATTAATAGGGCCAAACATTGGACAACCCTGGGTTGGCCAGAGTCCAAAAGGATTGAAGTCGTAATTTGCACATGACACTGACTGATGCTAACAGCATTGTGTCCAGCAACTGAGGTGGTGGTGGGTTAATTGAAATTGCTGTAGCCACTTAAAACACCTGCCTTTAATGCAGATACAAAACTTTTTATATTAGGTTTATTTTTAATATCATATCGAACTTTATTCCAGATCAGTGGACCTTTGCTTAATACAACAGTGGAACTACTGATCAGACGTTTATATCTAAGTTGCCTTGTGTCGTGATTGTGAATGTCATGTGTAAATGTAAAGATGTTTGAAAATGAAACAGGTAGGCTGCCATGGATATAACTGTACATAAATTTTGCAATTTCAATTTGATAGATATCCTGCAATTTTATTAAATTTAAGAGTAAAGAGGGGACAATAGTTCATGGAATCTAGTATGCAGAATAGCACGAACAAAGCGCTGGTCAGCTTGTTTGAAGAATAGCATGAACAAAATACTGGTCAGCTTGTTTGAAGAATAGCACGAACAAAGCGCTGGTCGGCTTGTTTGAAGAATAGCACGAACAAAATACTGGTCAGCTTGTTTGAAGAATAGCACGACCAAAGCGCTGGTCAGCTTGTTTGAAGAATAGCACGAACAAAATACTGGTAAGCTTGTTTGAAGAATAACACGAACAAAGTGCTGGTCAGCTTGTTTGAAGAATAGCATGAACAAAATACTGGTCAGCTTGTTTGAAGAATAGCACGACCAAAGCGCTGGTCAGCTTGTTTGAAGAATAGCACGAACAAAATACTGGTCAGCTTGTTTGAAGAATAGCATGAACAAAGCACTGGTCAGCTTGTTTGAAGAATAGCACGAGCAAAGCGCTGGTCAGCTTGTTTGACGAATAGCACGAACAAAGCACTGGTCAGCTTTTGTTCCTGCCAATCCAGTCTGTCATCAATGTAGATGCCTAGAAATTTAATAAAATGTGTGGGCTTAATTATCTTATCAGGCATCATTAAAACTGTTTCTTCCCTTTGAACAGGATGGGATCTAGAAAACAACATATAGTTGGTCTTAGATATATGTAAAGATAGCTTATTTGCATGAAACCAATCAGCCAATACCTTGAGTTATCTGGTCTTTGTATAAATTATTAATTAGTTTTCCACTCGTGCACGGTAGTATCATCCACAAATAATATAGTTTTACTCTTGTTTAGGCAGGACATGGGAACTTGGATGTAAACTATAAAATAGGAGATATTGTTCTGGGTACTGCTGTAAAAGAAAAGGACTTAAGAGTTACAATAAGCGCTGATATTAAAGTTTCAGAGCAATGTGGTATTGCAGCTTCAAAGGGTAATAAAATTCTTGGGTTGATTAGAAGAAACATAACATACAAGGAAAAAAGCTAATTACACTTCTGTATAAAGCAATAGTTAGACCTCATTTAGAATACTGTATACAAGCGTGGAGACCATATCGTAAGAAGGATATAGATACGCTTGAATGCATACAAAGGAGTGCAACTAAAATGATTCCAGAACTGAGAGACCTTAGTTATGAAGAACGCCTGGAAGAATGTGGTTTAACAACTCTAGAGACAAGGAGGTTAAGAGGAGATCAGATTGAAGTTTTTAAAATATTGAATGTTTATATGAAAATATTGATAGAAATATGTTTTCCTCACTCAAAAAGGATAGCAGAACTAGAGGACATGAAGTAAAATTAGTAACGGGTCAGGGTAATTGGATATCAGGAAGTACTTGTTCTCACAGACGACAATAAACGAATGGAACAAATTGTCTTCGGATTGTATAATTAGCAGCATGAATTGTTTAAAAACAAGGTTGATACATATCTCAGGAGGGTGGGTTTCACGTCGATGAACATTGTTGGACTCTCGAGAAACCAATGGCTTCCTTGTCCACTTGCCATCTGGGCCTTTGGCTTGGATGGCAAATCTTGTTAAATGTATCTAGACTTCATGAAAGTGTTCGATACCGTCCCTCAAAAAAGATTGGTAGCCAAACTTGAATCATATGGTATAGATTATTACACACTAGGATGGAACCAGGCATTCTTGTCTGACCGTGTACAACAGGTCAATGTAAATGGTACAAACTCTGAATGGACAAATGTTACAAGTGGAATTCCACAGGGTAGTGTCTTAGGACAGATCCCATTTGTTTCGGATGTATATATGTTTGCGGATGATACCAATGTGTTTAAAACAATTAATAGTCCATAGATGATTTAGATTACCTAACATCTTGGTCTAGTCAATGGTTACTTAGGTTTCACCCAGACAAATGCTAGTTGATGCACTTAGGGAAAACAGTAGAGCAGGAGTATGTTTGTAATCTGAACATGGATAATACTGCCCATGAATTGGGAAGAATAGAAGTAGAAAAATACATTGAGGGTATTATTGATTCAAAGCTAGAATTTGAAACATATCAACCAAAAATTAAACAAAGCAAACAGTATCACTGCAGTTATTAGAATGTCTTTCACAACCCTAAATCAAAATAATTTTGTGCATTATATAAAGCTTTAGTTAGGAGTCATTTAGATTATGCTACATTTATATGTTATGGTCCCCTTACAAACAGAAATATAAAGATGCCATAGAAAATGTGCAGAGACGTGCAACAAAGCAGCTTCCTGGGATGAAGGATATTCCTTACCAAGAGAGGCTTCAGAGATTGAAATTTCCCACACTTGCATACAGGTGAACACGTGTTTATAAACTGCTTCAAGGGAAATATGACAGTCACAATGATGTATCTAACATAACCAAGCTGCACAAAGACAGTGATACAAGGGAAGGAGCAAGGGGTCATAGTTTGAAATTGTTTATAGAATGTGCTCGTATAAACATTAGAAAAGAAAGTTTCTCACTTAAGAGTTACAAAAATATGGAATGATTTACCGGAAGCAGTTGTAACTGCCCCAACTTCCCAAGTGTCAACTTAAACAACCAGTCACATAGATAAACATTGGAGTACTGAAGAATTTTTCTACAACTGCAAAGCCGCCTTACCAGAAAGTTGTAGAGCATTTCAAGGGTAAGATCTGACCACCGAGGTCATTCATGTGATCAAGAGCATCCCTTGTTGACAGTTGAAATGGTGACCGTTGGCAGAGTCAGACTTAAACAACTTGCTGCTTTGTTGTGTAACGCGTAGTTGGCATAGCACAGCTGACGTAGCACAGCTGGCATAGCACAGCTGGCGTAGCATAGCTGGGGTAGCATAGCTGACATAGCATAGCTGGCGTAGCATAGCATAGCTGGCATAGCATAGCTGGCATAGCACAGCTGGCGTAGCATAGCTGGCGTAGCATAGCTGGCATAGCACAGCTGGCGTAGCATAGCTGGCGTAGCACAGCTGGCGTAGCACAGCTGGCGTAGCACAGTTGGCGTAGCACAGCTGGCGTAGCACAGCTGGCGTAGCACAGCTGGCGTAGCACAGCTGGCGTAGCACAGCTGGAGTAGCACAGCTGGCGTAACACAGCTGGCGTAGCACAGTTGGCGTAGCACAGCTGGCGTAGCACAGCTGGAGTAGCATAGCTGGCGTAGCATAGTTGGCATTGATCCAGGGACTAATTGAGGAATATTTTTTATTAGAATGCTGAAAATGAAACCGGCAGTGAGTAGAGTACCAGTGCCAGTGCTGTGGAAGTGATAATTCGCAAAACTGTAGCTATGAATTCTGACAGCAGTGTTACCAACGTAGCGAATATGACAAATTTTACCTGAAAGGAGTTTCTTTGTATATTATTGTTTGAAATCTGTTAATTACGCTGTGTCATTTCACGGATATATTTTACTTTACAGCCTGAACTGGAACTTCATTGATGCGGCAGCTGGTCGACCACTGGGCCAGAATCTGTCATCGCTAACACAGCTGGAGGAACTCAAGTAAGATTTGTGATTATGTTGACTTGATATAGTTTAATATTGACACATCAGTTGAATTGTCAATGTTTGTATTAACGTCTCTTAAATACATTCCTACCAGTATTGTTCAATACTAATGTGTTCTTTGCATCATTCAACATCACATCCAGTACAAAAAGGGTACATAATCTTTAAAATATTGTCTTTTATGGCAATTTAAGTGGTCAAAACATCGCTGTAGAGGTCACACCACAGTGCAACGTTGCATTGGTGGCCATACTAAAGTGTTGTCTGGTCATAAGTCAGGGTTTACAACAATAGCCATGTTTTCATGCACCCACATCGCCCATAGCAGAGAAATTACCACAAATCCTTCCGCCTGTTAAACTTTTAAAAAATGCACTATTTCACAGCCAATAGCTTCTAAAACCTGTGAATATGCCTGGTCAGTTGGATTTATGATATGAATTTCTTAAGTAGTTAATTTCACATATCACAATTTAATATGCCCTACATTCGTGTTTAACTGTGGTCTTACCTCAACTAGAGAAGCTTTTGTCTGAGAAAATCAGAGTCCAATTTTATATCAAGTTGTAGCACAATGTATATTTAGACATTATCGAACACTCCAGCTTGTCACGTCATTATTATTTGTTTGACGGCCAAGCCTAAACAATGCCCTGCCCATAATATTAGCAGAAATCCAGTCACATAATTTAATTATAGATCAGTGTTGACACTTGATAAGTCAGAGATCATGTATGCTAGATTTCCAGAGCACCGAGAACCAATGAAGCTTGCTTACATTTAACAGGATTTTGAGTGATTTCCGATGGTGTCAGACTTGTTAAATGTTATTGTTTATGTGACTGCTTTCATGCTTCTAGTTGACAAGATACAAGGCGTACTGCTTGATTGGAGTATGCCACCATAAAGGGGTATCACATGACCACCTGTTGCGGCCAGATTTGAAAATGCTGATCTATGCAATGCTTCCAGTGGCTGTGATACAACCAACATACAACTATTCTGTCCACCTTTGTTACACAATATTACCAATGTACTGGGCCAAATAGCACATATCACCAGTTACTGTTCTAGTGCAAAATAGCTACCTGCTCCCTCACAAACTGGTGTCATACCCTCTAATTCTGACCAAATTTCCATTTTCATTGCTACTATTGTCTGCCTTTTCCAAGCAAACTGTTCACTTTTCCTATCATTTTTCCTATCAACCTGTGATATTTTCTGTAACCCACTTCAGGGTTAGGGTAGCTAGGGATGTAGTTAGCTAGAGATGGAGATTTAATTGTCTTCATTTCCTTGTGCGCAAAGAACTGCACACAACATGAAATGTTTATTGAGCTTATTTTAGCTCCTTGGCTGACAAAAAGCTCTTTCATGCAATTTTAACATATGTAAAAAAAATGGTGTTTATTAACAATTAAATATCATATTAAATGTAAAATTGCATAACATCAGCTGATGTACATTTGACATTCTTTTATTTTGTAGATCAGCTATAGGACACCTAAAGGAGATGGTTAAAAAGTTTAAATAATAATGGCACTTAGCAAGTAATGATCTTGTTGACTAGACGGAATCAATAAAATATAATAATATATTATTGTCTCACTTGACACCGACAAATTTAAACACACACAACATGGGGCAGGTTAGCAACCGTTTTTATTAATTTATTTATTTTCAGAAATACGAGCCCTCATAATTATCATTGGAATCGCAAATTAGAAAAATTCTAAGAAATTTGTTATAGCAAACGGTTCTTCTTAGAGCCAACAAAGTTATTGTAAGAGTTGCTACATTGTTTGCGTTGCATTATCTTTTATGGCTATGTTTTTCTCTTGCTGTAGGCAGGGGCATATGCAGGAAAATTTTATTGGATTATGTAATGTCAACAAGCCATAAACTGTGTGTGAGTGAAGTTGCCTTGACGGTTCTGATGTTACTGGGATCGCCATACCTCCATTACAAGCATAGCGATGTTTCGACCACCTAACTTGCCCTAAAAGACAATCTTTTAAAGATTATATGCCCTTTTGTACCGGACGTGATGTGGAATGATGCAAAGAACACATTAGCATCAACAAATTTAGGTAGGAATGTATTTAAGAGACGTTAATAATTTAGGCCAATCTAGTTCATGATTACCAGCAAGTGTCACATATCGAATTCACTCTGTCTCTGTAGGCTGATGTACTGTCACATCGATGACGTCACTGCAGTGGACATAGTGACAGGTGCCGTCACGTCGCCCAGGCTGGAGAACCTCAAGTAAGTTGTATTTTGTTATTTCACCTGCCAATCTCATCTCAATGTCTCATTTCTCGCGAAAGATTTTTAACAGCCACAGTTGACAATAGACCACTGTGTTAGGGTGGCCCTGTACACCCCTTATAATCACCTCTAGTAACAGGACAGCTTGAGTGGGGTAAAGAACGAGGGTTGTGTGAGTCACAATGTCTCTGTGTGTTTGTTGTAGTCTCGGCGGCAATCACATCTCACCGGGCGCAGTGAGGCAACTGAAGGAGATACGGGGTAGACCAAGATTGTTACAGTGAGTAGATCTATTATCTCTTGACACATGCACTCACACACGCACTTACACTCACACACACACACACTCACATGAACACGCACTCACACTTACACACACACTCACACGCTCACTCATACATGCACCGACACATGCACACGAACGCACACACACACGGACACACACACACCCACTGACACACACACGGACGCACACACGGACACACTTACACACCCTCTGACACACTCACCGACACATACACTTACACACCCACTAAGACACTCACTGACACGTCCACTGACACAGACAGAGTGTAACGTGTGTCATGTCTGTTGTAGTCTGGGCGAACAGGAGTCGCCGCCAGCAGAACAACACTGGGGCTGTGACAGTCGATGTGTTCCGTGGAATCAGCTCCGTCAGTGGAGACAGCCACAGGACGGCGGTGACAACGATGGGATCGACCACTGACTGTCTAGAGATGACGGCAATGTCAGGTTTAACTGTCCAGTGTATCCACACATGGTCAGTTAGACACGTCCAGACGTGAGGCAAGAGTTTTTATTCTTTCTGGAATATCTTGTGAAATGAAGGATAAGTGTGTTAGGTGTTGTTAATCTGGGTCAATTGGTCAGTGGCAGACGAGTTCATTACTGCAGCGGAGGAGGTCAGAGGTAAGTTTTATTACTGTGAAATAAAAATATACCTTTATCTCTTTTAAATGCAATAATGGACTCATCCACCACTGAACTTTTGACCCACTTTCCTGAATTATAACATTGTTTCTAAATTGAATCAAATTAGTTCAGGGCAAGTTTCAGTACAAAAAGTCAACATGTTATTGTTTTGTTTAAATACGTACAGGGACCGCATCAAACTTTTCGTGTGTAACTTAAATAAAGTTGATGTTATATAACAATACAAAGTAATATGAATACATTTGATGGTGTGTATTTTGTAATCGAGTGCACCGTTTGCATGTTGTCCTTACGTACTAATTAATGGGGCCTTAGAAAGTCTTGTTTTACTTTGTACCAGACATTGCAGGGTCGTCACATTTCAATGTTCAGTAAAATTAATGTCAAGGTCACTTGGCAGACTAGTTCATTAAATCTGATAAGATACATTAAGAGGAAGTAGTTGAGATGATTCATATTGAGCCAGTTTATTAGTAACATAATAGACAGAATGAAGGCTGGTGACACAGAAGCATCATATACAAATGTAATACAATTTTTAAATGTTTTATAAGCAAATCGTTTTAGGAACTATTTCAAGTATTTGTTTGTACAAAATGTTGGAAGTGTTTGGTATTTATCAAATCAACAGTTGTTGTCTGCCTCATTGAAGTGATGTCAGTTTGAATATGTGGGGCGAAGATAGTACTAACTACTTGTAAGTAATTGAATGGTTTCTACCTTATGGTGTAATATGTAGCGATATTAAGTAAGTAATTTGTATACATTCGATGATGCATACAAAGCATTGTCAGATTTAGATTTCTACTTTCGGGTCACAGTAATATCAAATTAAATCGATAATTAAATGTGATATAATCATAGAATGAAACATTTAATATGTTTCATGTGTGGCAAGTTAACATTAGATTGTAGAACGTTGAAAGTTTTAACGAGTTTGTCAGTCTTGGCCACAAAATGACGCAGTGCGACTGTGCAAGCAAGCACAGAAACAGTGGACATGGCTCAAACATGTCGTGTTTTAAGCGAAACAAAAGTCGTGGTTTTGGGGTTGTGCACTTAAATATTTGAATAAAATCTAACCACATGCAATAAAATCAAGAATATCATGCCAGTGGTTTACTCAGAATGTGTTCTAAAAGTTGGGAGAATCTGGACAATTATCCGAATGACCGAGGGCTGACATGTTAAACAGCGCGACCGGTAAGCGCTTGTGCAGTTCTATGAAATTGGAGTTACCTAGACTAAAGTGACGTATTAAGGGAGGCCGGCATACACAGAACCAGTGCGGAGTTTCAAATAAACATGTTATTTTCCAAAAAGAGGACTAATGAACAAAGGCCAAAATATATTACATAAGTTGAGTTTCAACACAAATAGCATGGCCACATCCTATTGGCAAGAATAGGAAGGTGTTTACGAATATATTTTTATTTGGTGAGCGAATATTGCCAGAATACCACACTCGTGACATAGTGTTATCCAACAGTATGGCATAGCCCATGAAATTAAGATGCTGTATGTTCAACAAGGTTTTCCTAGTAAACCACTGTCGTAATATTCTTAATTGTAGGTATAATTAGCTTTTTTCCTTGTATGTTATGTTTCTCCTAATCAACCCAAGAATTTTATTACCTTTTGAAGCTGCAATACCACACTGCTCTGAAACTTTCATATCAGTGCTTATTATAACTCTTAAGTCCTTTTGTTTTACAGCAGTATCTCCCATTTTATAGTTTACATCCTGTATGTAGGCATTTACATTTCCCAAAATTGAACAACATCTGCCATTTCTCAGACCATTTCACTAATCTACACGTGGTTATGTTTTAGTAACTCTTATAGATGCATAAGCTGAAAACCGTGACTTTTGTTTTGCTTTAAACTTAACTAGCAACGCAGTTGACATGACTGAAGGTGGTGCAATGTCAACCGTGTATGCTGTGTGGAACGTGTAGTGATGTCAACGGTGTTTGCTGTGTGGAACGTGTAGTGATGTCAACAGTGTTTGCTGTGTGGAACGTGTAGTGATGTCAACAGTGTATGCTGTGTGGAACGTGTAGTAATGTCAACAGTGTTTGCTGTGTGGAACGTGTAGTGATGTCAACAGTGTTTGCTGTGATGTCCTGAATAGAATATGTGTTGCCAACCAATGTTTGCAGCGATAACATTATATATGTGGGACCAACCAATGGTTGCAGCGATAACATTATATATGTGGGACCAACCAATGGTTGCAGCGATAACATTATATATGTGGGGCAAACCAATGGTTGCAGTGATAACATTATATATATATATATGTGGGGCAAACCAATGGTTGCAGTGATAACATATTTGTATATTATAAATACAGTCTATACAGAATCGTATTAGTTATGACCGAGAGCAGTCTGAACTGTTGAATGTCCTAAGATGGAGACTGTTACTATGTTACCTTTGTAAACTACTTTGTTAAACATGCATATTTGAATATGTCACATGTATGTTACAGATGTGTTCAATTTAATAAAATGTGCTTTGTTTAAACATAGTGGTGAGTTTGTGTTTGCATATAAATAATACATGGTGTGAAATAAGAGTGATTCAGAGTGTCTATAATGTGGACTAGAGACATTATTCGAGACTTGAGATTAGCGTATTCATGTAGAAGTGTCCTGGCTAGGTTGGGTTGGTATGCTGTGCTACGTACGAGCTGAGACTTGAGATTAGCGTATTCGTGTAGAAGTGTCCTGGCTAGGTTGGGTTGGTATGCTGTGCCACGTACGAGCTGAGACTTGAGATTAGCGTATTCATGTAGAAGTGCCCTGGCTAGGTTGGGTTGGTATGCTGTGCAACGTACGAGCTGAGACTTGAGATTAGCGTATTCATGTAGAAGTGCCCTGGCTAGGTTGGGTTGGTATGCTGTGCAACGTATGAGTTGAGATTAGCGTATTCATGTAGAAGTGCCCTGGCTAGGTTGGGTTGGTATGCTGTGCCACGTACGAGCTGACACTTGAGATTAGCGTATTCATGTAGAAGTGTCCTGGCTAGGTTGGGTTGGTATGCTGTGCCACGTACGAGCTGAGACTTAAGATTAGCGTATTCATGTAGAAGTGCCCTGGCTAGGTTGGGTTGGTATGCTGTGCAACGTACGAGCTGAGACTTGAGATTAGCGTATTCATGTAGAAGTGCCCTGGCTAGGTTGGGTTGGTATGCTGTGCCACGTACGAGCTGAGACTTGAGATTAGCGTATTCATGTAGAAGTGCCCTGGCTAGGTTGGGTTGGTATGCTGTGCCACGTACGAGCTGAGACTTGAGATTAGCGTATTCATGTAGAAGTGCCCTGGCTAGGTTGGGTTGGTATGCTGTGCAACGTACGAGCTGAGACTTGAGATTAGCGTATTCATGTAGAAGTGCCCTGGCTAGGTTGGGTTGGTATGCTGTGCCACGTACGAGCTGAGACTTGAGATTAGCGTATTCATGTAGCAGTGCCCTGGCTAGGTTGGGTTGGTATGCTGTGCCACGTACGAGCTGAGACTTGAGATTAGCGTATTCATGTAGAAGTATCCTGGCTAGGTTGGGTTGGTATGCTGTGCCACGTACGAGCTGAGACTTGAGATTAGCGTATTCATGTAGAAGTGCCCTGGCTAGGTTGGGTTGGTATGCTGTGCCACGTACGAGCTGAGACTTGAGATTAGCGTATTCATGTAGAAGTGCCCTGGCTAGGTTGGGTTGGTATGCTGTGCAACGTACGAGCTGAGACTTGAGATTAGCGTATTCATGTAGAAGTGTCCTGGCTAGGTTGGGTTGGTATGCTGTGCAACGTACGAGCTGAGACTTGAGATTAGCGTATTCATGTAGAAGTGCCCTGGCTAGGTTGGGTTGGTATGCTGTGCCACGTACGAGCTGAGACTTGAGATTAGCGTATTCATGTAGAAGTGTCCTGGCTAGGTTGGGTTGGTATGCTGTGCCACGTACGAGCTGAGACTTGAGATTAGCGTATTCATGTAGAAGTGTCCTGGCTAGGTTGGGTTGGTATGCTGTGCCACGTACGAGCTGAGACTTGAGATTAGTGTATTCATGTAGAAGTGCCCTGGCTAGGTTGGGTTGGTATGCTGTGCAACGTACGAGCCGAGACTTGAGATTAGCGTATTCATGTAGAAGTGTCCTGGCTAGGTTGGGTTGGTATGCTGTGCCACGTACGAGCTGAGACTTGAGATTAGCGTATTCATGTAGAAGTGTCCTGGCTAGGTTGGGTTGGTATGCTGTGCCACGTACGAGCTGAGACTTGAGATTAGCGTATTCATGTAGAAGTGTCCTGGCTAGGTTGGGTTGGTATGCTGTGCCACGTACGAGCTGAGACTTGAGATTAGCGTATTCATGTAGAAGTGCCCTGGCTAGGTTGGGTTGGTATGCTGTGCCACGTACGAGCTGAGACTTGAGATTAGCGTATTCATGTAGAAATGCCCTGGCTAGGTTGGGTTGGTATGCTGTGCAACGTACGAGCCGAGACTTGAGATTAGCGTATTCATGTAGAAGTGTCCTGGCTAGGTTGGGTTGGTATGCTGTGCCACGTACGAGCTGAGACTTGAGATTAGCGTATTCATGTAGAAGTGCCCTGGCTAGGTTGGGTTGGTATGCTGTGCCACGTACGAGCTGAGACTTGAGATTAGCGTATTCATGTAGAAGTGTCCTGGCTAGGTTGGGTTGGTATGCTGTGCCACGTACGAGCTGAGACTTGAGATTAGCGTATTCATGTAGAAGTGCCCTGGCTAGGTTGGGTTGGTATGCTGTGCCACGTATGAGCTGAGACTTGAGATTAGTGTATTCATGTAGAAGTGTCCTGGCTAGGTTGGGTTGGTATGCTGTGCAACGTACGAGCCGAGACTTGAGATTAGCGTATTCATGTAGAAGTGCCCTGGCTAGGTTGGGTTGGTATGCTGTGCCACGTACGAGCTGAGACTTGAGATTAGCGTATTCATGTAGAAGTGCCCTGGCTAGGTTGGGTTGGTATGCTGTGCCACGTACGAGCTGAGACTTAAGATTAGCGTATTCATGTAGAAGTGTCCTGGCTAGGTTGGGTTGGTATGCTGTGCAACGTACGAGCCGAGACTTGAGATTAGCGTATTCATGTAGAAGTGCCCTGGCTAGGTTGGGATGGTATGCTGTGCAACGTACGAGCCGAGACTTGAGATTAGCGTATTCATGTAGAAGTGTCCTGGCTAGGTTGGGTTGGTATGCTGTGCCACGTACGAGCTGAGACTTAAGATTAGCGTATTCATGTAGAAGTGCCCTGGCTAGGTTGGTTTGGTATGCTGTGCCACGTACGAGCTGAGACTTGAGATTAGTGTATTCATGTAGAAGTGCCCTGGCTAGGTTGGGTTGGTATGCTGTGCCACGTACGAGCTGAGACTTGAGATTAGCGTATTCATGTAGAAGTGCCCTGGCTAGGTTGGGTTGGTATGCTGTGCCACGTACGAGCTGAGACTTAAGATTAGCGTATTCATGTAGAAGTGTCCTGGCTAGGTTGGGTTGGTATGCTGTGCAACGTACGAGCTGAGACTTGAGATTAGCGTATTCATGTAGAAGTGCCCTGGCTAGGTTGGGTTGGTATGCTGTGCCATGTACGAGCTGAGACTTGAGATTAGCGTATTCATGTAGAAGTGTCCTGGCTAGGTTGGGTTGGTATGCTGTGCAACGTACGAGCCGAGACTTGAGATTAGCGTATTCATGTAGAAGTGCCCTGGCTAGGTTGGGTTGGTATGCTGTGCCACGTACGAGCTGAAACTTGAGATTAGCGTATTCATGTAGAAGTGCCCTGGCTAGGTTGGGTTGGTATGCTGTGCCACGTACGAGCTGAGACTTAAGATTAGCGTATTCATGTAGAAGTGTCCTGGCTAGGTTGGGTTGGTATGCTGTGCAACGTACGAGCTGAGACTTGAGATTAGCGTATTCATGTAGAAGTGCCCTGGCTAGGTTGGGTTGGTATGCTGTGCCACGTACGAGCTGAGACTTAAGATTAGCGTATTCATGTAGAAGTGTCCTGGCTAGGTTGGGTTGGTATGCTGTGCAACATACGAGCTGAGACTTGAGATTAGCGTATTCATGTAGAAGTGCCCTGGCTAGGTTGGGTTGGTATGCTGTGCCACGTACGAGCTGAGACTTAAGATTAGCGTATTCATGTAGAAGTGCCCTGGCTAGGTTGGGTTGGTATGCTGTGCAACGTACGAGCTGAGACTTGAGATTAGCGTATTCATGTAGAAGTGCCCTGGCTAGTTTGGGTTGGTATGCTGTGCCACGTACGAGCTGAGACTTAAGATTAGCGTAATCAGGTAGAAGTGCCCTGGCTAGGTTGGGTTGGTATGCTGTGCAACGTACGAGCTGAGACTTGAGATTAGCGTATTCATGTAGAAGTGCCCTGGCTAGTTTGGGTTGGTATGCTGTGCCACGTACGAGCTGAGACTTAAGATTAGCGTAATCAGGTAGAAGTGCCCTGGCTAGGTTGGGTTGGTATGCTGTGCCACGTACGAGCTGAGACTTGAGATTAGCGTATTCATGTAGAAGTGTCCTGGCTAGGTTGGGTTGGTATGCTGTGCCACGTACGAGCTGAGACTTAAGATTAGCGTATTCATGTAGAAGATGGGAGCAGAAGTACTGACATTCGCTGACCCCTTATGGATGTGCGATTTTGCATTTAAGTCTACATCACGGAGCACGTCAGTCTGCTAAACGCCCAACTCCCGGGGGAGGGTACTCCCTATACTAAGGTATACATGTACGTGCCGCGCAAATGCCCCTGTTTTTGGCCATTTTTCTCTCTGTCCGAAGAAAAAATGTAAATTTTCTCTCTTTGTGCCCAATTAAACCTGATAAATTTCTCTTTCATCGAAGAGGAAATTTCCCAATGAAAACATTCCGCCCGGGCTTACCTTACAGATATTAGATAAATTGTTCAATAATTCTCTCTTGGTGACCATACATTTCTTGATTTCTCTCTCTATGTGCTCCATGGGACTCTGGCGGCACACCCCCACTGCTTTGGTATGGCAGTACCCCCCCCCCGGGGCCCAACTCCAGGGACGAGAACAACTAATCAATGAACTCTGCTAGTTTGTCTCCGCTTTCGAAACAAAGTTGCTATTGTGGGAGAAACAAACGATTGTGGGAGAAACAAACGAGGGATGCAAATGACGCTTTCCGACACTCTTGGAAAACAAACTAGCCACTCCGGACACGTGCGTGCGTTGCCCGCTGACCTATTCCAAGTAACTAATTTGGCCCTCCATTCAAAAATGTTGTCGAACCCTGCCTTAGTCTTACCAATTCGCCCCAATCATGCCTGATCAAACCCTTGTCCTGTTTATCTACATTCTTTTTGTGAGGACGTTTTTGTAAACGTTCATAGGTGGCAGCGTCATGGGTAGATTAACAGGCTAAAATATAAACGGGCTGTTTACGTTCACATGTGGCAATTGTCCATGGGGAAGGTCCGTGTATCTAGTTCTGATTTACTTTTTGTTCCCAGAGTCGAAATAAACATTGAAACTAAGGCTTCATCGGTAGGAAACATTTCACCGTCGTCTGAAGACTTGTCTTTCTAACCGGGCTTTCCCTCCTTGACTTCCTGGCTTCAATATATAGGTCATTGACCCCTCGCTGTCTCCTTGGTAGTTGCACCCTCCATTCTGTTATATTTGTGACATGTCGCTGTGCTGGGAGCCAAGTGTCACTCACTAACATAGTCATCCATGTTAGAATTGAAGAGATTTAGAGATTGCCCAACCCTTTTGTTTAGAAGTGTCTCAGCTCAGGTTTCTGGGCATTTAGATCCAATAGAAGTCCCGATCTTCTGCCATTCTCTTAACAGTTCTGTCCTGTCGAGATCTTTCTTAACACTCCTGTCCTGTCGATATATCTCTTAACAGTCCCCACATACATGGATACCGTCTTGCCCCACATACATGGATACCGTCTTGTCCCACATACATGGATACCATCTTGTACCACATGAATGGATACTGTCTTGTCTCACATACAAAACGTGTGTCTTAACACGACGTATACAAAACGAAACATACTATTGCCCAGGTTGTATTGTTTGACTTGTCAACTGATTAACACTATTAACTATTAACTGCAGGATTCACACCGCTATATAGTTAGATTCTCCATTTTACTATAGTCAAAATCAGTGAATATAATAGTGCATGTAAAAGTTTAAAAACGCTTTCGGAGTGGGTATCAGAGAGAAGTTAACTTCATTTTGCACCAGATTTGGGGATGTTCAGAGTTTTATATTTTGCGTACGTAATGGGGGCCGTCTTACCACCAGGGGCCGTCTTACCTACACGGGCCGTGTTGCCCAAGTTTGCTAGCAGCGTCAAACAAAATTAACAAATATCTCAAAAGGGCAGGTTACACACTGATGAAACATTTTTGAACTCTCGATAAGCCAATGGCTTCCTTGTGCACTTGTCATCTGGATGTTTTGCCTTTGATGGCAAACTTGTTAAACCTTGTTATTTTTTCTTAATAAATATTGCACGATTCATTGAAATGTGGATGTTTGTGTGTCATTCAGTCAAATAGAAGTCGCATTACACACACACACACACACACACACACACACACACACACTATATATATATATATATATATATATATATATATATATATATATATATATATATATATATATATACGCACACCGCACGCACACACACACATTTATTATAAAATAATCCGGGGAATGAATGCTCTTTGGTAACTAAAAATGACAAGGTTAATATATGAAGCTGTGAACACCTACATTGTTATGCACACTGTGTATAAGATGTATAAATGTGTATAATCCAATTAATGTAATAACAGTAATATGTACAAGTGACACTTGTATGCATTTCGTCTTTATAATCATTATTATACGTGTATAATAAAGTTACTTCATAATAAACATGTGTAATTTTGTTTCAGATGATTGACTAATTTGTCTAGATGGCAGTCTGTCATAATTTTTATATTTATATAATATAAAAATTATGACAGACTGCCATCTAGACAAATTAGTTGAATCATCTGAAAAAAAATTACACGTTATTCAATTTTGGTAAAAGTAAATGCCTATCCACGGAAAACGAATACGAGATTAGTCCATAAGTGGCAGATTAAAAAAATTAACCTTCCCACCTACTGTAGCACTGGTGTTTTGGGAAAGTCACCAGCAAAATACCTAAGCGTCTTCAAACCCGCTTCATACTGCAACATCTCACTGGCGAAAGTCGATCCGACATTTCAAATGCTCCCAACTTGCTGGCGGAATACAGTTGCTACTAATAAATAACTATACAATGATATTAGCGAAATCGGCTAAATGACATATTTTTAGTGACTACATTCGTCTTTAGCACTTCAGTCGAAAACTGTAACTGTCGTCTGACCCCTTCAACCAGCACAGTGGCTATTCTGCAGAACGCACCAACACTTAAAAATCAGTCACCGAGCTGGGCCGAAATTGAAGGTATCAGCTTGGTTGTCGTTTTAATGAAATTCCCACACAAGGTCAGCTGATTCATGTTCAGTGTGCTGTGAAACTTTAACGAAAATTGTTGTGCAAATTTTCCACGAAGCCCACGAAATGCTATAATCGCCAGTAATGCAATTATGAATCGTAAACCGATGATTACAAGCATGACATTGACACAAAGGTATACACAAATGTGGTGGTAAAACTAGCAAATATTCTCCATTTTAAATTTATGTTTAATTATATTATACGAAACTGCTATCTCACTTAAAAAAAACAATGATATGACAGAAGAGCATATCAGGAAGCATGTAATATGTTACGTTCATTACCTTGTTGTATTAACCAACCTTGTGTAGGCTCCCAAAGAGGTACCTCTTGAAATGCCAGAGACAGTAGAGGGGGTTCAATTCTAGACCGTCCCGAAGACATGATGATTGACCCGCTGCACGTAGTCGGTTAGAACAGTCCCGAAGACATGATGATGGACCCCCTACACGTAGTCGGTTAGAACAGTCCCGAAGACATGATGATGGACCCGCTGCACGTAGTCGGTTAGAACAGTCCCGAAGACATGATGATGGACCCGCTGCACGTAGTCGGTTAGAACAGTCCCGAAGACATGATGATGGACCCGCTGCACATAGTCGGTTAGAACAATCCCGAAGACATGATGATGGACCCGCTGCACGTAGTCGGTTAGAACAGTCCCGAAGACATGATGATGGACCCGCTGCACGTAGTCGGTTAGAACAGTCCCGAAGACATGATGATGGACCCGCTGCACGTAGTCGGTTAGAACAGTCCCGAAGACATGACATGATGATGGACCCGCTGCACGTAGTCGGTTAGAACAGCAGACACGAGTTAGGCGACAACTATCAACAATGCAAATTATGCAACTGAGCCAAATATGTGTTTCCTTCATAACAAGCAAGCTTCACGTCACCATCATTTTAAATGTATGGCTTGTGAATAATGTGGCAGTCGAATATTTAGTTGGTACCAACCACCATTTCCATTTAGACACGTTAAGGTAACAAAAGCGTGCATCTACCGTCTCGAGTCGGCAATCCATATGACTTCGCCCAAGACAAACAAAATATCCACGGTTTACAAGATAGTGTCAGTGCGCGCTGTTCTTAGTTCACACGACAGTAGCGTCTGCCGTCGTGATCCACAGTAGGAGTCAGTTGTGAAAATGTTGTCGAAGCGAAACGGTCAACATGATTGATACAGGAACATAAAAAATAACGCGTGTATACGAACCTGCCACTAACCTTCAGATAGCGGGCGCCAATGTGACGTACTGACTATTATGACGTAACATATATGCAACTAAATGCGTCATTTGCAACAAATTCCCGAATCACGTCACGTCACCACCTCCAGTGTGCAAATGGCGGCGATAATATGCCGATATAAAATTCGAACAGAATAAAACAGGTATACTGCGTTTCCCCTCACTCACTGTTCACTCGTTTTTCTGCAGCAACTTCATTTTCGTTTTATAACCGTCCATGTATCGAAATATATCAACATACGATATAATCACCTACGAATATGCAGGAACAATAAACAAATCGAACAACACATTTACGCGTCTCCGGCCAACCGGCCGCGCGCGCGCCCCCTATCGGATACATCGCGGTTCTCCTGGAGAATCCGCCAGGAGGGCCAGGAGCGTTCTTTACCGCCAGTGCATTTTTAAAAGTCGGACTTGTTACGCAATACAACACAACACAAGAACCATACAACGCATAGTCAAACGACTAAGTACGTCAACTAAAACTATTTGACTCTTTATTTGTCGCAGGATTAATTAAACACCTGGCACATTCTCAAACGGTCGATGCCAGCAGTTTGTTCTAACAATTCCATTGTTCTTAAATGTACACTTTGTTTATGTCAGTAATACACATTCAACCAGTGAACTATTTGAAAAATACATATTATAAAAATGGCCCAACTTACTAGTGTGCACGTGTACCTCCAGCGGGCGCTGTACGGTTATCCGGTGTCTTCGTCTCCACTGACGTACATCACGCCCGCGGTGTACGGTGATATTTTCACGAAGGTTTCAAGGAGCATTCGGCTCTAAGGAACTATTGAAGTGACCGTTGGTGTTAACACACATCGGGATACACACCAGTACAGCGACGACTGACTAGGCCGACATAGAAATATATAGACAAATGATGTACAGATAATGAGTCACCCCTTTCAATGGTTGGATCGTAAATTTCAAGATGGCGCCGGTGTATGGCGACACGTTGTGGCGATGCGTGATTGTATGTGTGATTTCACTTGCTGTTTTAGCGGCTAGTACAGCTACCATGCACAGGTATGAGCGTGAACATTTGCTGAATATTCTGGATTCAATGCATAAGGACTATCGACCTAACTTTGCCTCTGAGAACGTTTTTCCCGTGATCAATTCTACTCGACCTACTTCTGAAATCCACCACGCCACGCTTCATCGCGCTCGCAAACGGGGCAGACGAGGCGGGGCACTGTGCAGATTTCGTCGGCGCGGCTCTAGACCACCACTTCCTGCTATTGTTCTCGCTAACGTGCGCTCGCTCAAGAACAAAACAGACGAACTGTTCCACCTATTGTCTTTCAAACGTGAATTCAAGGACTCTTCCATTTTGTGCTTCACTGAGACATGGCTTGACCAACTGACACCTGACGCTGCCGTTACCCCACCGGGCCACACTTTGCTTAGAGCCGACAGATCAAGCGAACTGTCGGGCAAAGAAAGGGGTGGTGGAATATGCTTCCTTGTCAATCATCGGTGGTGCAATGACTCAACTATTGTGTCCTCTTCCTGTTCTCCTGAACTTGAATCACTCACAGTTAACTGCAAACCGTTCTACTCGCCGAGGGAATTCTGCAGTGTTGTTTTAATGGGTGTTTACATTCCGCCCGACGCGAATGCAACCAGTGCAATTAACCAGTTGACTACCCGCGTGTTGGCAGCAGAAACAACGTACCCTGATAGTGTCATCATCATCCTGGGTGACTTCAATCACACTAATCTGAAGAAAGTTCTACCCCGATACAAACAGCATGTTAATTGCTCCACTCGTAACAATAAAACTCTAGACCACTGCTACACCATCTTCAAGGACGCTTACCGGGCGACCACCAGGGCTCCGTTGGGTGAGTCAGATCACGCTACAGTCGTATTGATTCCTACATACCGTCAGAAGTTAAAAACAATAAAACCGACCACCAAGACAGTGAGAAAGCGGACTGCTGACTCAACGATTGCTTTGAAAGCTTGCCTTGACAGCACGGACTGGCAAATGTTTAAAGATTCCTGCCACGACCTCGACGCGTACACTGACACAGTTACTGCCTACATCAGCTGGTGTGAAGAAACCTGCTACGAAAGTAAGTTAGTTACAGTATATGGCAACGACAAACCATGGTTTATCAGGGACATTAAACAGAAGCTAGCCATGAAAAACTCAGCGTTCATTAGCGACAACAGGGAAGAATTTCGGAGAGCCAAGTACGCAGTGCGCAAGGCGATTAGTTCGGCCAAGTACAAATACAAACGCAAACTTGAAAACCAATTTGCTTCCAACAACACCAGATCTGTATGGCAAGGGTTACGTCAAATTACACAGTATAAACCAAGCGCTTCAGCCATTTACAACGCCGATCCGTCCTTCCCCGACCAACTAAACGACTTCTACAGCAGATTTGACAAGTTAAACACATCGCCGGAACAGCGCCCCCTACCCACAGACACTCCACTGTCGCCGCCTTTCACCGTTAACGTTGCTGACGTGCGGACATTGTTCAAGCGACTGAGTACGCGCAAGGCTTCGGGTCCTGATAACATCTCATCATATACATTCAAGAATTGTGCCGATCAGCTTGCTCCAGTATTCGCTGACATCTACAATTCATCTTTACAACAGTGCATAGTTCCAACGTGTTTTAAAACTTCTGTGATTATACCTATTCCCAAGAAGGCTAAAGTCTCTACCATGAACGATTACCGTCCAGTGGCACTTACCTCAGTTGCGATGAAAGTTTTCGAACATATTATGCTCCGTTATCTGAAATCTTCCACGGCCGGTCTATTGGATCCTCACCAGTTTGCTTATCAAACTAACAGATCTGTGGACGATGCAGTTGCCTTAGGTTTACATTATGTTATGAATCACCTGGAACAACCGAGCACTTATGCGAGGATTCTTTTCATGGACTTTAGCTCGGCCTTTAACACCATAATTCCTGTGAAGTTGTTTGATAAACTTGTATCTCTGAATGTGCATCCTGCCATATGTCACTGGACTCTCAACTTTCTTCTTCACAGGCCTCAATCTGTCAAGGTCAAAAACTCTCTCTCCAAACCTGTTATTCTTAACACTGGTGCCCCACAAGGCTGCGTGCTTTCTCCTTTCCTTTTCACTCTCTTTACAAACGACTGTGTATCTGGTAACCAATCTGTTCGCGTGGTTAAGTTCTCGGATGACACCACTGTAATTGGCTGTGTCAACAATGCTAACGAGTCTGTGTATAGAGAGGAAGTTCAAAGACTGGTCGGCTGGTGTAAGAACAACAACCTGGTACTAAACATATCCAAAACGAAGGAAATGATCATTGATTTTCGCAAAAAGAAAACACCCATCCACCCCCTTGTCATTGACGGTACTGAAGTTTTACAAGCCGACTCTGTAACATTTTTGGGTTCGACTATTTCTAAAGATCTTTCCTGGTGTAATAACACGATTGGCATCATTAAAAAAGCACAAAAACGCATGTACTTCCTTAGACACCTCAAACGATTCGGCTTATCTCAAGCAATATTAACACGTTTCTACCGCGCAGTTATTGAAAGTGTCTTGTCATTTTCTATCACTGTCTGGTTTGGTCGCGCCAGCCAAGATGAAATTAATCAAATTGAATCAGTCGTCAAGTACGCCTCTAAACTAATCGGGTTAAATATGCCGTCCATCAGATCTCTTTATCTATCTCGCAGTTTGCGCAAATCCAAGCGCATTGTACAAGACGAATATCATCCAGCCAACCATCTCTTTGAACTCCTTCCCTCCGGTAAGCGCTACCGTAGCATAAAAACTAAAACGACGCGATTTAACAATAGTTTCTATCCTCAAGCGCTGAGATTTTTAAACGGAGAGCCATCATAAATGTCTTGCCTCTGGTAGGTAGATGCAATGTCGCCTTTTTAATTTTTTATTTATTTATTTATTTTTTTTTTTTTTAATCTTTAATTTTTTTTATTTTTTAATCTTGCAACCTATTATATTACTCTCGCTTGTTTTCAACTGTTTTTAGTATTACGATTGTGATATGTAATGTTTAGTTCCGTGTGTGATTGGGTGCATGAGTGTATGTTTGTGCTAACGCCACAACACTACAAATTCCTTGTACTTGCTACTTGGTAATAAAACGTATCTTATCTTATCTATATTAGATGCAACAATAATGGTTTAATGACGGGCACGACATGGACGATATGGTAAAATTGTGTAATTTAAATTAAAGTAAGTTAGGAGAAGTAAATGCATTGGTTCTGCAGGTTTTATTCTTGCACCGGTTGAAAGAGGATAATGTGACAAAATGTAGCTTTTAACTGTGTGCGCTGATATGTGTTTTGACATGATATCAAATAATACCACATCTTGAATCATCGTAAAAATATAATGGAACGGACGAGATCAAGATGCCCTATGCTATGACGTTGTACGTCAAAATCACCAATCCCTTCAAGATTAATCTTCTAGTAAACCCAGTGGTACTCAATTAGTGAACAATACACTGTTTGATTTCCATCGTTTGTTGTTCATTGGGGCAGTAGTTCCCGGATTTGAGGGATGGTCCTCCGTTGTTGAAAGCATTTTTGTCTTATGCCGATCATCGATTTATCTCCAAACATATACCGGAACCAGAAGATGAAAATGTGATCGTAATGGCGAATACTAATAGAAACGAACTGCCGAACATATCGGCAGAATGATGGGCTACCTATGGATACCTAGATTATACCTGGTTTAAAACATGAAAAGGTGACTGACATAGTAATGTTGGTTTCATCTTTAGAGATATACAATAGTGTAGATGAAATTGGAGATCAATTGTGTAAAAGCTATTCCAGTCGATAACCTTCATTGTTTCCACCCAGAGTAATCACGCCGACCTCTTGCCCGCTGTCAACTCTTGCCCGCTGTCAACTCTTGCCCGCTGTCAACTCAGTGAAGATAGCTTTTATTACGTCCGGACTTGTAATCGTTTGTTTTGTCCCATTCAAATTCCTCCGTTCAACTCTGTATCCGGTTGATTTCTCAATGGGAGGCGCGTCCCAGGTAACTGTCAGAGCGCTCACGGTGGCAGGACTGTCGTGGCATTTTGTGTTGCGTAAGATTAAATGTCAAACTTGAAAGACAATATCCGCAGCAGAAAATCCATGGAGAGTATCCGCACCAATAGTATTCGGATGTAATCTCCCTAGGACGAAACCCCACAAACCACACATATATTTTGGAAACAAGATGTGTTGTTAAACATATCATGCACCTGCAACATTGAAACATATAGCCACCATACCAAGTTGTCTGTACACAGTAGTTCGCATTCACATGATAAAGTGAGAAAAGTATGTATGATTCCATCTTATGATTGTAATCGCTAGATGACGCCACATTACCTATGGTTGGCTCCAATTACACGGTTGTCACCGCGTAACTGGGCGGCACATTTATAGCTTGAAGGCGTATGTAGTAGAATACATCTTATTTCATGCTGATTTCCCATTATATATTTTCCAGGTGGTTCCAACCTTCATTATTTCTTAAACGAGTGACCTGCTCCGCGTGTGGCATTTTTTTGGTATTTTTCCTTGAATACTGCATTCTAGGGATTGTCTCGTGACACAGGTAGCCGGCAAAAACCATTGGTAATATTTACATGATGCTTAAATACTAGCCTGATCCGTAACACTCTAATTTATGACTGCAGATACTAAACCAAAACGTGTCACGCTTTCATGATGTCGGATTAGACGCAACTGAATATCAAGTAACGTCATCCGTTTATCGACATTTGCGTTGGAAACCTGGTGTGACAGGACAATTGCACACTTCAATGATACACATTATATCACACGTGCCATAAACATGGCAATAACATACGTCATGTGAATTTACCATTAAACCATTCCAATAAGCACACACATGCAGGTGATTGTGCATAAGCTATTTAGTATGTATAAAGTATTGAAAACCAAAATTTTTAATTACGCCTTTTTTAAATGTGCAGTTACAAATTAATATGGTATGATGCGATGTTTTGCCCGGTATGTTATGTCGGGTATTATCTAGGAAGTTGTTCTCCAGAGATGATGTACATATGGGGTATCTCAATAAGAAATTGGCTGATTATACAGCTCGGGGGTTTTAAGGGGGACTGTTCTAGAACAAAAACCTTGTCTGACAACCGAAACTGGTTTGACAATATTTGAACCGTAAGATATTGTGTTGGATGTGTAGAATGACATTGTATAGTGCACATCATTATACGAAAATAATCCACACATATATTGCTGTTGATCCCGATGGGTCTTGCATGGGATTGCAAGGTGGAGGTGGATCGAACTTGGCTAGCTCGCCCAATACTGTGCTGGATGGAGAGAAATTGTTGACGCCTTATGATCCAGTGGAAGCGATGAGGACTGACTGAGTGGGTGAGCATTATTTTTATGGACCAGTCAGAGTATTGCTCATAGATCGACGTTCTGTGATCTCGATCATTCAGTGGATTGCTTATGGACCTATATTCTAAGTTCTCGAGCAGTCAGTGCTTTGCTTATTCCAAGATGTCGATGACGGTTGGTTACACGGAAAACATTTATGTAAACATTGACTTTGAGAATAATTAGTCTGTTTATAACCACAACAACAAACCCACCATTGTGATTATGTATCGTAAGCCACATTAATGTCCACATACAAATGCGGTGTACCATTGATAACACTGCTTAATGTGATCTCACGCAGACAAAGAATCACATGCACGCGCACGTGGACGCATGCACGCGTGAACATGCACACACGAACGCACGAACGCACTACTCGTCTAGCACCCGCTAGACCAAGGCACACTACAAATATTTATGCATTCTGTCTGGGGTAATGAATCGAGATGATAATTCAACTTAAATGGCAGCAGTTTATTTAGTGTGTACCTAACGCACAAGGATACATTCACTGGTTGTTATTAAGCAATGCATCACCGTTTATTAAGTAAATGAAGCATATATTGCAAGTAGCAATGCACTGTTAAAAATAAAAATACGGGCATTTATAATTTCCTCCAACAAAAATACTATGCATCATATGAACTATGTTGAACATTAAAGGTGAGGGTGTCACACAACCTAAAATAAATAAGTAATACCACAGTTTACAAATGAACTGTCAGCTTCGGTGTCGTCAACACTTTATTTAATGTAGTACACGTTTGAGGCAGAAAAATCCCCAAACGAACTAACCATTGGGAATTTTCCCAATCATATCAATAAGTACTTCGTAATCGCAGTAAGCGTGATGGCTTACTACTGCTGCTACTGCCAACGCTACCGACACCGCTACCGCTACCATTACCACTACTGCAACCACTACACCATATCTAAACCCTACCTGTACCACTACCGCTACCACTACCACGATCTCTACACTTACTGCTACCACTACCACTACCATAACAACTACCACTACCACTACTACCATAGCTATCACTACCGCTACCACCAATATTACTGCTACAACCACCGCAGTGAATACCACTACCGCTACTACCAATATCACTGCTACAACCACCGCAGTGAATACCACTACCGCTACCACCAATATTACTGCTACAACCACCGCAGTGAATACCACTACCGCTACCACCAATATTACTGCTACAACCACCGCAGTGAATACCACTACCGCTACCACCAATATCACTGCTACAACCACCGCAGTGAATACCACTACCGCTACCACCAATATTACTGCTACGACCACCGCAGTGAATACCACTACCGCTACCACCAATATCACTGCTACGACCACCGCAGTGAATACCACTACCGCTACCACTAATTTCACTGCTACAACCACCGCAGTGAATACCACTACCGCTACCACTAATTTCACTGCTACAACCACCGTAGCGAATACCACTACCGCTACTACCAATATTACTGCTACAACCACCGCAGTGAATACCACTACCGCTACTACCAATATTACTGCTACGACCACCGCAGTGAATACCACTACCGCTACTACCAATATTACTGCTACGACCACCGCAGTGAATACCACTACCGCTACCACCAATATTACTGCTACGACCACAGCAGTGAATTCCACTACCGCTACTACCAATATTACTGCTACAACCACCGCAGTGAATACCACTACCGCTACCACTAATTTCACTGCTACAACCACCGTAGCGAATAACACTACCGCTACTACCAATATCACTGCTACAACCACCGCAGTGAATACCACTACCGCTACCACCAATATTACTGCTACGACCACCGCAGTGAATACCACTACCGCTACCACCAATATTACTGCTACGACCACCGCGGTGAATACCACTACCGCTACTACCAATATTACTGCTACGACCACCGCAGTGAATACCACTACCGCTACCACTAATTTCACTGCTACAACCACCGTAGCGAATACCACTACCGCTACTACCAATATTACTGCTACAACCACCGCAGTGAATACCACTACCGCTACCACTAATTTCACTGCTACAACCACCGCAGTGAATACCACTACCGCTAACTCTACTACTGCTGCTACAATGACTATAATACTAGTACCACTATTAATATTGGCGTTGCAAGGTTGTTTATTCAGGGGGTAATGCTGAAGCTATTTCAAAGAAGCCGTGTTAGAAATACAGCAGCACATCGAGTGTCAACTTGTATTTGTCGTCTCAACTAACAGATAAGCATCAGTCCTCCTCCTAATTGCAGTATTGCGTGTTAATGCAGGTGCAACCTTTTCTTTTACACTAAGTACACGTTGCTTTGACGGATCAAACGCCAATACAAGGAGACCAGTCCAGATGTCTCTAATGCCAACGGTTGTTCAGGCGCGCCGTGAAGGGACATATACGTATACCTTCATGTCATGGAATCAACACTTAATGCGTGAAATAACTCAAAGAAACAGACACAAACACGCAAACACATGGATACGCACTCACACACACGCACATACGCACATACGCACAAGCATGTACGAATACATATACGGTCACGCGCGAACATGCACATACTCATACGAACGCAAGCAGGCATCGCGCTCCCACGTACACACGCACGCACGCACGCACGCACGCACACACAAATGCACCCGCTCCACAACACACAGGTGGTAGCACTACAAAAACATATTACCCAAAAAAGACCCTCAGTAATTATATATCCGTCAGATGGCGATGCGATACCGAGCACAACAAGTCGAGTAACGTAGACGGACAAAGGTTTTTGAATGGACAGCGCTGGCGTAGTAGATAGAACATCGAACTCTCGATTTACGGTTCGAATCCTCCTAATGGAGGTTCGAATCCTCCTACTGGAGGTTCGAATCCTCCTACTGGACGTTCGAATCCTCCTACTGGACGTTCAAATCCTCCTACTGGACGTTCGAATCCTCCTACTGGAGGTTCGAATCCTCCTACTGGACGTTCGAAGCATAGGCCATTTATTCATTCCGTGTTGCCTCAGGAGTGCCTGGCTATCGTTAGTGGTAGATATTGATAAACAGTATTTGATGTATCGGTGCTTTGAAGTTAATGAGGGTCAACGCTTAACGTGGATATTATGTTATCAAGTCAGCAATCACCTTAATGTTTTTACGAATGCTGGGTTTGTGCGTGTGCTGGGTTTGTGCGTGTGCTGGGTTTGTGCGTGTGCTGGGTGTTGTGTTACATTTTTGCGAATCAGAAATACACACTCCGTTTATACATATGCAAGTGCATATGCACATGACGTGTGTGCGTGTGTATTTGTGTATCTGCGTGAGTTCACATTAAGTAGTTGAATCATGAAATGAAGATTTACGTTGATGCCCCTTCATTGCATACCGGAACAACTGCTATTGACAAGCGGAATTGTAGCCGTAACTTTTTGGAGTTTGAACTGATCCACTTCGTCAAAAAAATCAACCTTTTTCAAAGGTATCGCAGGTGACAATTGCGGTCTGCTGCCTCGAAAAGTGGCACATGCGTTGTCATGCGATACTGCAATTAGGAGCAGAAGCTGGTGCCTATTTTGTTGTTAGACAGCCTCTTCAAGTGTACACTACATATACTGTAGTTCACACCAAGATGTTCGTTAACATTACTTTGACATGAATCCACCTTGTAAACAACCACAATGTTAATAAACTATTTCTAAGAGCAAATGTATTCACTTAGCTATTAAGCGATTATTGTTAGTAATTTATTTGAATATAATCGACCTGTAATGTAACAATGTCGTGTGACCAAAGTTGCTTTTAAATGACCAACTGGTGCTGCTACTACTACTGCTACTGCTACTGCTACTGCTTCTACTCTAGTAGTAGCGGTAGCGGTAATTGTAGCAGTGGCTGTAGCGGTTGCGAAAGAGATAACGGGTACTGTAATGGTTGTTCTAGCCACAGTGGTATTTGTAAGCCGGCACATTGACTACGATTACGAAGTGGGAAAGATCATGATCATTGTTGTTTAACATATACTCGCGCTAAATTTAATAATTACTGACACGTTGACACGTTGGTCAAACCGAAGGCTTTTATCTGCATTGATTTGTCTGAAACGCAACTGGCAGTCATGGACCGGCAAAGGTGGGGGACAGTTTGTCAAATCATCATCAAAGGTACCGCAGCAGCTACCCAAGTTTACAGGATAAATATGTTGAGAGTGACGTGTATGCTAATTCACTATTTATTTGCAATTCGAATATTAGCACAATGACTATATGCCCTATGGATGACAATCCGATATTTCATGTGAAAATGTTAATATGGGAAAGCGGAATATTCAAAGTCGACAGACAAAAATGGAAACCCAGAAATATCCGCATTTGCGCAATTCTAGCATTATTATCAGTCAGTGCAATATTCGTGGACCCAGTTTCCAGGTTCTCTGACATTCAGTGCAGTATTCGTGGGCCTTCTTCTCGGGTGTCGATAAATAATAATACTAATATATAAACTACTTCTTGCGCTAAAATCCTCGGGGGACCCAAACTAGGCAGCGCATCAAAACAAAAGGGGTTAATCAGTTTATAATCGATACGCAGTTCCAGTTGTAAACATTTGGATTGGTACGCTGTGGAGCTATGGAGGATAAGCAAGTTTAAACAGGTGAATGTTTAGATTACGGCGAAATGTTGTTATATTTCCTACAGATTTAACACTAACAGGGAGTGAATTCTACAGAGTCGGTGCAGCAACTGAACAAGTTCTACCTCCGACATTTGTCTTAACATTGGGAACAAGAAGTAGATAAAGATTGGTTACGTGCAACACTGTATTTAAACATTGATTTTGCGAATAACGAGCCTGTGTGATTGTGATTGTGCATCCTTGGCCACAGTTATGCTCATCTACAATGCGGTTTCTGTAATTAAATGTCGATATGTCGAGCCGCTCAGACAGACGATGTGGGTGATCTGTCCAGTAATATGTTTATGTATTCAATTGGTTTATTGATTTATATCGATAGTGTAGGTAGTGTGAACGCGTCACATTTTACATCTTGCGCACTCATTAGGAATACTCTCCAAATGCAAACTATATTCTTCACGGTGGCCAATACATTAACTAAGGCATTACACTTTTGAAGCAGAAAAATCCACAACCGAAATAACGATCGGGAAATTTCCCAAGCATATCAATGTGTAGTTCGTAATCACAGAAAGCTTGATGGCTTACTAATGCTGCTACTGCCACCACACTCATTACCACTACCACAACCACTGTATTGTATATACCGCTACTACTACCTACCTACTACCGGTACCGGTACCACTGCCAATACCAATACCACTACCTCTACCGGTACCGGTACCACTGCCAATACCAATACCACTACCTCTACCGGTACCGGTACCACTGCCACTACCAATACCACTATCACTACCACTGCCACTACTGCTGCCAATACCACACTTCCATAACCACTACCATTACCTCTAAAACTATCACTCCTACTATAGCTACCTACCGCGACCTCTACTGCTGCCATAATGATTACAAATACTAGACGACCAGTACCGCTATAAATATTGTCGCCACAAGGCTGTTTATTTGCACAGCCGAACATAATAATTTCAAAGGAGCCGTCTTAGAAGTACAGCAGCACTTAGAGTGCTTGAATTGGTCGTCTCAACTGACAGCTAACACTGTATCCTCAATTGATTTCGCCTATCGCGAATCCGGTTCTTTGATGTCCTAATATGTAGTGTGACTAATTTAATTAAAAGTGCATATTTTTGTTCAACTCATCGAAAGAATTGACTTTAGTCGTTAGATATGGTAAATAGTGGATATCCAAAACGGAAATTCCTTTGTGGGTTCAAGGCTGCTCATGAGCGTGACTTCCATCCTCTCGTCGATCACACGACAAAGTTATGAAATTTCACCAAGGGCGAAATCCGTGAGTTTTTAGTGTTTCCATTTTCACTTCAATAAATTATGCATGTTACTGCATTGCTTTAATAGTTTGTCTGATGATTTCACAAAAGCTACATGCAAAAGTTGCACAGACGAACCAGCATGTCGTAGTGGATACTAGGTAGGTTTGAATTTTCGCAAAAGGAATTTGAAAAGAGACGAGGGTTACAACCAGTAATTTAATAATCGACCGGAAATGTAATAATCGACCGGTAATGTGATAACTCGACCGGTAATGTAATACATCGACCGGTAATGTAATAATCGACCGGTAATGTAATAATCGACTGGTAATGTAATAATCGACCGGTAATGTAATAATCGACCGGTAATGTAATACATCGACCGGTAATGTAATAATCGACCGGTAATGTAATACATCGACCGGTAATGTAATAATCGACCGGTAATGTAATAATCGACCGGTAATGTAATAATCGATCGGTAATGTAATAATCGACCGGTAATGTAATACATCGATAGGTAATGTAATAATCGACCGGTAATGTAATAATCGACCGGTAATGTAATAATCGACCGGTAATGTAATAAATCGACCGGTAATGTAATAATCGATCGGTAATGTAATACATCGACAGGTAATGTAATAATCGACCGGTAATGTAATAATCGACCGGTAATGTAATAATCGACAGGTAATGTAATAATCGACCGGTAATGTAATAAATCGACCGGTAATGTAATAATCGACAGGTAATGTAATAAATCGACTGGTAATGTAATAATCGACCGGTAATGTAATAAATCGACCGGTAATGCAATACATCGAAAGGTAATGTAATTATCGACCGGTAATATAATAAATCGACCGGTAATGTAATAATCGACCTGTAATGTAACAATCGACCGGTAATGTAATAAATCAACCAGTAATGTAATAACAAAATGATGATGATGATAATCATTATGATTATGATGATGATGATGATGATGATGTTGTTAATAATGATGATGTAGAAGGTGATGATGAGGGTGAAAAACGATTATGATGATGATGACAATTAAGGGGGTCATCTTAATAATTATGGTAATGATGATGATGTTTATGACGATGATGATGATGACTAAGATTATGATGATGATGATGATAATGATGATAACGATGGTGATGATGAGGGTGATAAATGGTTATGATGATGATGAGGAATAAGATGAAGACAATTAAGCGGTCTTAGTGATGATGATGATGATGATGATAATAATGATGATGACGAAGATAATGACAATGAGGGTGATCATTATTACGATTATGAGGACGAAGACAATGACACCTTCAGCCTCATCATCCTGCTCCTCCTCCTCATCGTCATCATCATCCTCATGTTCACCCTTATAACGGCTAGCCATTTTGACACCCACTCGACGTTCATTTTGTTCACATTGTTAAGATAAATTATATTTTCATTTGCACGTTATTAAGCGATGATTAGGCAAACCGTTATTTCATCCGTCAACAGCGTGGTATATAAACACGTCTTTCCACAATAGTATTTTCGATAGCTGTAGGATATGTGATTTTCAATCTCACTTGAGTAAGATTTTTTTTTGTTCAGAAATGAGTTGCTGTCGGGTCTGGGGTGGTGGATTGTTCCAGAAATCACCCCTTGAAGTGGGCAAAAAGTACATTTATTTAAGGGAACGACGCCAAGCCTAAAAACAGCATGGCTACCCAGGATAAGTGTGAACATGAGCATGTTGAGGAGGAGGTGGAGGAGCAGGACTATAAGGATGATGATAATGACATAGTTGTCTTCATCATCGTAATAATTATCATCATGATAATCATCATCATTAAGATAAACCCTTAATTATCTTCATCTTTATCCTCCTTTTTTGAGATGATCCCTAATTTGTTGAGACGATCAAGTTAGCTAGTTAACTTGTTCTTACATATTTTGTGACGATCCTTTAACTTTTTTGAGAAGACCCATTCATTTAATGAGATGACCCTTTAATTTATTTAACTTTTTTCGAGACGTCGTTATTAACATCATCATCATCATCATAATGATTATCATCATCATTTTTATTACATTACTGGTAGATTTATTACAATACCGGTAGATTAGTACATTACCGGTCGATTTATTACAATACCAGTCGATTATTACATTGCCGGTCGATTTATTACAATACCGGTCGATTATTACATTACCGGTCGATTTATTACATTACCGGTCGATTTATTACAATACCGGTCGATTATTACATTACCGGTCGATTTATTACAATACCGGTCGATTATTACATTACCGGTCGATTTATTACAATACCGATCGATTATTACATTACCGGTCGATTTATTACAATACCGGTCGATGTATTACATTACCGGTCGATTATTACATTACCGGTCAATTTATTACATTACCGGTCGATGTATTACATTACCGGTCGATTATTACATTACCGGTCGATTTATTACAATACCGATCGATTATTACATTACCGGTCGATTTATTACAATACCGGTCGATTATTACATTACCGGTCGATTTATTACATTACCGGTCGATTATTACATTACTGGTTGTAATAGACGAGCAAAACATCGAATTACATAGGCATCAGCCCTCCTCTTAACGGCAGTTTCACGTGGTAATGCAGGTGCCACTGTTCGAGTTAATATGCTGTAATTGTCATCATCGGTTCCACTACGTACAGGTTGTTTGGACGGATAAATATATGTAAACGTGCAATACATCAATTCCTGGCAGGCAGTGGAATGACGTATACCTTCATTCATGACACAACTGCTTAATGTTATTTGGAAAAAGATTGCTCCATGTTGCCTCCGTTCACTCATCTGTATAAATTAATGGTTGACTAAGAGTGGTACAAGTTAGTTAATAGTATTATTGAATGTATAAATTAGTGCATGACTGAGAGTGGTACAAGTTAGTTAATAGTATTATTGAATGTATAAATTAGTGCATGACTGAGAGTGGTACAAGTTAGTTAATAGTATTATTGAATGTATAAATTAGTGCATGACTGAGAGTGGTACAAGTTAGTTAATAGTATTATTGAATGTATATATGCATATGTACGTGAGCATGAGTGCGTGTACATATACACTGTATGTGTCTGCGTGTGGATTTGTGTAACTGCGTTAGTTAACATTATGCAGTTGTATCACGAAATTTAGATTTTCATTTGTGCCCGTTCAATGTATCCCTGAACAACTGACATTGACAAGCTGAATTGTAACATCTTGTATTATGAACTGATACATTTCATCCGACAACACAACCTTTTTTATTGTATCGTAGGTAACAATTACGGCCTACTGCCTCGAAAATTAGCACTTGCATTGCCACGCGATACTGCAAAGAGGAGCAGAACTGGTGCCTATGTTGTACGTAAGACTGCCATTCCTAGCATGCTTTGGATTTGCTGTAGTTCAAACTAAGATGTCGTTTAGCACGTATAATTATTAGACGTTTATAGGCGGCGGCGGCGGCGGCGGCGGCGGCGGCGGCGGCGGCGGCGGCGGCGGCGGCGGCGGCGGCGGCGGCGGCGGCGGCGGCGGCGGCGGCGGCGGCGGCGGCGGCGGCGGCAGCAGCGGCAGCGGCAGCAGTAGTACTACTACTAGTAGTAGTAGTAGTAGTAGTAGTAGTAGTAGTAGTAGTAGTAGTAGTAGTAGTAATTGTGATGGTAGTTGTACAGGTAGTGGCAGCAACATTTGTAATCGTAGTTGTGGGGGTAGCGGTAGTTGTAGCTGTTCTTGCAGCGATAGCGCTAGTTGTGTCGGCTTAGGAAGTTGTATTGGTATTTTAGTGGCATTTGTATTAATAGTTGCATTGGTAGTGGTAAGGTTGTGTTAGTGGTAGTTGTAGTGGTAGTAGTAGTTGTAGTATTAGCGGTAGTGATAGACATAGCGGTCATTGTAGTGGTTGCTATATCTATAGCGTAGTGGTAGAGATATTTATAAGCCGAAACGTTAACTGCGATTACGACGTACCTATTGACATAGGCCTGGGAAATATTATGATCGTTAGTTAGTTTGAACACATGTCCGCATTAAACCATCATTATAGACTTGTTGGTCAGACCGAAGCATTTCATCTGCATTGCAGTGGTGTGTCAAATTGATGTGTTGGAGCAATCAGATGATCAATGTCGATTGCACAACAATCCAATAGGTCACGGGTCAGAACGCCATCGTCACGAAAATCTTTCTTATGTGAGCGAGTTGCATGTGATTATTACTGCAGCGTATGGTACACAGTCACATAGTTGGATTTGCGGTTTGCGTCACCCCGACGATGGTTTACTCTAACTGACTGTTTACATTAACTGTTGTCCATCCCCAAAGTTCACCAAATTGTTGGCGTGCGTGACGATTTTATTTAACTCTTATAGCTTATATTCGGATATCCTGTTGTTCTGGGCGTCTGGACATAAACTGCAATTAAACATATCTACAAGCAAAACTACGAAGGTCTACGAGCAATGCACCGACTACTCGAAAATATGGAACGTATACAGACTGTTGGCAAATCGTAAACTGCCAAATTAGGTCAAATATCGGGTCATTGACCAGCAAGTCAATTAAAATCTCAAGTCAATGGCCTCCAAGTCCAAGTCAAGAATAGATTCATCTCTCTGAATTTCAGGTCAAATCCCAAGTCCCAGGGTTCACCAATCGACATGGTCTAGTTTTACTTACGATTCGAGCGTAGAAACTAGGCATGTCACAAACTGACAATTAAAGGGGAACTGAAGCAATTTTGTGTTATGGCGTATACTTAAATATATATTATCTAACTATGCATTAATGGTGACAGATACCTGCTAATTTATGAGATAAACTGAAAAACTGATTTTGTTCGAGACCAAAATCGACAAAATACATCACTGCGTATCGCCATCTTGTTGTCGAAACGAGTGGTTTGAGTCGCGTATATCTAATCAATGTAAATTTTCGATTTTTTGCGATTTATTTCGTAAATAGGCATTCTGGAGCGAAAAAAAAGATATGGGTCTCTGTTATATATACAAGTGTTTACACACATCAACAAAATAGCGTTTTTGTTCGTTCCAAATAAAAAAAGTTAAAGAAATTACAACAAAACACGCAAAAAATCGTGGAAAACGCCACACTTCTCGAACACACGAGACGCTAACCAACGAGAATATGCGATAACGGAATACCGGAACTATTTTTTACTTGTTGACAAGATGGATGCATCGCTTGTGACAGTTTTACCAGATCTGCTACTAGCGATTAGTGGTTTACTGAACTTCCGTAATAGTTGTCTATCTTTGGAGAAATGGAAACCACAGACGAAGAGTCTAGTTCGACAGGCCACACGGAAACAACCGTTGACAGTCGTAAAATGTCACCGAGTGTGCGAGTCACGCTCCAGACTCCAGGTCGGCTTCGCCTTTGACGACGTTGGATTCAGGAAAAATTACAACAGCACTTTGACTGTCAACGATTCCTGACTAGGTAATGTGATGTGGTGAACCTGTGGAAATTGCGTCCCGATGTCTGCGCACGTTTACGTTGAGTCATCATGCTGCGCCGAGGAAGCTACCATGCCTAGGGCTAGGCTATAGGCTATGCAGCACCGTGTGCCCGACCGCGTTGGTGCTTGCATCACCGTACGAAGGTGAAGACGATGATTTTGTAGTGTCGATATGCACAAACAGAGCGGTGCTAGATGTTGGTCTGCTGTCATTGCATGATTTGCGTGCTGACTCATTGATTCGCCCTATAGATAGCAGGTCAGTAATTCAATTGTTATCGAATCATTGCCATTTTAATAATCATATTTTTTCTGCATATTTCTTTTACCTAGCCTGAGGGCGAGATCCGAACTACAATGGCAATGCAAGCAGGCTTTTCTCTTTATTTTGTATCTAATCTAATGAAGTGTACCGTGACTGTATTTTAATATTGTGTTTTATTTTGAGTTGAATAACATTGATGACAATAATAACATGAGGGTTTATTTAATTCATTATGTGAATATATATATATTCTTAAATGTTACCGTAATCGTGATTGTAATAATGATTGTAATCATGACTACATTAGTAATTGTGATTGCAATAATTACTGTAATCATGATTACATTAATATTCGTACTTGTAATCACCCCTCTCTGTAGCACACCACAACACCTTGTTGTTTGGTGCAATGTAATCATTTAAATAACAATAATTAACTACTGACAGTATGTAATGTTCACAGTTTTGCAACTATTATGGTAATTATGGAATTAGTGCTATCAACTAACCATGACAAATTATATTTCAGGCTCAGGAAAGGCAAGACAAGTAATCCCATCCTGCGATGTGGGAAGGATCTGTGATGTCTATTCTGAACCGAATTGAATTGATGGAAAGTTTAGCTATGGAGATTGACCTGACACAGGTGAGTGTACTGATAGTCTGATATAGACAAATTGTGAGGCACCCACAGTATGCAGCAGGTCTAAAAACAACCTGGAAAACTAAACAAATTCCCACTAAAATATTAATAACTGAATGATGTGAATGCCTTCTTATCCATATCCCATTTCTGTCAACAAAAATGTTACCTGCAGCATCTTGCATGTCACTACATACAATTTCATTTATATTGAGACCAACATAAAATATATCAACAGTTTATTCACATAGAAAAACAATTACCAAAGAAATAAGGCTAACTAGAACGACTGAAACCAAGACTAAACATTGATTAAAAACAGTGACTTCTACCACCGGGAAATACAACCTGGAACATGGATATCACAGTTACACACATCATTATTATGCCACAACATATCAAATATACTGGTAGTTTAGCTTAGAAAATAATTAATCATTATAAAGCCAAGGCATTTTAACTGTTTCACCATCATCATCTGTACCAATGGCAATAGACTACTTGTTTTGATTGGACAGTAAATGTACACCAATCATGTGTAACAATATTACTTGTTCTGACTGACAGTAAACGTACACCAATCATGCATACCAATACACTACTTGTTCCTACCAACAGTAAATGTACACCAATGATCTCATTCTGGAATCTGCACCATTTCACTACTTGTTCTGACAGTAAATGTACACCAATCATGTGTATCCAATATACTACTTGTTCTGACTGAATCTACTACTTGTTCCTACCGACAGCAAATGTAAACCAAGCGTCTCATTCTCTACCAAATACACTACTTGTACTGACAGTAAATGTACACCAATCATATGTATCAATACACTACTTGTTCTGACTGATAGTACTTGCACACCAACCATCTGTTCCAATACACTACTGGCACTAAATATACACCAATACACTACTTATTCTGACTGATAGTACATGTACTCCTAACATATTCAATTCACCTTTCACTCATCCAGGGGTAGAAATCAGCACACTTTCCTGACAGACACCCCAGTATCCGAAAGACCTTGGCTGATAGATCAGACATGAGTACAACCTGTGTCACAGTTTATGGCTGTTTGGTGTGTGGCAGGTGCAGAAAAGTGACATAAGTTTTTCTCACGAATGACAAACTTCTTCTCTTTCTCATAGGTGTCGGAGCTGCTTGAGTCACCCTCGGTTATGTCGATGTTATCACATAGTGTGCATCATCTGCACCAATGTCTTTATTCTCACTGAATCTGATGGAAGCTTCACATAGGAGTAGTCATGATCAACGTTCATTGGTGCAATAATGTCATCCGTGACTACAGCAGCATTCGTGAAGTGTCGCACTTGAAATATCGTTACCGGATCGATTTGCATTTCAGCATCAGTTGTATGTAGTGCCACAGCAGTAGTAGCAGTGATGGCACTAAAGGTGACATCCGTAATGTAAAGATTGACGGCATCACCCGTAGCGCTGGATGCTTCAAAACTAGTACCTGTACTTGTACGAACCAATGGTGAATCCTTCATCTGAAAAGATTACACATACAGTGACTTGAAAATTTAACAAAATTCATCTTTTGCATAATAAAAATGAATCACAATGTGAGAAACTTTCTCTTGTATATATTATTTTTAGAATATAAGAGTGCCAGTGTCATATAGAATGTATAAAGTAATCAACCACAGGGAAAAGCATTTTCCCTATGGAGCCATGTTAATTCAACCAATGGGTCTTTCAGTGATCTCTTAATGTTTTTAATGAATCTGTTTGGTCAGTTTGACGAATGCCACTAGTAACATAACTAAACGCATGTAACCAAAATTGTAGCATCCTAGCTCCAAAGTGCATTATATTATCTAATCAACATTGCACTGTTTTCAATGGGCCAGGGAGGTCAAAATTCTATAAGGGGTCCAAATTCCATAACAAAATATGGACCCATAGGTACACTTTCTATGGGGTTCCTTATTTTATATCTGACACTCGATTTAGATAACATAATGCATGAATATTGTTATTGGACCAAATGCAGATCTATGCTTGTGACATCTTTACCTTATAAATGCTGCATGCACACACACACACATACGTGTATATATATATATATATATATATATATATATATATATATATGTAAATATATATATAATTATTAGGTATTATACTGAAAGCATCTGCTAGATAGTATGGTGCATGGACAAAAGCCCCTCTCGACAAAAGCCCCACAGACATAAGCTTGTTTCAATTCAATTATACTGTTCATGACTGTTGCTGTAGTACACAGAGACAAGATATTGTCATGAATATACTTCAGGCATGTGGTCAATTCCATTCCGGAATTGGAACTGACCCTCAATTCCAGGTCCGGAATTGGAATTGACTTCAACATTTTTTTTTAATTGAATTTATTTTTCCGAAATTTATTTTTTGGGAATTGGAATTGATTTTGTTGGAATTATTGACTTGATACTGTTAATATTTACCCTTATATTTACTTATATTACTTTTAAAATCATATTTGTCTGCTATTAGCATGTCACCCTGAATCTGTTAACAGCCAGGAAGTTGTCAACATTACAGCATAGACACTGTCTACTCTGGTATTGAAACATTGCGACCAAGAACAATATAATCAAGCATTTGCATCAAAAAGAAATACAAAGTTACTGTAACAGACAGTAAAACCAAAATCAGACCATTCAGGCCTCATTTTCTTTCTCAGTGTACAAGGTTTATTTACAGAGATTGCCAATTAAGGGCACCTGCCTGCTCATTCCCTTTGTGTGAGAGAGGAAGCCTGCCCCACTTGAATGCAGCCCCTTGTTTATCCAAGCCTAATGTTCAGCCCACAAGTTTCCCATACTAAACATGTCACTGGTCACCTGTACAATGCTGTTACATGTGGCTGTAAGGTTTGCCCTTTGTAGTAATTAAAAATGTCCCCATGGAGAATACATGTTGGAGATTAGGATGTTGAAGACTCAAACTTTCCAGTAAATTTGATGAAATATCAATGATACCACAACTGATAGCGATATAAATCCGCCTCCTAGTATATTTGCTCCCCCCCCCCCCGGACATCTGCCCCTTTTTTCTATGATAGTTGACAAGTGAAAATCAGTTTGCAGTTTTATCATTATTACTACAATAACATAACATTCAATGACAAGTCAAAATCACTTTAGCCTAATGCAATGGCCTATCCCCTGGAGTGTGTATGAGACGATCTTGTCACCAGTTGTCTTCCAGGTATCATTGATAGTCAGATCAGTGGTGGAAGATGGGTTCTTGGAGTGATGCTTCCACAAACAGTGGTGGACAGTAACGAGTCAGAGATCAGCTGGTTTGGAGTGCCCCTGGTATTAGCTGCCTTAGTTTTCAGGTCCTCACGGACCTTGGCAGCTTCTATCTGTGCCGTGTCACCATCATGGTTGCAGGCAGTCTTGTTGATCACATTCTGGATCTGGAGATCAGATCAGTGACCACAGCACCCTTGCATGATCAGGATCGACGCTGGCTTCACTCCCAATGAAGAGTAATCTTGTTGGTCCCCCTTCTTGGTGTAGGAATGACACTCAAAACATAGCTTCTGACCTCCTCAAATGCTAGTAGTAATTTCCATGGTGAAGTTATAAGTGAATTCTGACAACTCTGGCTTGTGCATCCAGTTTTATAGGAAAATGGACTCACTCCAACTCTCCATGGTAAATGCAATTCAAAAGAAACCTTGTTGAGATGGCTTGTTTCAAATATCCTCAATTGTCCTAACATGTCCAGGTCCTAATGTCACTGGCTTCTTCCACAATTGCAATAAAGATAATCCTTTGATTACAGGATCATCTCCAACTACATAAAGTAATTTACTTGGCTGATCTGACACAAAGAACATTAATTGCAATTAGGATAATATATATCTTGAATTCATGTTCAGAAATAAAAAAATAAGTTAAAAAAAAAAACTTTTCTTAAAAAAACTTACGAATAATCCAGAAGCTATGGACAGGGGGCAAATGTCCAGATTTTGAATAAAGGCAAGGGGCTAATGTCTGGGGGGCAAGTGACAAAGGGGCAAATGTCTGGAAGGGGGCAAATGACCTGGACCCGATATAAACAGGGGAAACTGTTCAAAACTCAGATTAATGACCCAACTGTCCAGGGCTGTCCAAAATGTCTGGTTTTGTTGGCAAAAATCCAGGAGAGGTGTCGCAGCAGAAAGTACATATGAAATGGCTGGATGCCATTTTAAAGTTTTTATATGGCAAACCTGATATATATATATATATATATATATATATGTGTGTGTGTGCATTTAACGAACAATAATTTTTTAATCATATCTAATTAAATATGATTGTGCACACGTGACAAATAAAACTGTGTTAAAACGAATTGGATTTGAATTTTTCTTTAGCCTAGAATTTTAACAGTTGGAATTGATTTTTTGCAAGGCGGAATTAGAACTGATTTTTTGGAATTGACAAAACAGAATTGACCCCATGCCTGATATACTTCCTTCATATGTATAGCTTGTACTAATACTATTGTGGGTTGCCGACAGTTGCCCCCTCTCCCCACGATATTCATTACAGTGTTATCAGTCGACTTAGAATAAAATGTAATTAATACATCTGTATGAACTTCCGGTTATTACATGTGGGGTTTAATCTGATCAATAAAGCAAATTAATTTTATATAATTTTGCCTTATTGTCAAGTCACAAGAATTCAGACAGAAATTGTAAAGTGTCATTATAGAAAGCAGACATGTAATCTGACAGTGTTCAACTGGGTAGATGACGATGCCTTAGTTAGTTTCCTTTCCAGCTAGACATTGCATGGGTGAAATGCATTTTACTTAAATATTTAAATACTTTTAAAAAGTTTTTGTAACTGCATTTGCACTTAATCACAATGAAAGTATTTGTATATTTTAAATATTTCCATAAAGAATTTGAAATGTAAACAGCAACAGTAGGCTTCTGATGCACTATAGTCTATACTGTCTTTTGGTCGTGTTTCTCCCATGCATCTACCCCCCCCCCAGGCTTAGCCTTACGCTTGCTGCTTGCTCTCTAGGCATTTAGAACACAGGAGTATGAGACTTATTATGACTGTCAATAAATAATATCAAATTATTTTCTTGAATAATTTTGCCTAGTACATACGCCATGGCCCATGTTATAAGGCTGCAATATATCCTGTAGCACTTACTGAGTTATTGTTATTGTTTTGAGTACGGCCACGTATTGCTATTGACGGTACGGTACGTCTGATCACGTCGAAAATAAATCGGCGGATTGGAAAACACTCGTAATTATATCAAACTATTAACACTTACTCGCACTTTATTGTATTCATACATTTCGATTTACTGTGGGTCATATATATGCTGACGTTGAAGCACAGCTGTGCTTATTGGGGTGGAACTATATTGTAATCGTAGTGATAAGTCACAATGGTAACGGTAATCCAATTTACTAACCTGGTTTCGGCTCGTCGCTTCCTACGCATCGCTCTGCCCTCTGATATCTGCCGTTTCCTGGTCGAAGAATAGTCTGTAGATGCATGGTCATATGCGAAAAAAAAGATCTAAGATGGAACGGTGTCTTTGACCAAGAATGACATCTTGATGCTCACCGTCTGTCCATGCTCATCACATAGTCTTTTGTCTTGTAATCTGCATCGGAAAAGTGGTCACTCGCAGAGCCTGCGGCTGGCGGACACGGCAATTTCCGCATTTGCAACCACCTTTTCCGCTGCAAATTCTTCCTCGGAAGTCGATCAAAAGTTTTTTCCTTGCATTTGTAGTACTAGTTGATATATCCAGGATCCATCCAGTGCACACCAGTTTTCTTTTTATTCGATTTTCCATGCGTTTCGGCCGTTTTTCCGAGAGGTTTTTACTGTGTGAACGCGGTGCCAGGAGCTCGTACTCAAACCACTCTGCCGCTGAACCCCCCGCAGAGCAATATGGCGCCGCCCAGCGAAGATAATGGCAAAGTTAAAAAGGATATTACAAAATTACCGTGGCGTTGCGCCCATCATATAAGGGTGATATATACTGTAAATGGTATGTTATTATGTTTGGGCTATGGTTGTTCGAGTGCTTCACCCCCCCTTTAAATGTTGCGCATTTATAAAAATATCGTAAATTTCACTGATGCTCAATTGTCTTCAATTAACATATCACAGTTCATACGGCGAGTTCCTGTTGGACATGCTCGGTAAACAAGCGGACGTGGAATATAATTCGGGTTCTTTTCAATATTACGTATGTATGTTATCAGTCTGACAACTGGCAACCACTCATAGTACTGCTGCTATTACTGATACTACTGATTCTACTGATACTGATATTACTACTGATACCAATTATAATAATCCTACTACAACTGTCACTGCTGCTTCTTCTGGGGCTACTGGCGCTACATATGATAACGTTACTGCTGCTGCTAGAACTACTACTGATAATACTGATATTAATATTACCAACAATACCAATAATGCTACTGCTACTACTGTCGCTACTGGTGCTACCGTTGCTACTACTGTTAATTATGTTACTACTGATACTAATGATAATATTTCTACTAATGCCATTACTGCCGCTAATGATGCTACTGACACTACATATGCTATTGCTACTGCTGCTACTACATTTAGTACATCTACTACTGCTACAACTGATATTACTGATACTGCTGATTCTACTATTGTTACTGATATCAATAATATTACTCCTGTTATTGCCAGTGCTGCCGCTATTGATGCTACTGACGTTACGTACGACAATGCTACTGCTGCTGTTACTACTCTTACTACATCCACTACTACTACTGCGCAGTTAGCTTGATTTCAGTGAACATATCAAATCCCTTCTTTGCCGAAACTGCTTACACACGCACACATGCACTCGCACACGCACGCAGGCACGCACGCACGCACGCACGCACGCACGCACGCACGCACGCACGCACGCACGCACGCACGCACACACACACACACACACACACACACACACACACACACACACACATGCATGCACAACAAAATATGTGTGTGTGTGTCCGTGCGTGCGTGCTCGTGCACGCGTGCGTGTGTACGTGCGTGTGTGTGTTTTATGTGTGAGTGTGTGTGTGTGTGTGCGTGCGCGCATGTGGGTGCGTGTGTGTGTGTGTGCGTGTGTGCGTGTGTGCGTGCATGCGTGTGTGTTCGTGTGTGCGTGAACATGCGTGTGTGTGCGTGTGTGTGCGTGTGTGTGCGCATTTATAGAGTTTTGAGTGGATATGCACGTGGGCGTGAGTGCGTGTACATATATGTGTTAGCATATGTATTTTTGTATCTGCGTGAGTTCACATCAAGCAGTTTCATGAAATTTAGATTTTCATTGATGCCCCTTCATTGTATGCCGGAACAATTGTTATTGACGGAATTGTAGCCATATATTGTTGCATTGTGAACTGATCTATATATTCCGAAACACCGTATGTGACAATTACGACCGGGTGCCTCGAAAAGTGGCACTTTGCCACGCGATACTGCAATTAGGAGCAGAGCACGAGTGAATGTTTTTACGCGAAACTGCTTTTTGTAGCGTGTACTACATGAGCTGTAGTTCCCACTAAGATATCCGTTAGCATTAGTTTTTAAAGAATCCATATTGTAAGCAACCGTAATGATAATGCACTACTTCTGAGAGGAAATGTGCACGTATACCTATTAATCAATTATAGTTAATAGCGACAAGATTAATAGTATTTTTTATAAATGTACCTTATTTTGTGTGACAATTGCTGCTTTTCAATAGATATTATTATTAATACCACAGCAACAGCCACTGCCAGTGTCACTGCCACTGCCACTGCCACAGCCACTGCCACTGCCACTGCACAGCCACATCCACTGCCACATCCACAGCCACTGCCACAGTCACAGCCACAGCCACTGCCACTGCCACAGTCACAGCCACAGCCACTGCCACATCCACCGCCACTGCCACAGCCACAGCCACTGCCACTGCCACAGTCACAGCCACAGCCACTGCCACTGCACAGCCACAGCCACAGCCACTGCCACATCCACCGCCACTGCCACAGTCACAGCCACAGCCACTGCCACTGCCACTGCACAGCCACAGCCACAGCCACTGCCACATCCACAGCCACTGCCACAGTCACAGCCACTGCTACTGCCACAGTCACTTTACTTACTTACTTAGGCCCTTAACTCCTCCTGAAGCATAGGCCATCCACAACATTTCTCCAGCGCCTCCTGTCTTGGGCAATCCTCTCCAGTTGTTGCCAGCCCTTCCCTGTTTGCTTGATGTCTGCCTCGAGGTCACGCCGCCAGGTGTTTTTTGGTCTCCCCCTCTTTCTCTTGCCTTGGGGGTTCCATGTCAGGACCTGTCTGGTTATGTTTGTGCTTGGCTTTCTCAAGGTGTGGCCAAGCCATCCCCATCTCCTCTTAAGGATCTCTATCTCTATTTGGGCTTGGTGTGTTCTATCCCAGAGGTATTTGTTGCTCACCCTGTCCATCCAGTGTATTCGGAGAATTCTTCTCAGGCAATGGTTGACAAATGTCTGGATCTTTATCAGTGTGGTCTTGTTTATTCGCCATGTTTCTGCTCCGTACAGCAACACGGACTTTACATTTGTGTTAAACAAGCGTATTTTTGTGGTTTCTCCAATTACCTTTGACTTCCGCACATTTCTCAACAGGTGAAAAGCTACCTTTGCTTTGCTGATCCTTTTCTTTACGTCAGCCTCTGTCCCTCCATGCGTATCCACTATGCTGCCTAGATATCTGAAGTCTTTGACCTCGTCCAGTGTCTCTCCCTCAAGCATGATTGTTCTCAGGATCTTTGTTTTCCTTTTGTTGATTTTCAACCCAACCCGCTCTGAAATCAATGCCAGTTCTGTTGTTTTGTCTTGCATCTGCCTATGGCTGTGAGACAGGAGTGCAAGGTCATCCGCAAAGTCCAGGTCATCAAGTTGGGTCAGCATCGTCCACTGGATTCCATTTCGTTTCTCCTTGGTTGCTGTTTTCATGACCCAGTCTATGACTAGAATGAAGAGGAATGGTGACAGTAAGCATCCCTGTCTCACCCCCGTCCTAACCTCAAAGTTCTTTGTAAGTTGACCTTCATGAATGACTCTGCATGACATTCCTTCATAGGAGTTTTTGATCATGTTGACTAGTTTCTTGGGCACCCCATAGTGTCTTAGCACTTTCCAGAGTGTCTCCCTGTCCACACCGTCAAAGGCTTTCTCGTAATCAACAAAGTTGATGTATAGGGATGAGTTCCATTCGATGGATTGTTCCACTATGATTCGCAGTGTTGCAATCTGGTCAGTACACGATCTGTCCTGCCTGAAGCCTGCTTGCTGTTCACGCAGAGTTTGGTCCACTTTGCCTTTCATTCTCTCTAGGATTATTCTGTTTAAAATCTTCCCAGGTACTGACAACAACGTGATTCCTCTGTAGTTATCACAGCGGCTCAGGTCTCCTTTCTTGGGAATCTTGATAAGGTAACCTTCCTTCCATTCTGCTGGAATTTCTTCTTTTTCCCAGATCTCCTCAAAAAGACTGTACAGCATTTCTACTGAAGTATTTACATCTGCCTTTAGTGCTTCTGCAGGGATACCATCAGGGCCTGCTACTTTCCCATTTTTCATATGTGCGATTGCCTTTTTTATCTCTTCTCTAGTGGGTTTATTACAGTCTATTGGGAGATCTGTCTCAGCTGGTTGGATGTCTGGTTGATTCTGCGGTACTGGTCTGTTGAGCAGCTCTTCAAAATGCTCTGCCCATCTGTTAAGCTGTTTGTCTGCCCCCATCAGGACGATCCCATTTTTGTCTCTGATTGGCCGCTCTGATTTCTTAAACTTTCCAGCTAACTTCCTTGTTGTATCGTAAAGTTGCTTCATGTTCCTGCTAGCTGCTGCCTTTTCTGCCTCTTGTGCAAGTCCCTCCACGAAGTTCCTTTTGTCTGTTTTGACACTTTTCTTCACCTCTCTATTTGCTGCAGTGTGCTCTTTCTGAGCTGTTACCTTTGCCGCCCTTGTGCGGCTGCTGTTGACTGCTTCCTTCTTGTCTCTTCTGGTCTGTATTTTCCTCATTGTTTCTACTGAAATCCAGTCTTTCTGTTGGGGTTTCCTTCTTCCAATTATCTCTTCGCATGTGGTGTTTACTGCATCTTTGATGTGAATCCATTGGCTGTTGATGTCTACTCCCTCATCTTCATCATACAGTTCTTGCAGGACTTTGAATCTATTAGCTAATGCAACTTTATATTCTTCTGCTGTGCTTGGGTCCTTCAGGAAATCCACATTATATCTTGCCTTTTGTCTTTCTTGTTCTACTCCATTTCTTCTTAGCTTGAGTTTTAGCCTGGCTGTTACTAGGTGGTGATCAGACGCAATGTCAGCACCTCTCTTCACACGCACGTCTTGTAGTGATCTTCTAAACATTTTGTTTATGCCGATGTGGTCTATCTGATTTTCAGTGACTTGGTCAGGAGATACCCATGTCGCCTTATGTATTATTTTGTGTGTGAACACGCTTCCCCCAATCACAATGTTGTTTATTGCACAGGCATTCACAAACCGCTCCCCATTGTCATTCATCACACCCAGCCCATGAACTCCCATCACATTTCCGTATCCTTGGTTGTCCGATCCAATCTTAGCATTGAAATCTCCCATAATCAGGTTGATGTTTTTATCCCTTAAATTGCTCATGATATCAAGGAGTTGGTTGTAGAATTCATCTTTGGTTTCGTCAGTCTTGTCGTTGGTTGGGGCGTAGCACTGCACTATGTTCATTTTAATCCTTTTGTTCTTTGTTCTAAAGGATGCTGTTATGCACCTCGGTCCTCTGGCTTCCCAGCCAATAAGTGCTCTCTGTGCCTCCTTCCCCAATAAGAGGGCAACCCCCTCTGAGTGAGGGGCATCATCTTCCTCGTGTCCGGAGTATAGCATAATCTCTCCTGTTGTTAGTCGCAGTCGTCCTGACTGGGTCCATCGGGTTTCGCAGAGCCCGAGTAGAGCGAGGTTGAATCTCCGCATTTCTGCTGCCACTTGGGCAGTTTTCCCCGCCTCGTACATTGTTCGCACATTCCATGTGCCGATGTTTAAATTTTTCCTGGTCGAAAGAAGAGTAGTCGGCATTGTGGCTTCCTTTCGGCTTTGACCGCAACACTTCATGCGCCCTGGTAAACCAGGCCCTACCTCTTCCAGGACAGACGTCGTAGTTTTATTTGTTGTGAATGTTTCTGTAGCGTTGGGTTTCTTTACATGGTGGGGGTGCTAGCCCCACGCCCAACCCTCCTCCTTTCTCAGCCGGGCTTGGGACCGTCCATGGCGGAGTTCTGCCACAGTCACAGCCACAGCCAATGCCACAGCTACAGCTACAGCTACAGCCACTGCCACAGCCACTGCCACGGCCACAGCCACTGCCACTGCCACTGCCATTGCCACTGCCACAGCAACAGCCACTGCCACAGCCACTGCCACTGCCACAGCTACTGCCACAGCCACATCTACATCCACAGTCACAGTCACATCCACTACTATAGCTACGGCAACAGTCATAGCCACTGCTACAACCATTGCCACTGCCACAGTCACAACCACTAACACTACCACAACAACTGCCACTGCCACAGCCACATTCACAGCAACAGCCGCTGCCACAGCCACAGCCACTGCCACAGTCACAGTCACAGCAATAGCCACAGTCACAGCCACTGTCACAGCCATTGCTACTTTCACAGCCACAGCCACAGACACTGCCACTGCCACAGCCACTGCCACTGCCACTGCCACTGCCACTGCCACTGCCACTGCCACAACCACAGCCGCTGCCACAGCTACAGCCACAGCCACAGCCAGTGCCACTGTCACAGCCACTGCCACTACCATAGCCACATTCACAACAACTTCCACTGTCACTGCCACAGCCACAGCCACTGCCACAGCAACAGCCACAGCCATAGCCATAGCCATAGCAACTGCCACTGCCACTGCCACAGCCATTGTAACAGTCACATCCACTACCACAGCCACAGCAACAGTCATAGCCACTGTTACAACCACATCCACAGTCACATCCACAGTAACTGCCACAGCTACTGTCACAGCCACATCCACAGTCACAGCCACAGCCACTGCCACAGCCACAGTCACAGCCACTGCCACTGCCACAGTCACAGCCACATCCACAGCCAGAGTCACAGTCACTACCACTACAACAACAACTGCCACTGCCACAGCCACATTCACAGCAACAGCCACTGCCACAGCCACAGCCACAGCCACAGCCACAGCCACTGCCACAGCAACAGCAACTGCCATAGCCATAGCCATAGCCATAGCAATAGCCACATCCACATAGCCATAGCCACATCCACAGCCACAGCCAGAGTCAGAGTTACTACCACTACCACAACAACTGCCGCTGCCACAGCCACAGTCACAGCAACAGCTACTGCCACAGCCACAGCCACTGCCACTGTCACAGCCACTGCCACAGTCACAGCCACATTCACAGCCACTGTCACAGCCACTGCCATTGCTACTGTCACAGCCACAGCCACATCCACTGCCACTGCCACAGCCACTGCCACTGCCACAGTCACAGCCACTACCACAGCCACAGCCACAGCCACTGCAACAGCCGCTGCCACAGCCACTAGCACAGCCACAGCAACAGCCACAACCACTGCCACTGCCAGAGCCGCTGCCACAGCCACTAGCACACTGCCACAGTCACTGCCACTGCCATTGCCACTGCCACTGCCATTGCCACATTCACTGCCACTGCACAGCCACTGCCACAGTCACTGCCATTGCCACTGCAGCTGCCACAGCCAGTGCCACAGTCACTGTAACTGCCACAGTCACTGCCACTGCCACTGCCATTGCCATTGCCACTGCCACAATCACTGCACTGCCACTGCACTGCCACAATCACTGCCACTGCCACTGCCACTGCACAGCCACTGCCACAGTCACTGCCACTGCCACTGCCACAGCCACTGCCACTGCCACAGTCAATTCCACTGCCACTGCCACAGCCACTGCTACTGCCACAGTCAATTCCACTGCCACTGCCACAGTTACTGCCACTGCTACAGGGCGGTTAAGTAACTTTTTTTGATCAATTATACTTACATGGAGGACAAAAGAACCATACTTAGTTGTAGTGTGGCTTCACTGGGTACTAATTATTCATTTTAGAAAGGGAGCCACGCAGAAACAAATGTGCAGCATTATTTAGCACAGGAACGTATCCAATCAACCATATGGTGCACACCAAATGGATGTCCATTGTTTAGATTCTTCAACAGCGTCATATATTTTAAGGAACCTGGACGCTCTGAACACCTGAATATACCAACAGGAGATGTACAACGAATTTAGATACATCCCAGTCGCCATCACGTCGACATAGTTTGCGAATGGGCTCCAGTTAACGTAATCATTGAGTTTGCATTAAATATCTTGTTGTACCTACGATGCAACGATGTTACTACATATCATTCGCTACGAAAATGATCTGGTACAAGTGCAGTGTGTATAATTAACTGTTGATATGTCGAGCCGCTGGCACACACGGATAAGGAGGTCGTGACTTACGAAAAAACGTTGACGTTCGTGTCAGCGAGATTCTTTTATTCCATTGTTGTGTTATCGACATTGATTATGTGATTATTCCGTGCACATCCAGCGGGCACGACACTGCAATGCATATACAGTGTTTGGTGTGACCAACGTGTCAATGTGTAATTAACGCTTATCGTGGATATATGTTCAAACGAACAAAAGAGAAAAACATTTCCCACGCCTATGTCAATGCGTACTTCTTAATCGCAGTCAACACGTCAGCTGATAAATTCCTCTACACAACGCTATCGCTAACGCAGTAATTACGATGACCGTTATATTTTACGCAATCACTACAACTACTACTACAACTAGCGCTATCACTGCTGCTGCTACTTCTGCTAATGCTACTGCTTGATAATAATAATAATAACACTAATATTAATAATAATAATAATAATATTTATAGTAGTTATAATATTAGTAATATAAGTATTATTAATAATATTATTAACATAATATATTAATAATATTAGTAACATATTAATAATATTAATAACATATTAATAATAGTAATAATTCAAAATAGTAATAATGTTAATACTAATATTAATATTGTGGCAGTGGCTGTGGCTGTGACTGTGACTGTGGCAGTGGCTGTGACTGTGGCAGTAGCAGTGGCAATGACTGCGGCTGTGACTGTGGCAGTGGTTGTGACTGTGGCAGTGGCTCTGGCTCTGGCAGTGGTTGTGGCAGTGGTAGTGGCTGTGGCTGTGGCAGTGGTTGTGACTGTGGCAGTGGTTCTGGCTCTGGCAGTGGCTGTGGCAATGGTAGTGGCTCTGGCAGTGGCTGTGGCCGTGGTAGTGGCTGTCGCTGTGGCAGTGGCTGTGACTGTGGCAGTGTGAGTGGCTCAGGCTCTGGCAGTGGCTGTGGCAGTGGCAGTGGCAGTGGCAGTGGCAGTGGCTGTGGCAGTGGCTGTGACTGTTGCAGTGGCTGTGGCAGTGGCTGTAGCTATGGCAATGGCTGTGGCAGTGGCGGTTGCAGTGACTATGGCATTAACATTGGTTGTGGTTGTGGCTGTGGCAGTGACTGTGGCAGTGGCTGTGGCAGTGGCTGTGGCTGTGGCAGTGGCTGTGGCTGTGGCAGTGGCTGTGGCAGTGGCTGTTGCAGTGGCTGTGGCTGTGGCTGTAGCTGTGGCTGTGGCAGTGGCTGTGGCTGTGGCAGTGGCTGTGACTGTGGCAGTGGCAGTGGCAGTGGCAGTGACTGTGGCAGTGGCTCTGGCTGTGGCTGTGGCCGTGACTGTGGCAGTGGCTGTGGCTGTGACTGTCGCAGTGGCTGTGGCTGTGGCAGTGACTGCGACTGTGACTGTGGCAGTGACTGCGTTAGTGGCTGTGACAATGGCAGCGGCAGTGACTGTGTCAGTGGTTGTGGCAGTGTCAGTGGCTGTTGCAGTGTCAGTGGCAGTGGCAATGGCAGTGATTGTGTCACTGGTTGTGGCAGTGTCTGCTGCAGTTGCAGTGGCTGTGGCTATGGCAGTTACAGTGGTTTTGGCAGTGGCAGCGGTAGTGTCAATGACTGTGGCAGTGACAGTTGCACTGCTTGTCACAGTGGCAGTGGCCGTGGCCGTAGCCCTAGACTTAGCCGTATACCGAGTTGTAGTCGTAGTATCCGGTTTAATGAGAAATAACTGTGTTAGCATTTTAAAACCATGGGTACTTTCATTAACACGTTGTGTTTAATACAATAAAAAACTAACATTGCGCTAAAATCACCAGGAAACCCAAGTCAACAGTGCACCTAAACAAAAGGGTTAGAGAGTTTCTAGTAAGTTTAACAAATCAGTCATAAACATCGATCGGTACATTGAGGAGTTATGGAGGATAAGAGGTATTTACCGTATGTAGCATAGTCCATCAAGCTAGCTTTCGCAAGCAGTCTTGGTTTGCACTCAATGATATATTTCATTTCTTATTTTGTCTCCTCTTCCAAATTACGGAGCAATCCGATTTTCGTGGTCCCTCTTCACATATCCTTCATATTACATCGGTGTTCTTCTTATCCTACTTTTTTCCAGACCAACTTCGGTTTCCTATCTTCTTCTATCTCAAACATTGTGGCAAATCATCCAGCCTTCAGATAAGTTCCTTCTTCACCCTGCTCATTATCTGAACAATTGTTTACTAATCATTTTCCTTTAGTTTATTTTTTTTATGTCAGGGTTCCCACAAACCCACTGAATACCGCCACATGCCATCAGTCAACATTCTACCAAATATTCAAGAATATAAATTTGTCAATGCCAGTTTTTCCAACTCACACAACGAATATAGTACCAAGAAAGCTTCTTTACTGTTTAATTCAGATGTTTCCTTCCACTGTTTTCTATACTGCAACAGCTGTTTGCAATTAACCTCCAATGTACAGCCTTGTCATGAAGTCAACGACGTTTGCACCTAAATCACCCAATTAATAGAATTAAGACAATCAACCTGTTTATTCATCATTCTTTATGTGTGTATCTACCAGTTTGTAATTATCCACAACACATCCGTCCTCACCAAGTTCAGAAGCCTAACTTTGGGGGAAAATACTGTGCCTTTCTATTCTGATGTCCCTGAATTTATATTCTTTCATCAGCCACCACTGCCAGGTCGTCCGCATACATTATCTTAAAATTAATCCAAATTATACACCCGTGATTACAATGATCGAAGGAAGAAACATTTATTAAAATGGACCCCTTAACACATGCCACTGCCGATGAAAGTGTACATAGAACCTACGTTGAGCACGAAAACACGTTCCAAGGCGTATTTAGTGACACCTGACTGACCGATACTAGCATTGGCTGGTCAAACAACAAATCAGCGAAGCGCGTATCACGAGTTGTCACTATGATATCCGTGTAGTTATTAAGTCTTTCAGATTCCGAGCCAGCGTATTTGCTGCTTGCCGTGGCAAACTGTACAATGCTGACTTATTGGTTGCTGTTGACCATCTCGTTGACTGTTCCACTGTCACCTTCATACTCTTGGACCAGCTGGTCACCGTGGAGCGCATGCAGTCGTCCGTGTGGTAATTCAGGTGTGCGGAGCCGTACTCGATCGTGTTCGTCTTGGTACGGTCGGTGGTGTGGTTCCAGGTCAAGGCAAACACAACCGTGCAACAGCCTGGTCTGCCACAATGGAGGTATTCCCAGATCCGGATACTGCGACTGCCAGGACGAGTATTGGGGAACGTGTTGCAGCCATAGTAAGTAGAATAATCTGAGTCACGCTTACAAAGGAGCGACATACTTGTTAGTGTGATTTCTCGGTAGTAAATGAACTGAAGTAAATGTTATGCGCTTGAATGCGAGCTTCTTCTCTTAGTCAATACAACCTTTGTGGTGTGTTCGAAATATGTATCAATATATGGTTTAGGTAAAATTTCAACGCCAGAGAACGTGTTATAAAATTAGGTTGTTGCTACACATTACTACATTTTTTTATGAATTCTATTAAGGCTTACCTTATATGGTGCGATGGTGCGGAACTATTTACAACACAGACGGTGCATATATAAAGGATGTTAACATAGAACTAAATTATGCTGTTCAGTATGTTTAATGCAAATTAGACAACTATTTATTAATTAGCCATGTGACGTGTGTTGCTAATAACCACGTGATGTGTGTTGGAATGACATAATACATTAATCCCGGGGCTAATGTTTTCATTCATATTGGTATATTGCCTCTGTTATTTCAAATACAGCCACAAACGCATTATACCTTGATTCATTTTGTCAGGACTCATCAGTGAACTGCCAATGAGGAGTGAATATAAAAGTCTCTTTCAATGCAAGAAATAACATACTGAAAATCGGTGCATTGTTCCGTATTGATTCGATGTGTGAATGTGTTTGTTTATCTGCGTTAGTTCGCATTAAGATATTTTATCATGATATGTAGGTGTATGTTCATGTTCTCGGCCATTCTTGTGGATTCTTCGGAGTTATTCGTCCCTTCGCAGGTCGCTGGAATAATCTATGTATTGTAGACGTGCAATCTGATCTGGTAGATTGACATAGATATATTTTGAATGACACCTTTAATCCTACAAAGGAACCTTTACCTAGTGGAACCGAAGGTTACAATTACAGCCCACTGCCTCGGAAAGTGATGATTGAACTATCTTAAAATATTGCATTGAGGTATAGTGAAGGCGGCTTGCAAAATAGTAGTTACTTGGCAGACAAAAACACCAACGTTTTATGTGGTTTCATGGAGCCACGCAAAATAAAACACTTCCGACCCTTCACTGGGAGGTCAAATATTGGCAATATCGAGCCGATTATGTTTTTTAACATTAAACACTTGTTTTTCGCATTATTGTGTACACGTTAATATTTTGATAGTAGGTTGATTTTTTAAAGTGTGGGCAAAATCAGGATTCCGAAATCGCCCGCGCTATTCCTATTTTTTCGCTAGAATTCAATCGATCTTAAATTTGGCAAATATTAACCTACCGTGACATGTTATACACAAAAATAACCTGAAATATTCCTAGAATACATGCGAAAAATAATGCTAATTGTTATGCTAACACAACTTTCACGGAATAACCTAGGGTTTATATTGTTATCCGCTCAATAGCTGCAACAAGGACTGTAATTCCAGAAAAAAATGCAATGTGGTGGTGTTGCCTTATATATGTGTACATCTCTGCTTAACAATAGTCAGTCTTCTGATGTTTGTCTAAGGAACATTTCGTATGTGGCTAATGACTGTTTTGAAAACATCTTTATCGAGTTACAGATTAGTAAACACGAAAAAATCAACGTCGGTTGTATGTATAGAGCACCGAATACCAGCCTCAGCAAATAGATTGACAATCTCTCATTCATACTGGGAAATCTCACCAGTAAAATTGTATACATATGTGGTGATTACAATATAGATCTATTGCAATGTGAAGAGTGAGCTGAAACAAAATATTTCCTTGATGAAATGTTTAGCTCTGGGTTATATCCCTTGATCACCAACACGAATAACAGGCACGAGTGCTACTATAATAGATAAAATTTTCTGTTCTGAGCTGTGTAGAAACAAAGTGTGCCGCATTGTTTTAAGCGATGCTACAGACCATATGCCAATGTTCGTTCTGTGTAACAACAGCACTAATGTGGTTAATCATGAAGATCCAACAGTTAAATATAAAAGAAAATTAGACGAAGATTCATTAAACAGACTTGAGCACGACATAAAAGATATAAACTGGGAAAAACAAAACGGAATGATAAACCTTGGTTAACAAGAGGGCTAAAAAATGCCTGCATAAAGAAAAATAACCTGTACTTAGCGTTTCTAAAAGATAGGTCAGAATTAACAGAAAGTCGCTGCAAAAAGTACAAAAACAAGTTAACAAAACTTTTACGTCTAGAAAAGAAGAATTATTACAGAAAAAACTCGAAGATTGTAAAACTAACACAAGAGAGACTTGGAAAATTCTTAACAACATAATAGGTAAAAGAAAATCTGAAACAAAATATTCCAACGAATTTCGTGTTGGTGAAAATCGAGTAGTATTAGAAAGTTAAGAAATAGCTAATCATTTCAACAAATTCTTTGTTGACATAGGTACCAATTTATCAAACTTAATAGAACCCTGCCCGGAAACAAAGCTCACTGACTTCGTAAAAATAACGTATCACAATCAATGTATATACACCCAGTTACTGAGCAAGAAGTACTTGACATTGCATCTGGGTGCAAAAGTAAAACTTCATACGGACACGAAGAGATCAGCATGGAAACAATTAAGCATGTACTAAAACAAATTGTAGCACCGCTAACCCACGTTTTTAACAGATCATTGATCTGCGGATCATTTCCAAATGATATGAAATTGGCAAAAATCATTCCTGTATTTCAGTCAGGTGATCGTTTTAAATTTTCTAATTATAGAACTATAGCTCTTTTATCCCAATTTTCAAAAATACTTGAACAAATATTCAACAAAAGGCTAACATCTTTCCTTGAAGCACAACACATACTGTCAGACGGGCAGTATGGCTTCAGAAGTAATAATTCGACTTCACTAGCTCTAACTGAATTTGTCGAAAAGGTTACTTCTGCAATGGATAAATCCCAAAGTACGATTGGTGTCTTTATCGATCTAAAAAAAGCTTTCGACACCGTTGACCACAACATATTGCTAAGTAAATTGCAATGCTATGGAATAAGGGGTTTAGCACTGGAATGGATAAAAAGTTAATTATCCAACCGTAGACAATATGTATCCTACAATAATAGTAACTCAGAATTCAAGGAAATCAAGTGTGGAATCCCGCAAGGATCAATCCTTGGCCCATTACTATTTATCTTGTACATAAATGACATATCCGATGTTTCCAAACTACTTCATATTATTCTATTTGCAGATGATACTAAAATGTTTTACTCGGCTAGTAACATTGATGATGTAACCAATGTCGTTAACAACGAACTAAAACAACTAGGCCTGTGGTTCAGAGCGAACAAATTATCGCTCAAAGTGAACAAAACAAATTTTATAATGATTAAAAAAAAAAAAACCTAGAACAGATGTGCATTATAGTTTTGAAAGGAACAAACATTGAGCAGGTAACACATACAAAATTCCTTGGAATAACTATTGATGAAAACCTAACATGAAGAGAACATATAAAAACAAAAGTATCAAAAAGCATAGCAGTTTTGTATAAAACTATGCATGTTCTTGATTGTCAAACGTTACACACATTATATCAGTCACTTGTTGAACCACATATGTCATATTGCTGTGAGATATGGGGAAATACGTATCAATCCAGACTTAAGAAACTATTTCTGTTACAGAAAAAAGCTATATGGATTATTTAAAACCTTAATTACCATGATCATACATCTGTATTTTTACATAGCTCATAAATACTTAAACTTCATGATTTAGTTACATACAAGATTATGATTATACTCTATAAAGCAAATAATCATTCTTTAAATGGTCGTGTTCAAGCATTCTTTAAACCAACCGAAGCTATACACATGTATGATACCAGACAAAGCAAAATGTTTTATGTTAAAAAAACAAACACCACCCTCAGACTACTGTCACCCACTGTCAAAGGTATAAAAACGTGGAACAGTTTAGCAAATGAAATAACTCAGCTGCCAAGTTTAACACAATTAAAACACCATTCAAGTTGCCATTACTTACAGCATATTTATAAACTTTTAATTTATATTGAATATAATTAACACAAGCACCACTGTAATAAGTTTATAAGTGAATTGTGAATGCCATATTGTATTTTATTTTTTACTTGTATTGTATTTATTTAGCTTGAGAAGGGCATAGCACCTTATAGGTCGTATGACTTCAGCTGTGTACTTTCAGCAGCAGCAGCAGCAGCAGCAGCAGCAGCAGCAGCAGCAGCAGCAGCAGCAGCAGCAGCAGCAGCAGCAGCAGCAGCAGCAGCAGCAGCAGCAGCAGCAGCAGCAGCAGCAGCAGCAGCAGCAGCAGCAGCAGCAGCAGCAGCAGCAGCAGCAGCAGCAGCAGCAGCAGCAGCAGCAGCAGCAGCAGCAGCAGCAGCAGCAGCAGCAGCAGCAGCAGCAGCAGCAGCAGCAGCAGCAGCACACCACACTATACACCTGTATCATGTTGTTGTTTCACTTCAACATATGAGCGCCCCTGAGGTGGTCTAAACATTTTTTTTGTGTCTCCCCTTCTAAAATCAATAAGCATGACCCAAAGAAGCCATTAAAATTGTTATGCTTTTGTTAGCCAAGTATCTATAATCGAATGGATTTTAGCGTCAGTTGAAATACACCGAGTCCTTTTGTTTTGTTTGCACAGTGTTCTGCCTATTTGCTACGTTGCAGGCTTTTTTTGGCTCATGCGAGCTTAGTACATAGAACACAGTTAGCAAGTATATTATCGTCAACATTAAATTAAAACCTAAGTATTCCAGTTATTTAATTACTTAGAAATAAAGAGTTCTTTTGAACACAAAAACAGCCTTATTCAAAGCTAACGTAGAAAGATGAAAACACCGTAAACAACAATAATCAAACACAATTGAAATGCTGTGATGGCGCCGTCCAAATGGCAGGAAAATAGTTTGTGGGAGTTGTAGCAACTGGGTAGACTTCGTCAAGTCCGGGTGTGAGAAGTCCTGGGCTGAAGTTTTTAGTTTTGAGTGTACGGGATGTGCGAAGATGAAGGGACTAGATGTGGAGATGGAACGGCTGAGGCAGCTCGTTGTTTCACTGGTGGGAAAGGAAGAGGTGGGTTGTGCCTGTGGTTCCTGTAGGGGAC
>OY759269.1:50392922-50450422 GCA_963662155.1 Lamellibrachia columna | reverse complement strand
AATATCAGAGGAATTCAGGGTTAACGTCGGCCTGGGATATGGGAGTGCGCTAAGCATATTATTGTTCATCGAAGTAGTGGAGGTCATCAGCAGGATACAAGATACTGATACAGATGACCTGACGGTAGAAGCGGACAGTGAGGCAGACCTTCAAGAACTTTTCGTGGAGTGGAAGTAAATATTTCGTGGAGTGGAAGTAAATATTTGGCAGACATGGACTGAAAGTAAGTCTGGTAAACGCAGGTGCTTTGGGTCGGGCAGCAGAACAAATGTCAAGGTATAAGACTGGAAGAAGGGAAGACACTGACACAACAAGACGGCGTAATGTACCTGGGTGGAGCGGTTTGCGGGGACGCACGAGAATTAAAGCTGGAGCGAATGCGTGGAGGAAAGTAGAAAGGGTGATGGGAGATATACATATATGTCCGAAGCTAAAAGGAAAAGTGCTTAGATCATGCGTAACACCAGCCTGCCTATACGGCCTAGAGACCATAGCGATGACGGAAAACAAAAGATAAATTGCATGTTTGCGAGAATAACTGGATAAGACCAACCGCGGAAGTCAACAAAAACAGAGAAGCGAAGAAGGGAGGAGCTGAGAGAGGAAGTTATTGTGAAAGAGAATCTCAGGAGGAAGCTGGGGAGGAGCCGGTTAAAGTGGGCTGGAAAGGTGGAAAGAATGGAAGGGGAACGGTTGACGAAGAGAGCGGATGCGCTTAGAGTGGAGGGTAGAATGAGAAGAGGAAGACCGAGACTGAGATGGGAGGACTGTGTGAAGAGATATTTGGCGGAAGTGGGAGGGGTGTGAAGAATAAGACCGATGGAAAGAGTTGAGTGAAGACGGTTTGTGACGACGACAGTGTCATCAGTGACGAAGAAGAAGGAAAAACAAAAATCGACGACTGATGTCGGTGCCTGCTTCACCCCGGACTTCAGGGATAAAGTTGAGGAGATCAACAGCATATACTATTCCCAAAGTTATATATCGACAACAGGTCTATCACTCCTCTCTATTATTCGTCATTATAATAATGTATCTGAAATTATACGGGCGGTTCCCTGGGTTTTTCCGAAAAGCAGCGAGCATTTTAAATTGTTAGACGTTGGTAGCGATAATGTTTGCAGCGCACAATAGTAAAGTAGGATATGTTTTTGTCCACGATGTTGTCCATGTCACGGCTAGAGCGTGATTGTCAATGTGTCATCGATCACATACATTCTTACATCCACAGTTATATCGCTTAAAATAAAATAACAAGTAAAAACAATGAATAAACAAAATAAAACATAAATAAATACATACATAGCACATGCTATCGCAATTCTAAGAACATCAAGCAATTCAAAAATCCTACTTTTTTAAATAATAATAATAATAAAAATACAAATTATAAATAAATGTATTAATTTAAATCAAAACAATTAAACAAAACCATCAATTTATAACTGGCAGCTGTTCCGTCATGCGCTACAGTAACAGAAAGTCACCTGAGTACGTAACTGTTCGGCGAGTGACGTCTGCAAGCCCCAGTGCATCACTGGCTGCCTTCCGTCACCACCGGGGCGAGCGACTGGATAAAGCTACCAACATAAGCCCAATCGGAATGCTAGTGGTTATCTGCTACATAACCAGCGAAGCGAGTCTAACAAAAAATCAAAGCAGAATAAAACGCTGAACGCTGGTGACTAGGAAGCGCTCCAGTGTGTACGGTACACGTCACAATTGTGCAGTAGCAGCTTGAGAGGGTCGCACATATATGGCGATACACATTTAACGAGATACATTTAAGTAACTACGACCACACTAGAACGATGACCATCTGTCGGTGGTGGATTGTCCTGTGGCTAATGCTTCTCCTGGTCGGTCAAGCACGACAGAATCTTTGGAGGAGGAGGAGGAGGGGTTGTTCAAGCGTCAACTGTGCGTGGGGTAGTTGGTCAGCATGGAGCGCCTGTAGTGATCGGTGTGGCAACACCGGCACGCAGAGTCGGAGTCGGGGGATATCGAGGTCCTCCTCTTGCGGCGGTTCTGGTTGTTCCGGTGAGAGCAGCCAAACCCAGGACTGCAACAGGTTCTGCGACAACGGCGGCACCCCGCAGTCCGGACATTGCGGCAACTGCACGGACGAGTTCTGGGGCACATGCTGTGACAAACGTAAGTATAAACTAGTCATGAACATAAATATAAGTAGCGAGAGTGTAACGTGTGTTCAATTCTTTGAGACTCGTCACTGTCATATGTATGCCAATGAGGTTTTACCTATATCCATCCTGCATCTAATTACGTCATGATAAGAATATTTACAGCAGTAGCAGTAGCGGTAGCGGTAGCTGCAGCGGCAGCGGCTGCGGCAGCGGCAGCGGCAGCGGCACCGGGAGCGGCAGCGGCAGCAGCAGTGGTACAACTCCGCGTGAATTGTGGAAGCAGCTCGCGTAGGATTAAGCGGCTTCACTAAAACTATAGCTATCATCTCAACTACGACTACTATTTATGTGGGAAATATGACTTGAAACATTGATTACTGCCAACGATATTTTGGTCACACCGAAGCATATGCAATTATCTCCACTGAGGTATTGTATAAAATGGGCGTGAATGTGTAATCAGATGATCTTCGATGGATGCGGTCTACGTACTAAGTTGATAACAGCACAATTTAATAACCAGTTAAAAGTAGACTTGTCACTAGTCAAAAAACCAAAGTGTGTTTGTCAATCACGACGATCTTATCTGTGTGAGCGAGCGACGTAGCGTGTTGACAGTTAATTATATACACATCATTCGCGTGTGATTTTTTACTGGGGCATTGAATTCATAGTCGCATTGGTATATTTGCCGCTGCGGTCGTAAGCAGGCTAGTTACACTCAAGCTACACATTGACATACTAATTATGTTTCCTCAACCCAACTTTTACCAACATATTTTTATCCTGAATGTTTTGATTTTACTTGACTATGTCAGTTTGTTTTTCCAAGGTGTTCCGAATGTCCAGTCATCAACTAACCTTAATTTGTTTTAACTTGCGGAGACAAAAAAATTAAGCAGATGCAACTTCAGCAGCAACTGCATTAGAAGCTGCAGCTGTAATAGTTACAGCAGATCAACGTATCGGCGTGGTGGTTCAATGTATTAGTGTGGTTATCCAATGTAATGGTGTGGTATTTAGTTGTACTGGTTTGTAGGACTAGTCTACTTTTATGGTGGATCAAATCATTTGTACGGTGGAACAATGTATCGGTGTGGTGGTTTAAAACTAGCGAATCCGGTTCGTTGATGTCCAAACATGTAGTGAGTAAATACTGTATGTAATAGCCGAAGTCGGTTTAATTAAAAAGCGCTTATTTTTGTTCAAATCATGGAAATAATTTACTTTAGTCGTTAAATTGGGCAAGGCTCAAACTAGTGGATATCCAAAACAGCAAACACTTCATGGAGACAAGGCTGATCATTGACATGACTTCCATCCTCTTGCTGATCACATAGCAAATTTATGACATTTCATCAAGGGTGAAATTCGTGAGTTTTCAACGTTTTCCATTTTCACTACAAATGTTGGGTAAAGGATTACACAATTTAATAGTCCGTCTGATGACTTCACAAAAACGGCATAATTTGTTTTACAAACAAGCTAGCATGTTGTTGTGAATAGTAGGTAGGTTTGAATTTTCGCAAAATGAATGTAAGATGAGACGTGCAAACAATCGAACTGAGGAGGGACCTTCCGTGCATTCATGCGTAGCCTTCGTTTACACTACACATAAAAGTAAAGGGGCTATTCAATATCACCTACCAGATTAGGCGAAAGGAGAATACAAAGAGTGATTGCATAACACGACGTAATTACTTAACCATATTCACACTTCAATGCCTGACTGTGGAACACTATATATGCATAGAGGTGTGGTTGATTGTTGGTCATCTATGCATTACATAATGACTAGGTTTTGCATGAACACCACGTCTTGTGCCTCTTTGTACATGTTATGAGTTCCTTCACATGATGACGGTGATAACAGTGTTACTTCGTTTTTTTATGGAAGTGTATTATTAGTCCAGGAGCATTAGGGTTGAACATGGATATAAATAATGCAAAGCTAATTTGTTCATGATAGTTGTAAAATACCATATTGAACAATATATCAAAATTCCCCTAGATTTCCCTGTGTGCCTTTGTCACAACGAGGCTAGATGCGTGAGAACTATAATAGACTTTAGAACATTGGGTTAAGGTCACTTCCGTTGATGAATTTCGCCATCCAGTCATTGCGACGTCATGACACTTTGATGAAACTATATCACAAATGACATAAACAAATTGTTCCATTGAAAAAATATCGCTGATTAAAGAGAATGGTGTCATTTTTTGGACAAAAGGTCATTGTTTTAAAACTATGGCATCATGGTTGGCATATTGTTAAACCATATGCATCTAGCAAAACTTGCTATACAAATATCCGGTATGTGATACATACGTACCCAGATAGGTCCGATTTAAGGTTGAAATTAAATCTTAGCGAAATAATCAGGCAGATGTATTCCCACAAGAATGAAATGTTAACTTTGTAACAACTGTTCGGGCTATATTTTGGGACAAATTAACTTAAAAAAAATTGATGTTTCATTGTTATGACCAGTTTCTGAAACCTTACAGTTGATGTTTAGATTTTTCCATTCACCACATGGCCTATATGAACACCATACATCTGCCTCACATTAATTGTTCCCCTTTAATCAAATGAAATTGTTTTGTTTTGTTATTTTGACACCCACTGGCATGAATATTTGTAATTTTGAGTCATCCGGCATCTCTGTGGGAAAACATTACAACAAAAAGTTAACACATCCAAAAAGATAGCTCGACCTTTTGTCACAAATTAAGATTTTATGTGTACACGCACGCACGCACGCACGCACGCACGCACGCACGCACGCACGCACGCACGCACGCACGCACGCACGCACGCACGCACGCACGCACGCACGCACGCACGCACGCACGCACGCACGCACGCACGCACGCACGCACACACACACACACACACACACACACACACACACACACACACACACACACACACACACACACACACACACACACACACACACACACACACACACACACACACGCTCATACGCTTACGTTTGGTCCCCAATGACATACGCGTGTCCATGTTATCGCTGTCGTATCGATCCAAGCTTTACTTTTCATGAGCATTTTACTCGGCATTTGGCTGTACGAAAAACTACTCAAATTTCCCATTTCGTGATCCAGTTGCTGGTTTCCCGCCCTTGCTCAATGTAACACTGCTATATGATAATCGGACCAATACAACATACGATAAATCTCTAACGTATCTGATTCACTCGTCGGCGTTTTCCATTATTTACAAGCGTTGGATACAAACGTTGATGCGAATTCACATTTCCGTCTTATTCACGTTAATTTTTACAAACTGTGATATACATTGGTTATTAAATTTTGTATAATGTATTGGATAGTGTTGTGTATAATTGCGTGACAACATCTGTTGTTCCATCGGTCATCGATATAAACTCTCTAAATAGTTTGGAATCGTTTGAAAATATTTCACATGAATTAACCTTATTAGTGAATAATTGATGACAAGATAAACATAAGTGGGCTACACAAGACAGTACCGGCTTCCATGCAGGCGCTCTGGAGTGACGTCAATGAGTATCGACCACGGACTACAATCAAATAAACGTCTTAAATGCGTAAAATCTGCTTTGCGATTGTTGTACATGACACATTCTTCAGAATCCGGTTTTGATCGACGGGTGTAGATGATTTCACAATGTTAGGGCGTCGTTATTGTATCGTACCACATTCGGTGATTTCGCATATCGCTCGGACCACCGTGCACTCAAACGAGGTACATTGTGTGCTCATTGTATGAGTGGTCTCCGATACACTGTAGTAGGCCGTATTCATACAGCACGTCCACGCATAACTCGGACTAGGGTTTGTTCCACGAATGGAGCATTAAGCCCATTGTACTGTTTGCAGGTGCCCATTGAACATCTCGGCGTACACAGTAATACACAGTTGCGGTCGGGGTTCACAGCATTGTAAACTAATATCTAATGACATATCGAACTGCGACCTGGTATTCACGTCTGGACAGGTTAGGACGTAAACAAACCCCAAGTGCATCTTGTTTCAGGACAACCGCGTATTAGTCCAGACTATTTCCAAATCAATTTCAATGTCTAACCTGCGTTTTGAATAACACGAACTGCTGTTGTTGTTGAAAATGTTGAAGTATTGCCAGCAATTCGGTGGCTGTCAGTTGATCAACTGCTCAGTCGGTGACGAAAGTCCGCCATGCGTGGCCGCCCGGACGCCCACCGCGGCGATCTCAGGAAGCAGTGCCACGCGTACAAACACAACTGTCATGGCTGAATGACCCCGACGACACATGCCACTGTTTTTGAAGCCTCCACGTTGTGAAATTCTACACGCACTCCCCCTGATATAGCATGAACAGTCCGATGCAGATTATGGGCTGTGTCACATCTTTCCTGTCCATGACTTGCTTCCCATTATTGCATTTGGTTCGAACGTAACCGCGTTTTAAGAAAATTAGTTTAACAGTTATTTTTTTCTTCAAAAATCATCCCAGAAATCCACCGGCTGATTGTGTACGCCCGAAGCCCTTTTTCAAGACAAAAAGGATGGGCCTGATTATTGAGAGGTTTTGCCTTGGAACTTTACTGAGAAAAAAACCGCGAACCGCAAACAAACGTGATCACACTACGTGATTTACAACATTTATTTCTCGTCCAAAAATCTGAGAATACCAAATGCGTTTCTTCTCACTTTTTTCTTTAGGAAGTGATAAAAATGTATTTGCAGTCGAAGACAACAACAAACAACACCATTGGAAAAGCGTATCAAAATGTTTGTTGAGAATCAGCGAGCCAGCTATTATGCCAACGTGACGTCACACGTCGGTGCTCTATAGTAAAAATAGTAAATGTTTTATTTCACGACGGTAAACATGTCACGGTCATAGCGTGATTTTCAATGGACCGTCGAGTACAAACACTCTTACATCCACAGTTATGCAATTTAAGTAAGATAAACTATACCAGTTAAAACAAAGGGTTAAAAAAAATAATAATCACTTACATAGCACATATCATTACAATTATAAAAAAATCAATAATTTACAACTCCTATTATTTAATAGTAATTATAATAATATTCTAAAATTATAAATAAATACATAAAATTAAATAAAAACCATTAAAAAAATCACAAATTAACAATTTATAAAACATCAACATTTGCTGGCCTCTCAAGGTAAACATGTTCACAGTTATTTGTACAAATCCTTTTCAGAATTACAAATTCTTCATTATAAATAAATAGATAAATAAAAAAATAGCCATCAATTTATGAATTCTAAAACATCAACATTTGCAAGCCTGTCATGTTCAAGTTATAAACTTAAAATGATGCGTCCTCGTAACGTGTTAATCAGTGAACATATTAAGCAGGCACACACATTTTTAATTAGGAAAACATTGAAAATGCGGAAAGTGACTCCTGGGTCAAAGATCAGATTGTTTCAGATACATAAATTAAATCCAGCCATCCCAGGTTATCCATCAGTCAGCGCATTGCTTATGGGCCAACGTTCCAGGTTTTCGATCAGTCAGTGAACCTATGTGCCTATATGTCATTTTAGGTGCGAGCAGTCAGTGCAATACTTCGTTCCTGGTTTTCTACAATTCAATGCAATGTCTATGGGCCAACGTTCCAGGATTTCGACAAGTCAGTGCAATTTTTAAGGGTCTTCCTTCCTGGTTTTCGATCAGTCAGTGCAGTGGCCAACGTTCGAGGTTTCCGACCAGTCAGTTCTATGCCTATGGGCCAACATTCCATTCCGTAATATCTCTATCGGAATTGAAACCGCAATGTGCTATGGAATTACTACCCATCTGCGTAGAGAAAGCGTTCCCAAAGCCAAGACGACTGATGACAGTTGGCAAGGCGAACCAGCATGGCTTCTTGTGTCACTAATGCTGTTCGCAAACATATTTTCTCCACTTTATTTGTTACTGGCCGAGTTACTCGCCATTGCACGGGAAGAAGAGGAAGTCATTGCAGAAGCCTATGAACCTTTTGCACTTTAAAGTCAAGTTTTGGTAGGGCAGTGGCTATGGTAATGCCAACTTCCCCCAAATCATGTACAACTGCCGATTTCACAACGCGTTCGTATCGTACAAAGGAACTTTTGTAGATTGTTGACGTAGATCACGTAAACCGGAGCAATCAAAAACTTGCACTCCCCGGTATGTGTAGGCACATTTCAAATTGTTGTTAGTGAACACAACAATTCTGGAAGAAGCATTCTCCTTTATTTATGCACGTCACGTGTAAGTCAATTTCCAAACGTTGTATTATGTAACATACACTTTCTAAAAGGCATTTATAGTAGTAATCCATTGTTACTTAGCTGTATGACATGGGAGTTCATTTGACGGTGTTATCTTAAATGGGTTATTGTTTGGGACACTGGCTCATGTCTCGGGAGAATGACCCACAAACGTGTGTCTTCAGTGTCTGTGTGCGTGCCCCTTTGACCTCCCCATGTGTGTGTGCCCCTTTGACCTCCCCATGTGTGTGTGTGCCCCTTTGGCCTCCCCATGTGTGTGTGCCCCTTTGGCCTCTCCATGTGTGTGCGCCCCTTTGGCCTCCACATGTGCAAGAACCTAGATACGCCGTTGTCTGTTATGTCATATCGTTACCCAAGTCAACACATGCGCACTATGCTTCATAACGCAGCTGTTCCGGCGTGCGTCACAATAACAACAAAGTTACGTGAGTATGTATCTGGTTGGCGAGTGACGTCCGCAAGCACCAGTTCATTATTGGCCGCCTCCAGGCACCAACGGTGCTAGCGACTGGATAAAGCCACCAATATAAACGCAAATCGGAATGATACTGGTAGCAAAAAAAAAACCTGTGTGAATAGGAAGCGCTACAGTGTTTACGGCGCACGTCATAACTGTGCAGTAGCTATTTGATATTGTCAGAAATAAATGTGAGATACATTTAACGAGATATATTTAAGTAACTCCGACCGCACTAGAACGATGACCATACTGTGGCTTGTCCTGTGGCTAGTGCTACTCCTGGTTGGTCAAAGAATAGGGACGTGGTGGTCCGGAAGAAGTAATAGTTGTTCACGGCATACGGAGTCCGACTAGAAGTTGGAGTGGACCATTTTCCGGCGGTTCTAGTTGTTCTAGCCTCTCCAGACAAACCTAGGATTGCAGCAGGTTCTACGACAACGGAAGCACCCCGTAGCTTGGATATTGCGGCAGCTGGGATAAATATTTATATTTTCTCACTAAAGAAATATGTTTTCTCACTCAAGAAATATGTTTTCTCACTCAAGAAAAATAGTACAAATAGAATATATGAGGTAACATGTGTAAAAGATTGGATATCAGGAAGTACTTGTTCCCACAAAGGACAATAAATGATTGGAACAAATTATCCATAGATTGTGTAAATGCTAGCAGCGTGAATATATTCGAAAACTAGGTTGACACATATCTCGGGAGGGCGGGTTACACATACATACAAAACAGTAGGACTCTCGATAAGCCGATGGCTTCCTTTTCCACTTGCCATGTGGGCCTGTGTTTGGATGGCAATCTTGTTAGATATTGCTCAATATTGTTAAATCTTGTTAAACCGCAAGGACGATTTATGCGGCACATGCTGTGACAAACGTAAGTATGGAAAGTCAAGCCGTGGACATAAATATAAGTCGTAAGAGTTTAACATGTGTTCATTTCTTTGAAACTACGTATATCTAACCTGCTACTATTTACGTCATGATAAGAACATTTGTGGCAGTAGCCGTGCGGCAGCTGCAGCGGCAGCGGCTGTGGTACAACTCCGCGAGAATTGTATAATCAGCTCACGTAAGATTACGCGGCCTCACCAAAGCCAACACGTCGACTAAGATTTCGAAGTCCCTTTTTTCACTACTTATGTGGGAAATATGACTTGTAACATTGATTACTGTCATTGATATTTTGGTCGCAGTGAAGCATATTCAATTATCTCCACTGAGGTATTGTGGAAATGATCGTGAATGTTTAATTCGATGCAAGCTGTCTACGTGCCATGTGGATAACAGCACAACCAGATAACTGGCAAAACGTAGACTTGTCACTAGTCAGAAAGCTAAAGTGTGTTTGTCAATCACGACGATCTTATATGTGTGACCGAGCGACTTAGCGTGTTGACAGTTAATTATATACACATCATTCGCATGTGATTTTTTTACTGGGGCATTGAATTCACAGTCGCATTGTGAAATTGCCGTTGCGGTCGTAAGCAGGCTAGTTACATTCAAGCTAAATATTGACATAATATGTTTCCTCAATCCAGCCTTTACCAACATGTTGTTGTCCTGAACATTTATATTTCACTTGACTATGTAAGTTTGTTTTTTCCCAGGTGTTCCGAATGTCTAGTCATCAACTTAATGTAACTTGTTTTTACCTGCGGATACCGCTAAGCCGTTGTAGTTTCAACAGCAACTGCAGTAACAGTTGCAGCTGCAAAAGTTATTACAGCAGTTCAACCTATCGGCATGGTGGTTCAGTGTATTGATGTGGTTATCCAATGTAATGGTGTGGTATTTAATTGTAATGGTTTGTAGGACTAGTCTACTTATATGGTGGGTCAATTCGTTGGTGTGGTTGAAAAATGTATAAAACTCGCGAATCCGGTTCGCTGATGTCCTAATATGTAGTGTGAATAGTTTATGTAATATCCGCAGTGGATTTAATTCAATTTTTTTAATTTTTTTCAAATAATCGAAATGATTGACTTTAGTCGTTAGATTGGGTAAGGCTCAAAGTAGTGGATATCCAAAACAGCAAGCACTTCACGGAGTTTAGGCTCATCATTGACGTGACTTCCATCCTCTCGCTGATCACATGACAAAGGTATAAGTTTTCGACGTTTCCATTTTCACAATAAATGTTGGATCAATAGTTACATAATTTAAGTCTGTCTAACGATTTCGCAAAAACTACATACAAATGTTGCACAAACAAGCTAGCATGTCGTAGTGGATAGTAGGTAGGTTTGAATTTTAGGAAAACGAATTTGAGATGAGACGTGCAAACAATCGAATTGAGGAGGGACCTTCCATGCATTAATGCGTAGCGTTCCTTTAAACTAAACTTAAAAGTAAAGGGGCTATTCAAAACTACCTACCAGATTAGGCGAAAGGAATATATAACCAATGATTGAATAACAAGACGTAATTACATAAACAAGTTCACACTATAATGCCTGACTGTGGAACACTATATATGCGTAGAGGTATGGTTGATTGTTGGTGATCTATGCGTTACACAATGAATAGGTCTTGCATGAACACCACATGTGTTGTTCCTGTTTCAACATGTAGTGGGTACCTTCACATGATGACGATGATAATAGTATCACTTCGTTTTTTGCGAAAGTGTATTATTAGTCAAGGAGCATTAGGGTTCAGCATGAACATAAATAATACAACGCTAATTTGTTCAGGATAGTTGCAAAATAACATATTGAATAACATATCAAAAGTCCCCTAGTTTCCCATGTGTGCCTTTGCCACAAAGAGGCTAGGTACGTGAGAACTATAATAAACTTTAGGACTTAGGGTTAAGATCACTTCCGTTCATGAGTTTTGCCATCCAATCATTGAGCCAACATGACACTTTGATAAAACTGTTAGACATAACATCACAAATAACCTAACAAAAATTGTTCCTCTGAGAAATATCGCTCATAAAAGAGAAAGGTGTAATTTTGTCGTCAACAGGTCATTGTTTTAAAACTACGGCATCGTGGTTGGTATAATTTAAAACCATATCCACCTACAAAATTAGCTATGCAAATATCCAGTACGTGAAACATACGTTCACAGGTAGGTCAGATTTAAGGTTGAAATTAAATCTTACCGAAATAATGGGGGACAATGTATTCCCGTCATAATTAAATGTTAACTTTGTAACAACTAGTTGGGCTATATTTTGGGATGTATTAACTGACACAACATTGCTGTTGTAATTTTTTTTCTGACCAGTTTCTGACACCTTGCTGTTAATGTTTATTTTTTTCCCCATTCAGCACATTACCTATCTGAACACCCTACACTTGCCTCACATTAATTGTACCCCATTAACCACATGAAATTGTTTTGTTTTGCTATTGTGACACCCACTGGCATGACTATTGGTAATGTTTAGTCATCTGGTATCTCTCTGTGGGGATAAAAATGGCAACAAAAAGTTAACACATCCAAAAAGATCGATCAGTTGTCACAAATTAAGATTTTATACAAACGGGAATACACTGGCCCTACACTACTTAGTTAACATAGGATGGTGACCTATTAACCTTAAGTCTGATCTATCGGGGTACGTATAATAATAATGGGTATTGTATAGCCAACTACGTTCAGTAGATCATAAGCTCCTTAACGAGCGATATGTTTCTGTGGACAAATTGTAGTGAATGGCAGCGGTTGTTCAATGTGGTATTTTTGTTTGTAGTATTTATTTCCATATTGAGTCCATTTTTTACCTAATGTTCTTTGACTATATAATATGATTATCAAAAATCTGTATAATGATATCCTGTCACACCGGGTTTCCCGTGCACATGTATACTAACTATTGATGTTATTAGATAATCAGCGCCGTCTAACCTGTTAGCATGACCTCTCGTGGTTTTGTGTCTTACGTCATAATTTTCCCACGCACTCACACACACACACACGCGTGCGCGCGCACGCCCACACGCTCACACACGCACACACACACACACACACACACGCACATGCGTATACGCGCACATGCGCACACGCGCACATATTCACATTTTACCACCAATTACATAAGCGTGTCCGTGATATAGCTGTCGTATCGAACCAAACTTCACTTATCATGAGCATTTTACTCGGCATTTGTCTGCAGAGAAAACTAACCAACTTTCCCATTTTGTGATCCAGTTGCTAGTGTCCCGCCTTGGCTCACTGTGATACTGATATATCACACAAACCATTGTAATATAAATCCGCAACCCATTAAGTTAGATGACAACTTGACCAATACAGCTTACGAAATTGTTTTTACAATATCTGCATCACTGTTCTGCGTTCTCAGTTATTTGAGTGGACCCGCATAATAATAAACGTGGCGCCGTCTAGCGATTACAATCGTTGGATACAATCGATACGAATACACATTTCTATTTTGTTCATGTTAATATAAACTGTGACATACATTGGTTATTAGATGCAGATGTTGAATATTATTGTCTATGATTACGTGACATGTGTGACAACATCAGTTGTTTCCTAAATATGTTCGTGTTTTGCGTTTAATCCCTTCATTGGACTGGTCGTGTATGTTGAATGCACTCAAGTAATTGAAAAGAAGACGCCATTTTTGTCTGAATTCGGTATTTATTTTGGAGGACAAGTCAATATATGAATAACTAACTCTTTATCAAAGTCATCTCGTGCACAATAAACCGAATTACACTAAGTTAATTAAGCTCAGTTCTACGTATATTGGCTAGTGCTGTTAACCGTAAATAGGGCGCGACAGTCTTATTTGCCGCCATGTTAGTGTTATACAAATTTGCCCATAATTACTCATAAATGCTCACTTCGCGCCCCTAACAAAACGCTGCCCACTATATCATTTCACGCATAAACACATTTGGAATGAAGACAAATAGAACAAGCAGTAACACATTTACCTCTATTATTTATTAAGACAACTAACATTAATAAGTGATAATACGAATACCAATTATTTATTTTATAATGACATAGGTACGTTTAATGTGTGCAAAACGTGACGACCGGAATTGCATTATCTCTCAAATGTCGCCTCGAAAAGAGAATTTCTAGTGTCCCTTATTTCTAGTGTCCCATAATCACGAAGGTAATATTATATAGCAATTTTTTTACGTTTAAATTTCTTTTTACACAGGACAAAATGCCACATCAAACCTCCAAGCGACTTCCGCCGTGAACTCTCTGACAATAACCTGGGATGCTCCTCCCGCTGACAAAGTCACCGGATTCACCGTTGAACTGTGGAATTTAAACGGGACAAACCAAAGGATTTCAGATCCGAACGTAAGAGAAGCGACGATCACTGGTTTGGAAGCCGCCAAGAGGTACACTGTTGTCGTGGTTACTCTGGATGGAAACACGGAAAGTGAACCTTTGGAAAATAGTTTCTACACAAGTAAGTTTGGATGATCTTCCAGGCTATTCTTTCATCTACGCTTCGCAGTATTTCAACCGTTTTAAGATACTGTTCCCTTCTCGGGGACACATTAACATCGATCATATTCATCACCATGCATGTATCATGCATATTAGCTCAATCTGCCAATATTATCTGCAGTGTAGTAATGTTATACGCCACTAGATATATATATATATATATATATATATATATATATATATATATATATATATATATATATATGTGTGTGTGTGTGTGTGTGTGTGTGTGTGTGTGTGTGTGTGTGTGTGTGTGTGTGTGTGTGTGTGTGTGTGTGTGTGTGTGTGTGTGTGTGTGTGTGTGTGTGTGTGTGTGTGTGTGTGTGTGTGTGTGTGTGTGTGTGTTCAGTGATAAAACCAACGGTTAATATATCACACCGTCGTTTCAACCACGAATGATATTCCTACATCTTCTGAACCAAACGCGCAAAAACAATCAACATTGATGCACATTCAAAACGGGTCATTTCCACTAATTGAGAGCCGTCATGTGCCCAACTGAATCATCGAAAAAGAATCACCCTTGAGTGATTTCCGATGATGACGACCAAAGCTTTTGTATCCTCCATCTCGAGTTCTACGTTTTGCACTTGCTTCATTCATATGATTATTCTGGCTAAATGTTTTATTGTATGTTGCTGTGTCAAGACCCTTCTCAGCGCACACAAGTTAAAAGCTACATTTTGTCTGAAAAAAATAATTCTATCGATACTTGAGAAGAGTTTGTAGGACCTATCCATTTCCTCATCCCACCCTTCGACATAATCTACCATATGATGCTGATCGCTAGTCTTTTTCGTTGCATCTAAAACTTGACTCAATCATTTAAACGGACGACTCATTATATGTACGCGTGTATGCAATGCATGACGTGCACGCATCTATCCATTTCTGTGTCGTCTTAATCAATCGTCACTGTAGTAATGTATCTCTCGATGTGGATCAATCTCGACATTCACTTTTGATACTTTCCTTAGAGCCGAATATTCCCAGAAACCTTCGAGAAAATGCCACTGCGAAGTCTCTGACTGTGACGTGGGATGCTGCAACCGAGAACGTGACGTGGTATTCAGTCGAGCTGAAAAATGAATCAAACGCGCAGAAAAATGTCACTGTTCCAAGAACAACCTTCGTCAACTTGACGCCAGACACGATGTACACCGTGGTCGTGATGTCCGTGATTGGAGACGATGACACCGGCTACGAGAACAGCGCTTCCCTGGATGTAGACGTGTACACTAGTAAGTGGGGTCATCTTCGTATATATTATTCAAATCGGTTCATGGGTGGAAATGTATTATTTATCTGCGAGACAAAAACAAAAAGTATATTTTGGTGCAATGGATTTGTTAGATACATCAACACAGTTAGTCATATAAATAAAACATATGCCTAGTGGCTTAATTATATATGTATATATATATATATATATATATATATATATATATATATATATATATATATATATATATATATATATATATATATATATATCTATATATATATATATATATATATATATATATATATATATATATATATATATATATATATATATATATATATATATATATATATATATATATATATATATATATATATATATATATTATATATATATATATATATATATATATATATATATATATATATATATATATATGGCATGGGGCAATTATCTTGGAAAGTTAATTATTTAAATTACAATTAACTCAGAAATTTCCCAATCAAATTAAATTAACCTCTCACATTTACCAGGTCAACTAAATTAAATTAAATTAACATCCCAAATTGTTCAATTAAATTAAATTAACAATTAACTTTCAATCAGTTTAACAATTAATTACAATTAACATGAATTAAATTACCAATTAACTTCACTTAAAACACAGAAAAAAAACACATACAAGATCATTCAATTGGCATTATTAACAGCAATATTTAATAATGCTTTCTAAAAGCATACAAACATAAGTATACAAGGTTGATAGTACCAAAAGTACTGTACTGTAACTAGTATTGGTTCATCAGTGTTCATTAATTTCTCACATTTGTGCCATTGGATTTTGTCCTGTGGGATTATGTTTAGAAAAACTCAACACTCCAGATACGTTGTGTGTTGCATCCCCTTGGATGGGTGATGAAAGCCACAAAAGCAAGAGGAGTCAATACTCTTACATAATACAACTGTAGCACCTGGCCAGGCACACTCACAGTTCAGCTTATTCACTGATTGACACTGGACTTTGACACTGTTCAAAAACTGCTTGGACTTGACTAGAAATTTCTTTGACATTGGTTGGGTGAACCTGGTTCACTGGCTGAGTGGCTTTGTCTAATGGGCACTATTATCATTAAAGCTAATTCTTACTCCTGACAGCAAGCCAGTGGCAGTGAATACCGGATTGCATAAAATAATATACCCAAGAAAAAGTTAATTGAAAGTTAAGTTAATTGTGATTAAATTAAATTAAATTAAACTCTTCCAATAAAGTTAATTAAATATTTATTTTATTTTATAGAAAGTTAAAATAAAATTAATTGAGTTTATTTAATTAACAAATTAACAACTAACCCATGCCTGATATATATATATATATATATATATATATATATATATATATATATATATATATATATATATATATATATATATATATATTCCAGGTACTCAATAATACAATATTTCGTGCTGATGTACAACACACAGTTTAGTAGCGCCATGGAGCGACTATTCAGCTACTAGTGTATGCGTGTGTTGCGCGATTCGTGCCGCTGTCTGCTCAACAACCGATGATGCGGTGTTTATTTATCCAATGCATAAATACACACGTTTGCAGTTGTGGATTAAATAACAATTAACTTATGTTTCATTGATAATTCAGGATTACGATGTACATGCAAAGCGGAATATTGTACAATTATTTTGAAATTGTATGCTGCTAATGTTCCATGCATCTTTAGCAACGTACAGTGTGTGCGCGTGTGCTTGTGGTGCATGCGTGGATGCGTGCGTGTGTGTACATGCATGTTTGTTTGTATGCATACACACACGTGTTGATGTGCTAGAAAAATCATATTGTTGATATTATGTGACGCTATATGTCAGGTCAAAGTGACTAATCAATTGTACTACTTTCTTTTGAAACAGAGCCTTCGCTGCAGGCAATTGTCACAAGTAGTTCCAGTGTTCTAGTGATATGGTCACCCGGTGCTGAGAGCAAAGGGGATTCGTACCAGCTGAAATACCAAGGTCGCTATCAGTCAGCTGACTGGTCAATGGAACAGACCATAGGTGAACAAGACACCCGTGTGACTGGGCTGTTTCCTGGAGACCGAGACCAGTACACTTTCGAAGTTACTGTAGTCAGAAACAACCGGAACGATTCATATGTCACAGCTACAGCCGAATTGTGTAAGTTAGTTTATGTTTCATGTTTATTAGCATGATATGTTTTTGTACAAATACATCCCCGTAAATAATGTAAATTTGAAATGTCGAGTCATGAATGAATGAACATTTGTATAGCACGCGAAATGATAACACCTTCACGGCATACTTACAGTGACCACGAAGACACCGTAAACTAAACACAACATAACGTAATGCTGTATTTTTACATTTTACAATAGAATGACAATCATTAATGAACCGTTAATTGCAATTGTACAAATAATGTATCCATATTATTTTTCCGACTTTAAATTATTCACATTTACATATATGATTTTGATGATGGAAATTACGCATTCTAAAAGAAACGGCACTTTTGTACCTTCAGATCCGCTGCCTCCGACTGATCTGACAGTGTCAGCCATAACTACCAGTAGTCTGAAGATCCACTGGCAGTACGACAGCAGCACATCATTTTGTGTAAAATGGAAAATCAAATACACAGACAAAGACAATGAAATTTCAGAGATCATCACAAACAGTACGAATGTGACAGACTTGACCATTGACCACCTGTATGCTGGGATGACCTACACTATCGACGTGTTTGGTGTCACCATAAATGAGGTTGTCGGTGAGATACCGGCGAAAGTGGAAAAAACTGTTAGTAAGTATGTTTGTCACATAGCTGATGTGTACTTGCCTGTAAGCTGATGGGTACATGCCTGTAAGCTGATGTGTACATGCCTGTAAGCTGATGTGTACATGCCTGTAAGCTGATGTGTACATGCCTGTAAGCTGATGTGTACATGCCTGTAAGCAGATGTGTACATGCCTGTAAGCTGATGTGTACATGCCTTTACGCTGATGTGTACACGCCTGTAAGCTGATGTGTACATGCCTGTAAGCTGATGTGTACATGCCTGTAAGCTGACGTGCACATGCGTGTAAGTTGAAGTGTACATGCCTGAAAGCTGACGTGTACATGCCTGTAAGCTGACGTGTACATGCCTGTAAGCTGAAGTGTACATGCCTGTAAATAATAATGTAACGTTACGCTTAGTACACACCGTTTGAATATATAATATATTGGTGCTAGTTAAAACACGGGTAAGTTACATGCGTACCACATACGAAGGTACTAATGCAAATTATTTCGCAACGTAGCAGTATGTCCATCAATATTGTTTTAACATGTCACGTGTGATATCACGTGGATCCGTTGAAAAAGTAAAACGCAGCAATTGTTTAAAGAAAAAATCGGTAAGCTAAACTTTCGTTATTCTGTTTCTTAAGGATTTTTTTTGCACACTACTTATTCTATATTGTTTTTCTGTTGGCAGTTCTAGTCGTCATGAATATATTTACTACTTAGGCCGTTGAGCTGTGTGTGTACAAATACACACATACACACATACACACACATACATACATACACGCATACAAGCATACATACATCAATGCATTCGTACATACATACATATATAAATACATACATCCATACATACATACACAAACACGCGCACACGCACACAAACACACACGCACACACGTACGCACGCGCACGCACACACACACACACACACACACACACACACACACACACACACCCACAAACACACACGAATGCATACATACATACATACATACATACATACATACATACATACATACATACATACATACATACATACATACATACTTACACATATACATACATGTATGCAGGCACATTCATTGGATAACAAGTTTTATTATGTGTAAATTGCAATACTAACATGGTTGATATATTCTCCCCTCACGACATTCGACATGATTTAGTTCTCCAGCACACAAAGCTACTTTGAATATTTCATTATGTTTTAGAGCCGACGACTGCTCAGAACCTAACGGTTTATGAACGAACTGCGACAACTTTGTCGATCACATGGGACGCACCCAGTCCCTGTGTTGTGATTGAGTATATTGTCAATCTAGTGGGTGTTCCTCGATCAGAGAGAATCATCAATGCCAATGAAAATAGAACAACTTTCAATGATCTGGTCGCTGGTACACAATACACCGTTGTTGTGGTGGTTGTCAGTGGATACCAGCGCAGCCAACCACTAGAAGGACAGTTCTACACTAGTAAGTGGACGTTGCACTTATATATACGATATATTGGTGTGGTTACTATATGAATCAACATATATGGTGGTATGTACAATCGTTGGATATTGGTAAGCTAACTTTCACAATTATAACAGGCTAATTCGAGAACATTAAATGTGACTTTCATCAAAGGAGTTGTCTACCTAATTTAAATGAAGGGTAGTTGTGTGTCTGACAGGTCTCTATCTGACAAACACAACAATTGCAAAAATGTAATAAAAAGGCCGTTTTAATAAATATGTTAATCGTTTCGGCTATTCAATAAAGCAATCGTACATACTACATCCACACTGCAATGTTTACACTTAAAAGTACCATAGCTTTGAGTTAGAAAATCGATTATGTTATGAAAATATTGCGTAGGAATGCCAAAACAGAAGTTAATATACAGATTGCTTTTTACTTACCTTGCACATAACACAATCTGCTATGCTTGGATTCAGTTCTTTGAAAATAGAGTAAGCATTTTATGCATCTGTACATTCAGGACCTAATATTGCCCAGCACCTGATGGTAAACTCCCGAACAGTGGCTACTCTGACATTCTCATGGGACACCCCGGTCTCAGGACGCGTGTCGAAATACAAAATCAGACTACTGGATGTGTCCTGGAAAGAACAAACAATAACTGGCCGTGAAACAAGGAAGGTCATTTTCACTGATCTGACGGCTGGCACAGAGTACGCCGTTGTTTTGTTTGCTGTGAGTGGAGACCAGCAAAGTGAATATGTAGAAGGGCATTTCTACACAGGTAAGTGTAGTAGTTTAAACTGTATGATTGTAATCGGGATAGTGAATTTTGTCCTGGGTTGCCTCGAGGAGACATCGGACTGTGGCATGTTTGTCCATTCGTTGATGTTATCTACCCTCATCTTCCCCGTTTGTTTGTGTGTGTGTGTGTGTGTGTGTGTGTGTGTGTGTGTGTGTGTGTGTGTGTGTGTGTGTGTGTGTGTGTGTGTGTGTGTGTGTGTGTGTGTGTGTGAATATTTGTTATTGATCATTTGTGTATTGATACTCTCACAATGTGTTTTTGGTTATGTATTACTGTCGTAGAGCCAAACGTCGCAGCAAACCTGACATCACTCGCCACTGCAAATACACTGACAGTTATGTGGGAAGCTCTGTCGACTGGCTTTGCGGAGAAATATACAGCCGAGTTGACGAATGCGACCGGAACAAAGGTAACGACCGCAGATGTCAAGTCAAGAAATACAACGTTCACCGGTCTGACGGCCGGCACCCAGTACAATATTGTCGTAGTCGCCGTGAGTGGAGACCAACACAGCAGAGCTCTACAGGAAATCCTTTACACTAGTAAGTGCGCTGCTATGTACAAAAAGAAAATAATTGATAGCAATAGCCACCAAAGTGTGAGTGAGTCAGACACGTGTACTCGAACAATCAACGATTGTCATGACATGGGGCGTGTCATGTGCAACGTTTGTGTCCTCGTCGTAGTTTCATTCATTTATCATTTACAAACAAGATAACTTATCTTAGAATCATGATTTTGTTTCCACCATTAACGCCGTAGGTATGCGACATTGGTATAAATGTGTGAACGAATACATTTCGTGCAATTATTGTTGTTTTGTTAGAAACATGTCCGGTAATTTGAGGTGATGTCCGGTTGACCACGCGTGCCTGGGTGCGACGTGACATGCGCTGGTATGTGTTCTGGTTCGACAATATAATATCCATGCATTTACATTGTTTTTGTTTTTTCCAGAACCCAATATGGCCCGGAATCTGACGTTGGATTCAAGAGCATTGAATTCGCTTATCGTAACATGGGAGGTCCCCGTCTCAGGAGGTGTAACGGCATACGCAGTCAGCATACACGGTCTGCCGAGGACGGAGCAAACAATCAGTGGCAATGCAATAAGAAAAGCCATATTTGATGGTCTGACGGCTGGAACACTGTACACGATTAGTGTGATTAGTGTCAGTGGCGATATGACCAGTGACAGCTTGGATGAACAGTTTTACACAAGTAAGTGTGATGTCAAGTATGTATGATGTCATTGTAGCAGTGAAAGTATGCAGATATAAAAAAATACTTATGTACGCACAAACACTTGACATGCACGACATGTAGTACGTGCTAATTATGCTTGTTAACCCTGTTTTTGAAACCACGGCGAATTTACAATATACTACAATATAAAACACTTCTATTGCGCTAAAATCCTCGGGAGACCACAGCTCGGCAGCGCAGCAAAACAAAAGGGGTTAAGCAGTTTCTAATCGATAAGCAGTTCCAGTTGTAAACAGTTGGATTGGTGCGCTGGGAGCTATGGAGGATAAGCAAGTTTAAACAGACTTGTGGATTTTTGGTTTACGACGAATGTTGTTATATTTCTTACATACTTAAAAATAACAGGGAGTGAGTTCCACAGAGTCGGTGCAGCAACTGAAAAAACTATAGTACTGACATTTGTATTAACATTGGGAACATAAAGTAAATTAGAATTACATGTCTGGACTATCTTGCAGGAGTGAGCAGTGAATGCATATATGTTGATTGCTTGGATAAAAGCGCTTGAACGATAATTGTGCAGATCTTAACAATAACGCGATAACGGACATTGAGCAGATGCAATGATTTAAGAAGTGGTACTGAGTGAGAGAAATTAGGAGAACGGGTAACTATCCTTGCCAAACAATTTCGCACATATTGAAGTTTCAAGATGTCATTGACAACAATATTGTAATAAAGGGAATTGCAGTAGTCAAGTCTACTGTTAACACACCAGTTGTAATAGTTTTGGCGATAGCAAAATACATATAGCTGTGAATACGACGTGTGCTTTATAAATACACGTATATGTCATTAGTAGCTTCCAACCGATGTTTGTGTTCTATACCCAACAATCATTGCTGTCGATTCACAACGCAAACTCTTTACTTGTTCATATAACGAATGTGATACAGAATAGAGGCCATGAAAATGATGTTAGTTACATAATAATTGTACTTGATATAATCTAAGAAATGTTGTAGCGAAATGTGGCGTACAGTAGATGTTCGATTCATATAGTGCTGCTGTGGTATTTGACTGCGCATCAATATTACGATTGTAATATCGTTTAATTTGTTTGTAAGTAACATTATCAGTACATGAGTATATCTGAGGTGTCTTAACGATAATTGAATTTGTTTTAATAATATCACAAACAGAATTTCTCATCGCCTTGGTAATACGACATCGATTAGATTATTATTTTATGTGCACATTTTAGAACCTGGTGTTGTGAGGAATCTGGCAGTGACTACGAGAAATACAAGTTCCCTGACTGCGACATGGGATAAACCTATAGGGGGTGTGATGTCATACTCAGTAGAGATATTTACAGTGCCTGGGGCACGAAAATCAATTTATAGCAGCGCTGAAAGAACAGCAACATTTGATGGTCTAACGGCGGGCACTCAGTATCCGATTGGTGTGACTACTGTGAGTGGAGACCAACACAGCGAACATCTGTACGACAAATTCTTCATAAGTAAGTGTGCAGTTTCATATACGTTTCGTAACAATAACTTTACTGTTGCTTTGTAATCCATATTCGGACAATGTTTTCATGTGCATATTCTCTGTTACTTCTTCCGCCAGTGGGAGTTTACTTTCTTTGCAATATGTTCAGATTTTAATTTATATGTGTGTAGCAAAGGCAACATGTAAGTTTGCAAATGCAACATGTTATGTCCTAAATATAACTGTCAAAGGTTCTGCCAAATATTTGATTGCAACATATATCAGAATTCAACCACGTTCGCTCTTCCAGCAGTAATAATAAGAAACGTTGAAACGACATTTATTTATCAGTAGTTGTTACACACACACACGCACGCACGCACGCACGCACGCACACACACACACACACATACGCACGCACGCACGCACACACACATAAAAAAAAAAACACACACACACACACACCCACACACACACACACACACACACACACACACACACACACACACACACACACACCCACACCCATACACCCACACCCACACACACACACCCACACACACACCCACATCCCCCCACACACGTATATATATATATATATATATATATATATATATATATATATATATATATATATATATATATCGTTTGAACTTGTAGTATGGGTTCAGTCGTATTACCAGGTTGATAGCATATAATGGCCATGTTTCAGAACCTCATGCCCCCCGGAACCTAAACATTGAATCTAGAACTGGGAGTTCACTGAAGTTCACATGGGAGCCACCGATATCAGGGGGTTTGTCTGGATACAGAGTATATCTAACAGGTGTGTCAGGATCTGACGAAATCATAAACACCAGTGTCCCACGAAGAACAGTGTTCACCGGATTGACGGCTGGTACGTCATACACAGTCGTCGTGGTCACATTGAGTGGAGACCAGCAAAGTGACATTTTGGCGGACACGTTCTACACATGTAAGTACATAGCTTCACATTATAATATATATATATATATATATATATATATATAGATATATATAGATATATATATATATATATATATATATATATATATATATATATATATATTAGACGTCAAGAAGGCGTTTGATCATATCTTGCACGACGGTTTGTGAAAAGTCATGAGAAACTTCAACTTCGACACTTCGACAAAGATTCATCATACAGAAATTTACAAACAAGCAAATACCATGACCATATAGCAAATGGAAAATATTTTAGATATGCAAGCCTGAATGCTACTATTAGCTTATAATAGTTTGTAATAAACTGATGTCACAAGTATCAAACTATATTATGATTCTAACATAACTGTTATTTTCGTATCTGTATTACTCAACGCTAACTTGATATCTTTCACTATTTAGTACCAGAAGCTGCCAGGAATATGACGGTGGACGTCAGAACAGTGCATTCCCTGTCAGTCACGTGGGATGTCCCCACTTCAGGGGGTTTGACAGAGTACACGATGAAAATACAGGAACAGACCGGGTCGGAACAGACTATTCAAGGAAGTGTGCCAAGAATAGCGATCTTCACTGGCCTGACGGCTGGCACAGAATACACTGTGGAACTGGTTACCCTGAGTGGAGATCAGATTAGTCGGACCGTACAACGTACGTTCTACACAAGTAAGTATAGAGACGTATAATACATGTTTTTACGACTTGCAATTTGGATTTCGGTGGTCACGATTAATTTGTATAATTTAGCTGCCTTATAAAGGTATACGTGATAGTAATTAAAGAACGTATATATTTTTTATTTGTCAACACGAGCTGCACATGTTATTTGTACATGAGGCTTTCCAATTTGAATGTAGTGAAATAAATGTATTTACTTTGCAAGTGCTGAAACAACCACATGCTTATCGAGAGTCGCCCATTAGAATGTTTAAAACAATAACATTTGTACTTTTGGTTCACATTTTATTTTTTAATGCTGCCTTACATTATTGGGTGATCACGTAAACAAATATAGAAAGGTAAAATAGCCTGACATTCTTCGTAAACTATACATGTTGTATGTCTGGTTATTGTAAACACTTATAATGTTGAACAAATAATTTTGTGATATGCATAATGACTGCGCAGGAAAAATATTTACGTTAATTCCTTACTTATCGTAATTGGCGCGATCGCGCATAGTTTTTTTCTGACATATAGGGTATATAAAATGCACGTCGTCATTACTTATTATTCTTACCACATACTTTTGCAGCACCAAATGTCCCGCGTAGTCTGACATTGAGTGATGTATCTACTGATTCACTTACTGTGTCATGGGAGGCCCCTGAAGAACGGTTCACAGGATACACCGTCTGGCTGCTGGGTGTGGCACACACTGAACACTCGACCAACATTGAGACGAGAACAACCTCGTTCCGTGGTTTGGTGGCAGGAAAACAATACACGGTTGTGTTGGTGACTGTAAGTGGAGATCAGAAGAGTGTAGCACTGGAAGGCATATTCTATACAAGTAAGTATTTTGATTATAGTAAAAAGGGGGTTTTGCAGGGATCTCAACCTCCCGCCTCCCACTGGTTTTTGGATCCAAACTTCCTGTCTCCCACCTGTTTGTGGGGCCAACCTCCCACCTCCAACCAATGTCATTTCCCACCAAATGTTAGGGTCGGCTTCCCACTTCCTGCCACACCTTCCTCAGTAAATATTATTATATACACCCACAAGCTTACAATCTTCAGTGTAACATGTGATAAAATCGACACCTACGTTTTCCGTTAACGTGGGTTTACATATCATGACATGGTGCAAATAAATGCTCACTCATTGAGGCTGCACCGTTTTTCATAATATAAATTCCAAGGATCTAAATCTGCCGTATGTATTACTGTTAGTATCACGTTTTCTGTTTTTGGCGAGTCGCAAAACAGGTATTAAACAATATATACTATTGCAATGCAGGTTAATTCTTACTATGTTTGCATTACATTTAATTGCAAACGATGACTACATATGTAACATGTAAGTTGGTATGCGATAGATTTATGTTTACATTAGAGTGTGCGCTCTAACCTGGCGTTTTTGTTTGCTGGTGGTGTGAATGTAAAATAATATATTTTATAACATTATAACTGTTAAAGCACCAAACGTTGCGACGGATCTGGCATCTACAGCCACTTCGAGTTCACTGACGGTCACATGGGACGTGCCGGACTCTGGGCTGGTGGAGAAGTATGCGGTCAAATTGAAGAACATGCCAGGAACAAAGCAAGAAGTTGCAGCCGTCAGTGCCAAAACAGCAACGTTAACTTCTTTGGAGGCTGGTACACAGTATACTGTTGTCATGGTTACTGTGAGTGGAAAACAGAAAAGCGACAGTGTGGAGAAAATATTTTTCACAAGTAAGCAAATATTTGCTACAATTGCCCACTTCGTGTCAAAACAATATACTGTAGTGTTGCCTGTGTGTTATGTGTGTATATATATATATATATATATATATATATATATATACAACAATACGAAACTGTGAAAGCCTTTGAACGAAAATAAGCTACGTTTTTCATGGCCATCAATAACCCCTTTGATATCGCGCATATATGTATCTATGCATGCAGGTACACACATAAACACACACATATATATATATATATATATTATATATATATATATATATATATATATATATATATATATATATATACATATATATATATATATATATATATATATATATATATATATATATATATATATATATATATATATATATATATATATATATATATATATATATATATATATATATATATATATATATATATATTATCTATATATATATATGTATGTATATATATATATATATATATATATATATATATATATATATATATATATATATACGTACCTGCATGCATAGATATATATATGCGCGATATCAAAGGAGTTATTGATGGCCTTGATAAACGTAGCTTATTTTCGTTCAAAGGCTTTCACAGCTTCGTATTGTTGTATGTATTCGTGTTTATATTTTTTCATAACAACTTATTTGCCGTTCTACTTATATACTACTGCTACTGTTGTCTCCGAAGGCTTGGACATCCACAGAGGAGGCTCTGGTAGGATTCCTCCAAAATTACTAATGGAAACAGTAGAACAAATCAGTATACCACTTGCAAGAGTATTCAACTTGTCATTAAAAGAGGGAGTTGTTCCGTTTGAATGGAAAGAAGCAAACATCATACCATTATTTAAAAAGGGTTCGAGAAATAAGTCAGAGAATTACAGACCAGTGAGTTTAACGTTAGTGATTTGTAAATTATTAGAAAGGTTAATTAAAGAACATATGGTGGAATTCCTCGTTAAGCATAAATTATTAAATTCATCTCAACATGGATTCCTTAAAGCGAGGTCATGCTTAACAAATATGTTATGTTTTTAGGAAGAAATCACTAAGTGGATAGACGTGGGATCGCCAGTAGATATTATCTACTTAGATTTTAAGAAAGCTTTTGACAAAGTGCCACATCAAAGATTACTACTTAAATTAAAAGCCCATGGTATCGGGGATAGCATAACTGACTGGATAGAACAATGGCTGACTGACAGAAGACAACGAGTTGTAGTAGATGGAGAAGTTTCAAATTGGAAATCGGTTTTGAGTGGGGTACCTCAAGGATCAGTATTAGGACCTATATTATTCTTAATTTATATCAATGACTTGGACGACAGTATAACGAGTAACGTACTGAAATTTGCGGATGACACAAAACTGTTTAGAAAGGTTAATACTGATGGTGATAAACAACATTTACAAAACGATCTAGACAGATTAGTGAAATGGTCTGAGAAATGGCAGATGTTGTTCAATTTTGGGAAATGTAAATGCCTACATACAGGACATAGGAACTTGAATGTAAACTATAAAATGGGAGATACTGTTCTGGGTACTACTGTAAAAGAAAAGGACTTAAGAGTTACAATAAGCGCTGATATGAAAGTTTCAGAGCAGTGTGGTATTGCAGCTTCAAAGGGTAATCAAATTCTTGGATTGATTAGAAGAAACATAACATACAAGGGAAAAAAGTTAATTATACCTCTTTATAAAGCAATAGTTAGACCTCATTTAGAATACTGTATACAAGCATGGATACCATATCGTAAGAAGGATATAGATACGCTTGAACGCATACAAAGGAGAGCAACTAAAATGATTCCAGAACTGAGAGACCTAAGTTATGAAGAACGCCTGAAAGAATGTGGTTTAACAACTCTAGAGACAAGGAGGTTAAGAGGAGATCAGATTGAAGTTTTTAAGATATTGAATGGGTATGAAAATATTGATAGAAATATATTTTTCTCACTCAAGAAGGATTGCAGAACTAGAGGACATGAGGTAAAATTAGTAAAGGATCAATGTAGATTGGACATCAGGAAGCACTCGTTCTCACAGAGGACAATAAATGAATGGAACAAATTGTCTACAGATTGTGTAACTGCTAGCAGCGTGAATATGTTTAAAAACAAGGTTGACACATATCTCAGGAGGGCGGGCTATAAGTAGATGAACATTGTTGGACTCTCGATAAGCCAATGGCTTCCTTGTCCACTTGCCATCTGGGCCTTTGGCTTGGATGGCAAATCTTGTTAAATCTTGTTAAACTGTCAATTTCTCTGTCCCACCATTTCACTGTTTTCTATTAAATTTGATGTGATTCAATTAACCATTGTGATGCCATATCAGCGAAACTTGTGTTGCCTTCCACGTGTTAGGTGATCAACAATTAAAAGTTTTTCTTGAAATGCGGTATGAACATGATATGTTCTAAGAGTACTCAGCAATGAGTTCCATAAACAATGTGTACGTGTCCGATGGGGATCTACCTACTCGGACTTACTCTCAATGAGCAACGGTGTTAAGCAACATGGGTAGTTATCCCCTTTACTTTTTAACATTTATATGGACAATCTGAGTGTACAACTACACGAACAACCTATTGGTTGTAGTCTTGGTACAGCGATGGTTATCCACATGATATACGCAGCTGATTTACTTCTGTTTACTTCTTCCGCCAAAGGACTGCAAACATTACTTGACATATATTACACCTACGGATGTGAGCACGACATTCAATATAATGTCGGTAAATTTTTTTTCATGTACGTTGAATCTAGAAATATAAATATTGCTAGGGAAATTACCTTAGAGGGAAATAAGTTAAACGTCGCCACCTCATATAAATATTTTGTAGAAAAGCAAATTTTCAGCAATTTGTTGTCGTTTATAATAACTCCTACAGGATATTGAATAGACTGCCTATGAGATGTAGCACTAGCCACATGTTCGCTACGGCTAATGTCAACTCATGTAAATGTGTCATCAGAAAGGCTATATTTAGCTTAATGACTAGGATTGACAAGTCACTGAATCCCATTATACAGAACATTGCAATTAACGATATGAACAGTTCGTTGAAATTGCGACATCTATGGATATTAGCTTTGTGTGTGTGTGTGTGTGTGTGTGTGTGTGTGTGTGTGTGTGTGTGTGTGTATATATATATATATATATATATATATATATATATATATATATATATATATATATATATATATTATTATAATTTTTTTTTATACGGACATACTGATTGATTGTCTGAAAAAAACATATTATTATTATAGTTATAGGTTTCAACTGTGAAATACACCTGTTGTTGTAGATCAATTATGAAACAAACCTAGTTTTCCATAACAAATTACTCTCTTATTGTTTCAGAACCGAACGATGTGCGGAGTGTATCTGTGACGACAAACGTTGACTCCCTGAACGTTTCATGGGAGCCACCAATTGATGGGCTTGTCGAAAAGTACACCGTTGAACTAAAGTACGTGGCTGGGTCAAGGAAACACATCACTGACATTAACAACAGAGCAGCAACGTTTGTTGGTCTGAAGTCTGGTGCACCATACACTGTATTGGTTATTGCTGTGAGCGGAGTTCAGAAGAGCATCGGCGTAGAAGACACATATTATACAAGTAAGTAATGGGCGATTTTTTAGTAATTGTTTAGTACAATACGTTTCAAAATAGTTCAACATAGTTATCCCCATTTTACGTTTATTCCCAAATGCCTGAATGTTGCCTGTAATGATGTACCTATAAAAACATTTAGCAACATTTCATGTTTCCTTCATGTTGCAATATATAAGAACTTGTAGTAACTGTAACTGCGGTTTCATTGTTTTTCTATGTAGTTCCTAGAAGTGTTGGCCTACTGTCTATAGACAATTTCGGGCAGTCCTACATAAGTGTGAAATGGTTGAACCCAAATGGAACACGTCGTTACATTGGAGTGGCATACGGCAAGACACAGTCAGTAGCCACAGTAAAGGTCAACAAAGACGCTCACACACAATTGGGTGGTCTGAACGCAGACACTGTATACAACTTGACTGTGTACACTAGAAGTGGCAACAAAGAGAGCATCAGCAAGACCATTTCTATACATACAAGTGAGCTTCTTGTCATGTTATTAAATTAATGTAAGGAAAAGAGTAATTACTGTATTTGACCCTATGTTATAATTGTAACAGTAAATATTACCCCGACAACATAGTATGACAACATATTAATATATGATGCATATCCAATAATAATAGCCTCAACTCTTCTAAGATTCATAGTCGCTCTCGAGGAGACACCATCTATACTTGATTAAACTAAGCTAAATATGTTTACTGAATGAATGAATATTACGAATAAATATTATGTTGTTATAATGTTCGAAGGCTACGGAGTTTTTCCCATATACATCATTATGTTTTGAGAACTTGGAATCAGTGTAAAAATGTTCTATATATTTGATTTATTATCACCTTGTCACTGCATATTTGTTAATAGAAAACGCAGCAGATGCCGAAATTATTAGGAAAGAAAGCACAAACACATCCTTGACGGTTTCCTGGGAACAACCGATTGGTGACGTCACCAAGTATCACCTGACAATCAACAAAACTATTGAAGGAAAAATGACCCCCATCACAGTTGACAAGTATGTATTATATACATTTACCAAGATCTAACAAAATTGACATCGAAAGCAAAACACTCCAGATGGCATGTGGAACATATTGTTGTTTTGAAAATATACATAACGAACATATCAATATTATTTCTTTGTTGCATAGTAACTTGAAAATTCAGCCGCTATATATATATATTGGCTGATTTTGCATATATATGTATGTGTGTATGTATATATATATATATATATATATATATATATATTGGCTGAATTTACAAATTACTATGCAACAAAACAATAATATTGATATGTTCGTCATGGTTAGGTTAGGTTACATCTAATGTTGGCGAAGATTGGTTTTCTTGTCAAAAGAGGAATTACGCTGCGTAAGCGGCTCTAGTGATATCACATACGTGAAATACATCTGAAGAGTATTATTTTTATTTATTTATTGATGTTTATTTTGCGATATTCTTTTCGTAGTTGAAATAAACAGATATATGATTCGTCTTCTTGAAATCCCACCAGACCGGTTAAATTATTCAGATACAAAAAAAAATTATGTTGATAATAATGTCATATTTGTTTAGATATGCTGGTACAAGAATATTTGAATTAACAGGAAAAACTATCCACTGATGCGGACCTTTTGCTGTCTGTGTAGTATGATGCACCAACTTGTTCGCAGGGGTTCTACTCGGGAACATACTTTTACTGAACTGGAACCAGGTCATGGATACAACATCACAATAACTGTGTTGTTAGGGAACACCAGAGGTTCCGCTACTTCACGACCTCTGCACACAAGTAAGTGATGTTGTTAGAAGGTCATACAAGTATATATATATATATATATATATATATATATATATATATATATATATATATATATATATATATATATATATATATATATATACTAGCCTATATATACTATATACTAGCACACTGTTAATAATAAGGTATCTAATAAAGCTGACGAACATAGTTTGAAACATATAATGGAAGCGTGTTGATTGTTCTAACATAATGCCTGACATGTAACTATATTAGGTATGTTGTGTGTTATATGTGTTGCGATTCAGAATGTGTTCATTGGTTGTTTGCTGTTGTTTCATAGACCCCGAATTTCCAACTGATCTGAAAGCAACAGCCACAACGACCGGCAGTGTATCGCTACAGTGGCAGTATGACAACAGTCGGTCACTCATCACGATGTGGAGAGTCTTGTACTCGGAGAAAGGCAAGGAGGAAATCACTGAGCTGATCACAGAGGAAATTGCTAAGCGGGATGTGACCATCGATACCCTGATACCTGGACAAACCTACACTATCAGGTTGTTTGCGGTGACAACAGGTGATATCGCCAGTCAAGTGCCTGCAGAAATTATTACCACTTTAAGTAAGTCAACATGTGGCTTGCTTTCGAATATATATATATATATATATATATATATATATATATATATATATATATATATATATATATATATATATATATATATATATATATATATATATATATATATATATATATATATATATATATATATATATAAGATAGGTAGGTAAGGTATACAAGGTAGAATGTTCCCACATTAATTCAATAATCAGTAAATAATAAATATGACGTGGATCAATGCTCTGCAGTTTTTTTTATTCATATTGTCAGCGTTTCCCATCAATGTTGCGACAGTGTCTGACGTGGCTGGATAAGTGGCCGCATTACAACAAAACAATTTCGAAATCAATGTTCACACTCTCCAGCCTTGCACAGTATATGCAATGTTCAACTAGATATATTATACATATTTGTCTTGTTTGTAAAATAGTATGTTTGTAAGAGATTCACGTACATGCATACACTTTTTGTATTTAGAATACTCTACACTATGTCCATGTTTATTTAATATGATAACATAATATGTCATGATACTATTTGAAGAATATATAATGAACTATTTGTTAAAACAGAGCCACGTCCAGTGACGTCACTGACGGCAGTTGCCAGTAGCACGAGCGATGTTATCGTGAGCTGGAAACCACCTGAAGGCAGCTATCAAGATGCATATCGGGTGTTGTGCAGCCTATCTGAATCTGAATCAACCTGGAAGAAGAAGTACGATTTAGATGACTTGGAACAAACTGTGAGTGGGCTAACTCCGGGAAACACCTACACGTTCGAAGTGATTGCAATCAGTGGAAACCAGAGGAGTGCTGGGATAACCACTACAACAACTGTGTGTAAGTGTAATTGATAACCACTACAACACCTGTGTGTAAGTGCCATTGATAACCACTACAACACCTGTGTGTAAGTGCCATTGATAACCACTACAACAACTGTGTGTAAGTGCCATTGATAACCACTACAACAACTGTGTGTAAGTGCCATTGATACGTTTCATTCAGCTTATTTTCAGCATGTTGCTGTTGTTGCTGCTGCTGCTGCTATTCTGCTGATGTTGTTGCGGTTGCTGCTGCTGCCACAGGTGCTGCTGGTGGTACTTGTGCTTCTTATGCTGCTGTTGGTGCTGCTTCTGCCCCTGGTGCGGATGTCGCTGCTGTTGCTGTTATTATTTTGTTAATCAGGTTAACTTCGTTGTTTGAGTCTTTATTTATTGAACACATAAAACAATAACTACAACTACGTTGCCACATGTATTCATGATACTTGCTACGTAACTTTAGTTTTTCACCGTGACACACATGTAGTGTTGTCATTCCTCATGTTTAATTGTGTCACTTCCATCAACACGTCACGTTCTGGGCAATGCTTCTTTCCGCGATTCATACTTATGTTCATGGATATTTTCGTAAGTTATGACTTAGTCATGTGTCTTTATCTGTATCACCAGATCCTCTGCCACCGACTGCGCTGATGGTATCAGCTACAACCACGACCAGTGTGAAGGTTCAGTGGAAATACGACAGCAGTAAATCATTGTGCGTCAAATGGAAAGTCAACTACACGGAGATTAACAAGAATAACACCAAAGAGATCAATATAGACAGCGCCAGTGCGCGGGATGCGATCATTGACAGTCTGAGTCCAGGACTGACCTATGCTCTCAGCGTGTTTGCTGTCACTACAAATGATGTTGCCAGTCAGACATCAGCTGAAATGGAAGCCACTGTCAGTACGTACTCATTTCTAGTACGACATACGACAATATATAGTGTAAGCGTTGGCAATGCATGGATTATTGAAATTCATATTTATGACTTAGCTTAACGTGTCGTGTGTCGTGGTTGAGCTAATTTTTCTTTACCAACAAATATATATATATATATATATATTAATACATTTATGTGTATTAACAGTGACATGTTCTACAATATATATGAGTTTTTTAACCGCTATCATTGTTTTTAGTTAAATTAGTGTTTAATATGATATTTATGATGTACTCATTTATGCTGTATCTCGTGTGGATAAATATTTTCTTGTATTTTGAAATAGCGCCTCTTCCAGTGACAAAATTGAATGCAGCATCGACGGGTAGTTCAATTGTTCAATTGAGCTGGGCCGACGCTGATGGCAGCTACCAGGATTCGTATCACTGGCGATACCGGGTTTCCAACAAAGCAACCGACTGGACAAATACAGAGATAACAGTTGGCTATGAAATTAGTGTAAATCGACTCTTCCCTGGCACCCAGTATACGTTCGGGATGAAAGCAGTCAGCAAGGACCAGAAAAGTACTGAAGAGACGACTACAACGGTTGTTTGTAGGTCCCCTGATTTCAGTGGCTTTGACAGCAATGATTAAACCATTACTGTGACAATACGTTATACATTAATACGGAGTGTACCAATACACGTGTTACTATTCTATTCCATACAATAGGTAGCATGTTAAGAATAAACACTATGATGCATGTTTTGTTATCACGGCGATTACTCGTGTACGCTAATTATACATTGTTAAATATTGCTTTCTTGCTGACAGTACAACCCTCGAATTATGGTTGAATGCATTATATAATGTGCTTTAATTATTGTTACGATCAATATTAAAGAACACGTGTATTGCAATATATTTCAGATGTATGCGGTTATGTTTTCAATGTAAACGTGCTGTACTCTCAGATCCGCTGCCTCCAGAACAACTAGAGGTACTAAAACCAAATACAACGTCAGACAGTGTGACAGTGACATGGAAGTATGACAAACACAAGTCACACATTGAGAAGTGGAGAGTCAAATACACAGTGAAGGGGAAATCTGACGTCAATCACGCCGACACTACTTCAGCTGATGTGCTGCATCTGACCATCGGGAATCTGACAGCGGGACAGAACTACACATTCGCTGTCTATGGTGTCACCTACAACGAAGTTGTCAGTCAAGATGCACCACAAGTACACGCCACCGTCGGTGAGTATTTCATACGGAAGAATACGATAAAGTTTACATTCTCATGTAGCGCGGTATCCAGTCCTTACGACTGTTCCTAGTGATTTACACTTCACCTCTTGGCAGATATGTTCATTCCAACGATATTTCAATTTATATGAGAAGCGCACAGCCAAGCTAAAATTACTGTGCGTAGAATATTCATTCATGTATCCTTCAACGTACAACTGTGTTGACGGTTTATAATCTTACCAAAAAGGATTAAAACTACATAAATTACCAAACAGGATTAAAACTACATAAATTACGAAGTGGCACTTAATGCAGCTAAGATTGCAATTAGAAAATCTACAAGACGCTTTGTTAAAAAATTAGCATGAAACATAACAAATGACAGCAATAGTTTTGTTTATGCATAGGAATAAACAAAACGTACGACACAAGATTGGAGCACTAGGAGACAATGCTGGAAATATAATATCACACGGTTTTTTAATGGCGGAATGCCTAAATGGGTACATCCGTTCAATATTTACCAGAGAGGATATAAGTTCATTACCAGTTCCAGATGCTAACTTTCAGGATGCTACATATTTAGATAATTGTAACTCCAGAAATGGTAGCTGAGAAAATAAAGGCAATGAAGGATAACACATCACCTGGAGTGGATGGGATTCAAGCATGCATCGCAACATTATTTAAAAAAGGTTCGATAAATAAGTCAGATAATTACAGACCAGTGAGTTTAACAACAGTGATGTGCATATTATTAGAAAGGTTAACAAACAACCATATGATGGACTTCCATGCTAAGCATCAATGATTAAATCCATTTCAACGTGGATTCCTAAAAGCGATGTTATGCTTAACAATTATGATATGTTTTTGCGAAGAAATCGCTAAGTGGACTGACGAAAGATCACCAGTAGATATTATCTACTTAGGTTTCTAGAAAGCATTCGACAAAGTGTCGCATCAACGATTATATAGAAAAATGGCTGACCGAAAGAAGACAGCATGTTGTAGTAGATGGGGAGGTTTCAAAGATAAATCAGTTTCGAGTGGGGCACTACAAGTATCAATATTATACTTTTATTATTCTTAATATATATATATATATATATATATATATATATATATATATATATATATATATATATATATATATATATATATATATATATATATATATATACATATATATATATATATATATATACATATATATATATATATATATCAATGACTTGGACCGTAATATGACAAGTACAAGTAACATACTGACATATCTGGATGACACAAACTTTTTTAGAAAGGTTAAACATGATGGTGATAAATAATATTTGCAAAACGATCTAGACAAATTAGATAAATTGTGTGAACAATGGCAGATGTTACTCAAGTTTGTGAAATATAAATGCTTACGCAAAGGACACAATTCATTTAGAATACCCTATACAAGCTTCGAGACCATATCGTAAAAAGGATATTGATGCGTATAAAAGAATACAGAGGAGTGCAACTAAGATGTTTCCAGGACTGAGAGACCTTAGTTATGAAGAACGCATAAAAGATTATGGTTTAACAACCATAGAGACAAGGAGGTTAAGAGGATATCAAATTGAAGCTTTTATGATATTGAAAGGATATGCAAATATTTATAGAAATATTTTTTCGCACTGAAGAAAGATAGTAGAACGAGTAGACATGAGGTAACATTGGTAAAGGGTCAGTGTATTTCGGGTATCATTAAGTACTCGTTCTCACTGAAGAAAGATAGTAGAACGAGTAGACATGAGGTAACATTGGTAAAGGGTCAGTGTAGATCGGGTATCTTTAAGTACTCGTTCTCACTCAAGAAAGATAATAGAACGAGTAGACATGAGGTAACATTGGTAGAGGGTCAGTGTAGATTGGGTATCTTTAAGTGCTCGTTCTCGCAGAGGACAATTAACGAATGGAACAAATTATCTGCAGATTGTGTAAATGCGTGAATATTAAAAACAAATAAGGTTGTTTAAGAAAAAAGTTGAGATATTTCTCAAGAGGGCGTGTTACACATAAGTTACAAAATGTTGGACTCTCGGCCAATGGCATCCTTGTTCACTTGCCTTATGGGACATTTTCTTGGATGGCAATCTTGTTAAATCTTATCTTACCTTATCTTGTCTTAAATCAATATAGATTCGAAACCGGGTTATTCTCCATTGAGAGTCATGTGTACTTGCCATTACGCTATCGCATCACATCGCGTTGCCATAAAATAAGACACACGATTGTGTTGGTTTTGTATGTTTTCAATAGTTTTCAGCTTCCTCCTTCTACATGTGAATTTCGAGTCGTATTACAACCAATGTTTCCAGTTGTAACCTTTTGATAAAACAATATACAAGGCATACTTATGGTGCAAGTTGTTTCACAGAAAACCCGTATATCACTATATGAGTTTTTTTTTTTAATTATGCACGTGTTCTGAGTGGTATTAGTTAGTTATGTGCATATACACGTATTTAATGTATTGTTGTCAAATGTTGGTCGAACATAATTTAGTAAAAACTGCAGAATGTAGAAAGTGCCTGTTTGTTGTTGGATCGAAATATTGGTTCGAATGTTGTTATAAATATAAATGTGTAAATGTTACTCATGCAGTTCCCTCGGAAGTTGGTGAATTGAAGCTGACTCAACGTTCACCACTATTCTTAAAAGTTGCCTGGACACCACCATATGGAGACTTAACACATTATCAGCTGAATATCTGCTCATCAGATGGAGATGTACTGCAAACTATAAGTATCGGCAAGTAAGTGTAAAGTTATGTGGAATTGCATCATACACCATATAAAATAAATCATAATTTTTAGATCAACGTCACTAATTTTATATAAATTGTATGTCATATAACATTAACAAAAGGAACTCATCATCTCATTATAATCATTTTAAACATTAGCTACCTTCCGAAAAAAAAAATATTTGTTCATCGAATTTGCATTTCCGCGTTGATTTGCATTCCAGATTAATTGTATTGCAAACTATTATAATAATTTTTTTATTGTTGTTGTTGCTGCTGCTGTTGTTGTTGTTGATGTTGTCGTTGTTGTTGTTATTATTATTATTATTATTATTATTTTTAGTCATAGTAGTAGTAATAGTAGTAGTGATGGTAGTGGTAGTGATAGTGTTACTAGTAGTAGTAGTAATACTAGCAGTAGTAGTGGCAGTGGTAGTGGTGTTGTTGTAGCTGTTGTCTTTGTTCTTGTTATGTATTAGTAATAGTGTAAGCATTAGTATTAGTTCTAGTATTAATATTATATACGCATCGTGATAGGCTAAAACGAATTATTGTGGGATTTAAATATATCAAGCCTTCAAAAATACTTATTGGATGGAAAGTTAGCAGTTTACACACTATGTGATGAAACAAATATTGGTACAGTATGTCACTATATTGTGTCGTTGCTATGTTTTCAGAGGATCTCCGTTGGAACATGAATTTACAAATTTGCAACCTGGCCGCCAATACAACACCACAATATTTGTATTGTCGGGTTCTGTCAGAGGCTTGGGCGTGTCTACTATTCTGCATACGAGTGAGTAGTAGTGATTGCTTAAGAATAATATGCCGACTACGCTAGTCATTGGTTGTGTAAATGTTGCGCTACACTTCATAAATTATACAGATAATGGAATATAATGTTGGGTTTTGAGTTGCCAATAATGCAGCTAGCGATTTCCATTCGAAAGCAGATCGGTGATAAGCAAAACATATAAATAATATTTAGTTATGCATCCTTTTCTAGAAGAACGTACCCTTACTAGCATACATAAAAATAAAATAGCAACATTTATTAATGTGTGTGGATGGCCAACTGATGTCCAGACCTGGCCATCATGACTGATACAAAGTCAATGTGTGTGTCACACCATATTTTCATACAGAGTATTACTACACTCACGATTCTATACTGTTCCTTAGATCCATTGCCTCCAAGTGAAGTGCAAGTAACAAACACAACAACCACTAGTGTGACAATACAATGGGAGTATACCAACAACGAGGCGTCACCCATTGTGAAGTGGAGAGTCGTACACAGGGAGACGGGCAAGAACGAAACCTACGAGAGCTCAACAAATGCTGTCGATGACAGAGAAATTACCATCAAAAACCTGAAAGCAGGAATGACTTACGTTATCAGCGTGTATGCTGTTTCCGCAGGTGATATCTCCAGTTGCGCAGCACCATACGTAACTGCCACTTTGGGTAAGTTCACGAATATAGTATATCTACAGTTTGCATAATTTCCGTTGATACACTGTTATTTAAACAAATGTGAAGCAGCGATCGCATTAAAACTACGCTGCCAACACCTCCAAATGCTTTATCGCCTTCCTCATGTCAGAATGCTTACGTTATTCCATCGTCATAACTTCAACCTTCTTGTAATCTGAACTGTCAGTGGAAACGATTATAAAATATACACGATATATACAAATTGAACACAATACTATGTGGCATTGTTATCAGTAGATAAAACATAGCATGTTCTGCTGTGTCATCCGTTGATGTCAACAGCTGATGTATCCCATTTAATTATACGGTATACATTCTTCCAGAACCGTCGCCACCGACTCGCATTGACGTTCTGAAAGACAGGACGACAACGAGCAGTGTCACAGTCATGTGGACGTATGACAAAAGCAAATCACATGTGGAAAAGTGGAGGGTTCAATACAAAGTGAAGAGAAACTCTTTAAAAAAAAATTCCACTGGCGCTGGTTCTGCTGATATACTTTGGAAAACCATCAGTGATCTGTTATCAGGACATATGTACACGATATATGTATATGCTATAACAACAGGTGATATTGTAAGTCAAGATGCAGCACGGTTGGATATCACAGTCAGTAAGTGTTTACATAGTTACGTACGTGTGCCTTCCGTATTTACCGTTGTCCCTTCATACATGTCTTTGTTAAATATATTCTTACTAATATACTGTGCATTGTGGTGTACCATATATCAGTGGAAGCTCTGTGTAATAGCTCAGTAGATAATGCATAATACAATGACATGTATTTAATTCAACGCAATGCAGTCGCATGTATGGTTATGATTGACCTTTGCATTAACATTGATCCAACTACTACTTGGTAAATTGTGTTTCCTTTAACATTATTTTATTATTATTATTATTAAGCTTAATGTTTATCAATTGATGGTATGCACTTAGCAACTACAATATGTACTTTTCAGAGCCAGAAATAACGATCGACTTTCTTGAAGACAGTCAGACAGACAGCGACTCTGTGGTCGTGTTCTATACTAAAGAGACTAGCCCTGGACTGTTTGACCGCTACATCTTCTCCATCAATGATCAACGCTCGACGACGGTGGTCAAGGAGAGAGGCGACGACAACAAGTTGGTGACATTTGTTTCCCTAGTTCCTGGCACTCTGTACACAGTTACTGCACGCAGTGAGAGTGGCGACGAAAGAAGCCGTGCGATCACTACACAGGTGCTCACAGGTGAGACTCAATAACAACGAACTGATTCAAGTACGTCCTGGAAAAATAACGTTCCATGAAGAGTTCTTCACGCACTCATTGTAATGGCCATTTGATTTTGTCCACACAAAATATGCAAATATGTCAACCTGAAATAAGGCAGGGCAAGTGCGAATGACTGATCGATAGCATACTTTTGATGTGCCTACAATAAACATTACACTTATGTTCTAATAGTTTGTCTTCGACATAAAATCTTACCAGTATGATCAAGTTATTTCATTTTAGCGAATCCCTGTAACTACATATGTATGTGTAAATAACTACATATGTATGTGTAAATGACAGCAAGATATGTATGTGTAAATGACAGCAAGAGTGTATGTTTGTGTAAATGACAGCAAGAGTTTTTATGCATATGTCAGGAGTAAACAAAACGTACAAGACAAGGTTGGACCTCTAGAAGACAGTGCTGGAAATATAATATCACGGGGGTTTTTAATGGCGGAAGACCTAAATGGTTACTTCAGTTCAGTGTTTACCAAAGAAGATATTAGTTCATTACCAGTTGCTGATGCTAAATTTCAGGGGGCTAAATCTGACTATTTAGGTCCGTTAGTTGTAACTCCAGAATTGGTAGCTAAGAAAATAAAGGCAATGAAGGATAACAAATCACCGGGAGTGGATGGGATTCCTCCAAAATTACTAATGGAAACAGTAGAACAAATCAGTATACCACTTGCAAGAGTATTCAACTTGTCATTAAAAGAGGGAGTTGTTCCGTTTGAATGGAAAGAAGCAAACATCATACCATTATTTAAAAAGGGTTCGAGAAATAAGTCAGAGAATTACAGACCAGTGAGTTTAACGTCAGTGATTTGTAAATTATTAGAAAGGTTAATTAAAGACCATATGGTGGACTTCCTCGTTAAGCATAAATTATTAAATTCATCTCAACATGGATTCCTTAAAGCGAGGTCATGCTTAACAAATATGTTATGTTTTTTGGAAGAAATCACTAAGTGGATAGACGTGGGATCGCCAGTAGATATTATCTACTTAGATTTTCAGAAAGCTTTTGACAAAGTGCCACATCAAAGATTACTACTTAAATTAAAAGCCCATGGTATCGGGGATAGCATAACTGACTGGATAGAACAATGGCTGACTGACAGAAGACAACGAGTTGTAGTAGATGGAGAAGTTTCAAATTGGAAATCGGTTTTGAGTGGGGTACCTCAAGGATCAGTATTAGGACCTATATTATTCTTAATTTATATCAATGACTTGGACGACAGTATAACAAGTAACGTACTGAAATTTGCGGATGACACAAAACTGTTTAGAAAGGTTAATACTGATGGTGATAAACAACATTTACAAAACGATCTAGACAGATTAGTGAAATGGTCTGAGAAATGGCAGATGTTGTTCAATTTTGGGAAATGTAAATGCCTACATACAGGACATAGGAACTTGAATGTAAACTATAGAATGGGAGATACTGTTCTGGGTACTACTGTAAAAGAAAAGGACTTAGGAGTTACAATAAGCGCTGATATGAAAGTTTCAGAGCAGTGTGGTATTGCAGCTTCAAAGGGTAATCAAATTCTTGGATTGATTAGAAGAAACATAACATACAAGGGAAAAAAGTTAATTATACCTCTTTATAAAGCAATAGTTAGACCTCATTTAGAATACTGTATACAAGCATGGAGACCACATCGTAAGAAGGATATAGATACGCTTGAACGCATACAAAGGAGAGCAACTAAAATGATTCCAGAACTGAGAGACCTTAGTTATGAAGAACGCCTGAAAGAATGTGGTTTAACAACTCTAGAGACAAGGAGGTTAAGAGGAGATCAGATTGAAGTTTTTAAGATATTGAATGGGTATGAAAATATTGATAGAAATATGTTTTTCTCACTCAAGAAGGATAGCAGAACTAGAGGACATGAGGTAAAATTAGTAAAGGATCAATGTAGATTGGACATCAGGAAGCACTCGTTCTCACAGAGGACAATAAATGAATGGAACAAATTGTCAACAGATTGTGTAACTGCTAGCAGCGTGAATATGTTTAAAAACAAGGTTGACACATATCTCAGGAGGGCGGGCTATAAGTAGATGAACATTGTTGGACTCTCGATAAGCCAATGGCTTCCTTGTCCATTTGCCATCTGGGCCTTTGGCTTGGATGGCAAATCTTGTTAAATCTTGTTAAACTCTCTTGGTAAATAAGGTGCGTGGTTATACTTAACATGCCATGGAATCAACTGAGTCAGCAAACCTTTTGCCAATATAATATGTCGGTTACTCTGATTCTCATTTAAAACCTTCGCATATACGTCGAAATAATGTATATGATATTCTTAATTGTATTTGCATATGGTTATGCTTTAGCAACACTTATAGGTGCACATGCCTAAAACCATGACTTTTTTTCCTTTTAATGCTGTGGTTAATTTAGCTTCATTCTCGAGAAGGTGCATTTGACTGGTTGCATCTGTCACATGCACATACGCACGCACACACGCACACAAACACGCTCGCACACGCGTCACACGAACGCACACTATTAGTACATGGTGACACAAATGTTCAAGAAAATGCCAAACATTTATTTATTTACTATGGTTTGCCTTTCTGATCAAAAGCATGAAAATAAATGCACAAATGCAACTTTGCGACAAAACGTTTTATTATGTTATCACGCATATGCGTATACGATGATATGTATACGATGATATGTATACGATGATATGTATACGATGATATGTATACGATGATATGTATACGATGGTATGTATACGATGATACGTATACGATGATATGTATACGATGATATGTATACGATGATATGTATACGATGATATGTATACGATGATATGTATACGATGATATGTATACGATGATATGTATACGATGATATGTATACGATGATATGTATACGATGGTATGTATACGATGATACGTATACGATGATATGTATACGATGATATGTATACGATGATATGTATACGATGATATGTATACGATGATATGTATACGATGATATGTATACGATGATATGTATACGATGATATGTATACGATGATATGTATACGATGATATGTATACGATGATATGTATACGATGATATGTATACGATGATATGTATACGATGATATGTATACGATGATATGTATACGATGATATGTATACGATGATATGTATACGATGATATGTATACGATGATATGTATACGATGATATGTATACGATGATATGTATACGATGATATGTATACGATGATATGTATACGATGATATGTATACGATGATATGTATACGATGATATGTATACGATGATATGTATACGATGATATGTATACGATGATATGTATACGATGATATGTATACGATGATATGTATACGATGATATGTATACGATGATATGTATACGATGATATGTATACGATGATATGTATACGATGATATGTATACGATGATATGTATACGATGATATGTATACGATGATATGTATACGATGATATGTATACGATGATATGCTAATACAGTTCCAGTTCAACCGTCATTGTCGTGTCTAGTGGAGGAGACGGCCGTCACCATCCACCTGACTCAAGATGTCGGCCGGGTGGACGCGTTCAGCTTAACATGCAACGATTGTACTGACACAATGAGACACGAAAACCTCTCCAGTCTCAGATTCACTGACCTGGTTCCCTACTCAACATACACATTCTCGGCCACAACCTTAGCAGGCACACAAAGGGGAAACCGCAAGGAGAGTGCAGAGGCTGAAATAAAGTGTCAGGCAAGCGTGGGCCGTAAGTTGATACTTCACTGTATATGAGGTGAAGTACCACGATTTAGTAAACGCGCTATTTGTGAAACATGAACTTTGAGTTGGAGAATTCTTGAAAGCATTTAACGGCATTTTGGAATCAAGTCGCTACTACTAAATTTAAGCCGTATGTAGAACGTCTTACTCGATGTATTTACTTCAATTGCATAGGCATATATGAAAGTACTTGTATAAGGGAATTGTAGCTTAATTTCACCAAACTTTTTACGATAATACAAATGCCCTCTCTGTAACTTGTAGCACCGTTTGCTGTACGAAACGTCGACATCACCTTTATCCATCCACGCGACCTGCTGCTGTCATGGCGTGAACCAGCTGTGAAAAACGGAAAAATAACGAAATACACCATAATGTGCTTTGGCACAAAACAGGTAAGTTATATGAAGAATCGAATTTAATGTACACTTGTATTTTTTCATGAGTTGTATAGCAATTTGAGTCATAATGTTGTACTATTGGTGCCATGGCAAACGATACCTTGTTGGCCAACTAATTTGACAAAAAGTCGATCGAGGATATTGACAATATATAGAAATACAGAGCAACATGCATCAATGTTAAGGGGTACACTATTGGCAATGCCGCATATTAATGATGCCCATCGTGCGGATGAAATGAATTCGTGTACTAGCTCATATTAAATACTGAATTCGCATATTTGTGTTTATACGATATTCACAGAACAAGCCAACCCACGACAGGAAAGATATAACCATCGACGTGTTGGACAAGACTCAACAACGTTTCACCCAAAGTATCACGAAATTAAAGTCAGGCTACCATTACACGTTTGCGGTAAGTTAATTTCCTTCCCACGACGCTGCACCTTAAACGGCCATAATTCAAATGACAACTAATAGTTGCAAATTATATTCATAGCACCAAGATTGCTGACGTTTTTATTCGTATATAGCATCATGTGAGGACTGACATCTACGTATTGCGTCAATTCTCTCTCCTCGTGTTCCAATTCGCCGAACACTTCGGAGAGTCTATCGGACCGATCAATCCAAACCCTCTTTAACATATCCACCTAACTCCAACACATGCATCCACACCCTCCCACACAATCACCTACAATTACCTAAACATTCACCATCCACGTGTATTTCTTGTTCATTAGTCCACCCAGTCACACACTCACACATGCTTCCAATCACACATCGTCGCGTGTTGTCTTTCCAGATTCATGCCTACAATACAGTGAAAGGACCTGCTGCCGTATTGAATTTTACCGCACCTGCCACACGTAAGGATACGTACATCACTGCACAGAATGAGTTGACTATAATTAAACAAAACATTTGCATGTCATCTTACAATATAACATCTTTGTTTTTAAACACTTGTTTTCATTTAATTACGCATATTTATGTGTTGCTGTAGTAGTATATATATATACATTTCCCGAGAGTGAAAGTAAACTTATCGTTCCACTAATGTGGCATTCTATTACGGCTAGGTTGATCATTGTTAACACAATTCATATGTAGTGAAAGTAATATATAGATGCCGAAGTAATAAGATCGGTTTTAATAGTTACATTGTACTGATGTACAATATTCCAATCTTATTAATGACTTCAATGCCAAGACAATCGAAAAGTTTTTATGTCGCCGCTGATCTGATTTTTTAATACCTCAGTTTAATTATTCACTATGTTTCAGCGCCGCAACCAATCATGCCTTTAACTGAAGCAGTACCCAAAATTACGAACTCGACAGCGATTAGCCGCAACTCTATTATCATAGTTTTCCGGAATCCATTCGAGAGTGAAGAAGTCGTCACATATTCCGTGATTGTCTCGAAAAATACAAACGATCCAGCTGTGAAACAACGCGATCTTCCTTACTGGTCAGACGTGGAAAGGTCGGATGGAACGTTATTCACATACGTAACTATAGAGAAGTGTGCTGACTTTTTCTCTTCGGGAGACGATTGTTGGCGTGGGCGAAGTGGAAGGAGGCGTACAGCTGGCGGGGTTGAAGTCACGATCACGGTGGGCGGAGACACAACCTGTAACGAGACAACACAGGGTGCTTGCAATGGTCCCTTGTCCCCGAGTACGACATACTATTTTAAGTTGAGAGCCTACGATGAAGACGACAACTTCGCAGATACTCTGTTCTCGGAAGGCATTGCTACAGGTATTCTTTGTGCATGTCTGTTATAAAGCAATTTATGGTATAATACACATAATTATTTGAGTATGAAATTTTTTTTGCAAAGCTGTTTTGTTAATGCAAACATGCCTACTGATAATATAATGCCATCATGGTGCAATGCTCATATTGATACTAATAAAACTACGTAATCATGTTAATTATGTGTATTGAATGGCGAACTTCCTTGTTCCTTGTATTGCCTTTGTGCAATCTCCATGAGTTTAATTGTAAATTCGGGCTTTGTTTTCTTGTTTGCTTAGGGTCATCTCCCAAGACACGGGCGATTGTTGGACAGATCAATGGAACGGTGACAGTGTTCATTGTCGTTTCTGTCCTTGTGTTGGCAGTCATTGCCATTGTCATTCCGGTGGTGATTTTAAAGAGAAGACGTTCTACTAGAGAATCGGGTGATAAAGGTCTACAAATGGACACAGTTGGTGACTCAAGGTAGTTACCACAACATGTGTTATTGACTGTTTGGTATTGTACATGATACATTATGTCATAGAAGCCATTTGCCTGTAGGAAAGTTCTAAATATCACATCGTGGAAGCGCGCATGTATCCGAATCTGCAAACAATAATACACTTGCTATTGCGTCATTTTCACGAATTATATGTATGCAATTTTGTTCTCGTAATAATATATATAAGCACTAACACAATACATTCAACGTCATTTTCGTGGTGTTTGTTATGCTGTGAAAGGCAATGGTTTTGTTTGTGGGTATAACGTTATTTTAATTAAATTGTATTGTTGTTTTTTTATAATTATTTTTATTACTACTGTTGTTGTTGTTGTACAATCTAGGTACCTATGTAGCCTGGCAGACTTCCCAAAGCGATGGACAGGGACGACTGCTACGCTATTTGCTGCTGAATTTCAGGTGAGGTAATCATATTTCAAGGGTATGTTTCAACACTCGCGTCTCTTGCTATACAACTGCCATCCATGTGTTGTGTTTGTTATATGACTGCTATTGTTAAATGGATCATAAATAATATTAGTTTATAATGCATGTACAGTTCAGAATGAAGTTGACATTTCGTGAAACCATGCAATAATTCAATAGTCACGGAAGTGTCTGGATGCAATGCAGAGTATCGAGTCAGTTGGACGAGATCAGGCAACGACCGTAGCTGAGCTGGAAGTTAATAGACCCAAGAACCGCTCCACAAACATTCTGCCCTATGACGACACTAGAATCAAGTTGATGACGGCTGAAAGCCAGAACGGGACCGACTACATCAACGGCAGTTGGATGCCGGTGGGTTGTATTCATTGGCATATGACACTATTTGTCATATTTTACGTGATATATTAACAAGAGTTTTCCTAAAACAGTTTAGTTTCGCAACTTCCTGTATAATTATCAATACAAATCATAAGGTTATGTTGTCTATATACTAATTAACATTAACATTATTTGTATGTATACTTGCAAAAATAGTACGTGTTTGCGGTGAACCATGGTGATCGGTGTGTTATGCGATAGGGCTTCAAAATGGACAGAGAGTATGCGGTGGTGCAAGGCCCTCTGTCAACAACTCGGGATGAATTCTGGAGAATGGTTTGGGAACACAACGCACAAGCAATAGTAATGATGACCAAGTGTATGGACCATGGAAATGTAGGTGTAGCATATATAGTATGCACACACAAACGCACACACTGAAAATACACAAAAGCTTATTCACACACGCACACACACACGAACGCACGCACGCACGCACGCACACACACACACACACACACACACACACACACACACACACCACACACACACACACACACACACACACACACACACACATACACACACACTCGCGAAATATGTGCAAATACTGTACATTTCATATGCATAGCATATCATAGCATTACACATACATGTCCAACCAACAGCAGACAGGCACATACACACGAATGCAGACGGGCACGAAAATTACCCTTTTCACTTCAACCGAAACCGTAATATATGCAGGTGACCTGGACTTGTCATGTCACACTCGTGACCTGATACACAGGAAAAGAAGCATCAAGTCAGTTCAACTGACCTCACCATTTATACGAACGAGACAACTTCATAATAGCAAACCCTCATGGCCAAAAACCGTAATCGTGAGTATGTCAATAAGTTCTCCCCCACAGGCTTCAGCATCATCCTTCAAAGAGGATCACAAGAGGACATGGGAACACGAAGCAAAGCTAGGTTTGCATTAGCAAAGCTACAACCCAATATACCTCGTCAATGTCATCTCCGTTATGCTCTACAGCTCGGAGTGTTGGCGCATGAACCAGCAAGATACTAAAATACTTGCCAGTTTCCACAACACCTGCTTAAGGAAGAAGCTGCAATTGTATTGGCCTGTGACGGTATCCAACAAGAAACTCAACCAAACAACAAACATGGGCACATTTGCAGCATCCTGAAAAAGGAGAATCTGGAAATGACTCTGACAGTCTTCAGAATTACCGATGACCAACCAACAAAAACAGCATTGACGTGAACTCCAGAAGGAAAGAGAAAACGGGGCAGCCCAAAGACAACCCTGAAATGAACCAAGGAAGAAGAACTAAAGGTTGCGTTCTGACATGGAGCAAGAAGAGCTCAATATAGAAGGAACTAGCGATATATTGTGGGAAATTTATGTACCACCCCTTGGCACAAAGATGATGAGTAAGTAAACGTGTAACCATTAGCTGACACTATATGCAGTAATATATAAAATTATGCCATTACTCATTGTAGGAATTGTGTCACCGCTACTGGCCCGAGACCACGGAGCCGATGTACTACGGATATCTGAAAGTGCAGGTCCTCGATAAAACACCGTCTGAGGACTGGATCGTGTCGAGACTCATGCTTGTAAAGGTCCGTTTTGTGTGTACATAATTATACAATTTAATTCGATACCTGAATGCGTACATTCAGGAACACATCGTAATGTATTCGGGCGTTGCAGCAGTGTCGTTTGATTTAATGTTTGCCTTTCATAATGGTATCATATACTCGACATGTCAACTATGAACATCTTAGCAGCCATAACTCGAAGACGAACAGGTTCTCAGCATAATTTATTTTCTAGCTCAAAGCACATTTACTTAGTATACTTCCCTACCTCCAAATATGTAAATAACAATGCGGTAGTTCTCTGAATGATTATGCTTTAGCCAGTAATTATCACAAGACTGTGTTTTCAGGGGAACCAAGGACGGACCATGACGCACTTTCAATACCTCGCCTGCCCAGAGTTAGGAGTGCCAGATAACATTATGTCCCTCTTTGCCTTTGTGCGTCTGGTGCGTCGAAGCGTAGACTCCCGGAAGGGGCCACTTGTTGTGCATTGCAGGTATGACATAACGTGTTACCTAATAGGGCAAGTATGATTTGATGCTATGCTGGTTGCAAGGAAGGGACTATATGTGTACGGCCCCGACAACATTTACGTAACGCCGAATGTTGTAGATGGTTCGTCTGCTGAAAGTCACATCTGGTTTAGAGTCCTACATGGCAAATGTGCCGCTTCCATCTTGCAGTTTGCATTTAGTGGAAGTATTTTAGATAGAATATGTCATAATTATATGTCCGGGTTAATATAACACATTTTCGTGACTGTGGAAATACAAAGGTATATTTTAACATTGCGTGATACTGAACAGAGTCGCAATTATATAGTCAGTTCTTGACATTTTTTTCCGTTATGTAACAATAAAGATGGTATTATTGAATTGTAGACGGTATGATGCTGAATATTATTCGATTGAACAATATTGGCAACATTTGCAAAAAACAGTTAAGAATGGTTTAATTGTGTTCCTGGGACAATCACAATAATGACAGTTTCTCTGATGTACAGCACTGGCGGCGGACGGTCCGGCACATTCGTTGCCGTGGACCGTCTACTGCAGCACATCAAGAGTCACGACTGGGTGGACGTATACAACACAGTACACGAGATGCTGCAACACCGCTGCCACATGGTGCAGAAGGAGGTACGAGAAGTTAAGTTGCTTTGCGCGATATGTCACCGTGCTGCAATTATATCAAATTATACATTTGCTACTGGCAGTGCCGTCTAATTGTACGAGACGGAGGCGGAGTTGCACATATAATCGGACAAGGCCGTAGGCTGCGTCTGATTGTGTGCTGTATTGCTTACTGTGAATACATGCACAACTAAAAAGAAATAGTCCAGCAAAAAGAGAGTAGTTAGGACTCACGAATAACCAATTATCTTTAAACAATCGACGTGCATGACTGCCAAGGAGATGCATCGCTTCTGCGCACGGAACTTGTAAACGCTCCATTTCGCCGTACCATCGCTACGTCGCATTGCTCCATCGTGTTGTAAAATTCGACGCAAACAGGTCCGACATGAACGCCACCAAGTGACTGACGCTCAATATATTTACCCAGTATTATCAGTTGCCCGGCGTTGCACGTGATAAAAGACAATGGCTTATGACTCCTTGCACTACCCATTCAATTTTTGGCAGTGCAATGCCAATGGCAATGACACAAAAATCACGCCAATAAAAAATCAGGCACAACTGTCCGTTTCACGAAGTGTTCGATGGACGTTTGACGTAGATCATGTAACAATCGTCGAAACACACATAACGTTGCTAACAATTGTACGTATTATTGCTATGTAATATGTGCTACGTAATGTGTACGTCAAACGTCCACATTGTTTCCTTCGTAATACCGCACCCCCGGGGGAAAAGGGAAAATTTCGGTTATTTTTAATGTACGTACCATAATAATACAGTCCACAAAAACATAAATGGCAGCACGGCAGTATACGGGTGGTAATCTTGGGAAAAAGGCTTGATTGATGTAATAATACAGTCCACAAAACCATAAATGGCAGCACGGCAGTATACGGGTGGTAATCTTGGGAGAAAGGCTTGATTTATGTAATAATACAGTCCACAAAAACATAAATGGCAGCACGGCAGCACACGGGTGGTAATCTTGGGAGAAAGGCTTGATTTATGTAATAATACAGTCCACAAAACATAAATGGCAGCACGGCAGCACACGGGTGGTAATCTTGGGAAAGAGGCTTGATTGATGTAATAATACAGTCCACAAAAACATAAAATCACCCCTACGTCAGAAGTTGTCACTAATGTATGGGTCTACTGTATGACAGATTAGAGAGTACACGTTTAATATAATGATATAGTTTTGAATTGTTCGTTGGCAGGCCCAGTACAGGTTTATCTACCAGTGTGTGCATCGTGCGATCGTGATTGGTGCCATCGAGTGAACAATCCAACAACGTTAAGCATGTGAGTATAACTGTTCACTTACAGTATGTTGCTATTATATTGATAAATATATTGGTTAACTATAGTATTCCAAAACATATTCATGTTTAATTAATCATGAAAATATAACTGTGCACCATAGGAGCACACATATGTCACACCTTATTACCCATCCTGCCCATTACATAGGAGCACACATATGTCACACCTTATTACCCATCCTGCCCATTACATAGGAGCACACATATGTCACACCTTATTACCCATCCTGCCCATTACATAGGAGCACACATATGTCACACCTTATTACCCATCCTGCCCATTACAGCAATGTTGCATCAGTTTGGCACTCCTACAAACTGAGCAGTCACCAAAGCCTCCGATAAGTGTTATTTTTTGATATTGGGACTGATGGCGCTTGGTAGAATTCAGCAGTTTATTTGGTAAATAGTCTGACCAGCATGAACAATCAATATTACAGATACATACACCATTACATTTCTTTGCAGAGAGAGGTCCGGACATGGAAGGTACAGTTGACGAACGTTCATGTAAAGCATCATCAAGAAATGATTCGACTGCAAATTACGTAGCTATGGTTGCATAGGAATGCCTTTTTCGTATATGGAGTACATGATATGCGAACCAGCATGAGTTGCGTTGCTATTATATAATTTAACCCACACAAGCAGTCGTTAGCACAATGCCCGCCATACACATATTGATTATTCAGTTGCCAACATGTTGGCGACTACTTTTTCAGTTGGCAACTCAACTGTGGTCGTTATGTGTATGTTCTCCACCAACAGTTGGCAACACTTTTTGTGGACATCTGGAATCTGACAAATCGGTCGGTCGACAGTCAATCGATGGGTAGTTGCCAACTATTTGTCGGTAACTACCCGGTATGTGTATGTCGGTGTGTGTGTGCGCACGCGCGCGCGCGCGTGCGTGCGTGTGTCATCCTGATGGAGCGTTATCACATGTGTGCATCATATTAATGCTGTCTGCACCAGTAGTAATTTTCATGACACTATGAGATAACTCCAGCACAACTATACATCCAAAACACAATACAGAATATGTGTGTGTCAGGAAACGTTGATTGTGGGTTTTGTAGAATTAGTTTGTAGTTTCTTTTAGTTTGGTCGTCTAGATAGTAGTCATCGTTCGTGGGTTGAGTTGGTTTGCATTAATATAGTACGACAAACTAACGATTACTAAACTAACGAATTCATGTAACATGTTTTATTTCTAGTTCTAGTATCGTGGTTACGTAATAGAAAACCACAGTGTTTGATATTGTGGAAAATTAGATTACTTGTATAATTCTTTGGTGTATATTATGAAACTAGGTTGCATTTATTTGTAGATACTTTGTGATTTCATGCAGGGTTGTTGTGGCAGCATATTTGTATTTCTAGAACTGTTAAGCTTTAGTAGGATGTTAAATTAAAATACACCACACAACTCGGTATATTGCAATGGTTGTTGACGTCGAATGTATGTAGGTTAGTTTATATGTTGTATGGTAAGATATAAATGTTTTTACTAAGGTATTATGCAAGGGTCGCTAGGTAGCGTTAACCATTTGTTTCATAGATGGCATATATGTCACCATAGCCTTCTAGGGGCAAACATGATTAATATATGTCTGCTTTTAGTACTATCGATTAATGCAACGTGTGCGTGCATTTGTGAGACACGTATAAACATAACAAATGCCGCCAAATTGGCAGACGACTAGCAATGGCTGCTATAACTAGTCGATGCTAGTATTATGTATGTCTACTCGCTTTGCGAACCTCGACTTTCCATCCCATGTGTCGATGGAAGCGTTACTAGGTTTGGTTGCGCTAGGCAGGTTTATTTACGCCGTGGCTGCCTAGACGTTTCACAGGGGAACTTTGTTGTACAAATCATATGCGGTGAACAAGGACTTCTACTCCACTTCCGGCGACGAAAAAAAGCATCCGACGCGTTCGTGTCGCCAGATAGCGATTGTACTTCCGATGACGACGATATATCCAATGGATTCGTGTCGTGCGATAGCGATTCTACTTCCGACGACAACATCGCATCCAGCACGTTCGCATCGCAATAGCGATTCTACTTCCGGTGACGACATCAAATCCGGTGCAATCGTGTCGCCCGATAGCGATTCTTCTTCCGGCGACGACATCACACCAACCGTGTTTGTGTCGCCTGATACTAATTCTACTCCCGGCGATGACATCACATCCGGTGCAATCGTGTCGCCCGATAGCGATTCTTTTTCCGCCGACGACATCACACCAACCGTGTTTGTGTCGCCCGATACTAATTCTACTTCCACGATGACATCACATCCGGTGCAATCGTGTCGTCCGATAGCGATTCTACTTCCGGCGACGACATCATACCAAGCGTATTTGTGTCGCCCGATACTAATTCTACTCCCGGCGATGACATCACATCCATTGCAATCGTGTCGCCCGATAGCGGTTCTACTTCCGGCGACGACATCATACCAAGCGTGTTTGTGTCGCCCGATACTAATTCTACTCCCGGCGATGACATCACATCCATTGCAATCGTGTCGCCCGATAGCGATTCTTCTTCCGGCGACGACATCACACCAACCGTGTTTGTGTCGCCCGATACTAATTCTACTTCCACGATGACATCACATCCGGCGCAATCGTGACGCCCGATAGCGATTCTTCTTCAGGCGACGACATCACACCAAGCGTGTTTGTGTCGCCCGATACTAATTCTACTCCCGGCGATGACATCACATCCGGTGCAATCGTGTCGCCCGATAGCGATTCTTCTTCCGGCGACGACATCACACCAAGCGTGTTTGTGTCGCCCGATACTAATTCTACTCCCGGCGATGACATCACATCCGGTCCAATCGTGTCGCCCGATAGCGATTCTTCTTCCGGCGACGACATCACACAAAGTGTGTTTGTGTCGCCCGATACTAATTCTACTTCCGTGATGAGATCACATCCTGTGCATTCGTGTCGCCCGATAGCGATTCTAATTCCGGCGACGATATCACACCAACCGTGTTTGTGTCGCCCGATACTAATTCTACTCCCGGCGATGACATCACACCCGGTGCAATCGTGTCGCCCGATAGCGATTCTTCTTCCGGCGACGACATCACACCAAGCGTGTTTGTGTCGCCCGATACTAATTCTACTCCCGGCGATGACATCACATCCGGTGCAATCGTGTCGCCCGATAGCGATTCTTCTTCCGGCGACGACATCACACCAAGTGTGTTTGTGTCGCCCGATACTAATTCTACTTCCACGATGACATCACATCCTGTGCAATCGTGTCGCCCGATAGCGATTCTACTTCCGGCGACGATATCACACCAACCGTGTTTGTGTCGCCCGATACTAATTCTACTCCCGGCGATGACATCACACCCGGTGCAATCGTGTCGCCCGATAGCGATTCTTCTTCCGGCGACGACATCACACCAAGCGTGTTTGTGTCGCCCGATACTAATTCTACTCCCGGCGATGACATCACATCCGGTGCAATCGTGTCGCCCGATAGCGATTCTTCTTCCGGCGACGACATCACACCAAGTGTGTTTGTGTCGCCCGATACTAATTCTACTTCCACGATGACATCACATCCTGTGCAATCGTGTCGCCCGATAGCGATTCTACTTCCGGCGACGACATCACACCAACCGTGTTTGTGTCGCCCGATAGTAATTCTACTCCCGGCGATGACATCACACCCGGTGCAATCGTGTCGCCCGATAGCGATTCTTCTTCCGCCGACGACATCACACCAACCGTGTTTGTGTCGCCCGATACTAATTCTACTTCCACGATGACATCACATCCGGTGCAATCGTGTCGCCCGATAGCGATTCTGCTTCCGGCGACGACATCATACCAAGCGTATTTGTGTCGCCCGATACTAATTCTACTCCCGGCGATGACATCACATCCATTGCAATCGTGTCGCCCGATAGCGATTCTTCTTCCGGCGACGACATCACACCAAGCGTGTTTGTGTCGCCCGATACTAATTCTACTCCCGGCGATGACATCACATCCGGTGCAATCGTTTCGCCCGATAGCGATTCTTCTTCCGGCGACGACATCACACCAAGCGTGTTTGTGTCGCCCGATACTAATTCTACTCCCGGTGATGACATCACATCCGGTGCAATCGTGTCGCCCGATAGCGATTCTTCTTCCGGCGACGACATCACACCAAGCGTGTTTGTGTCGCCCGATACTAATTCTACTCCCGGCGATGACATCACATCCGGTGCAATCGTGTCGCCCGATAGCGATTCTTCTTCCGGCGACGACATCACACCAAGCGTGTTTGTGTCGCCCGATACTAATTCTACTCCCGGCGATGACATCACATCCGGTCCAATCGTGTCGCCCGATAGCGATTCTTCTTCCGGCGACGACATCACACAAAGTGTGTTTGTGTCGCCCGATACTAATTCTACTTCCGTGATGAGATCACATCCTGTGCATTCGTGTCGCCCGATAGCGATTCTAATTCCGGCGACGATATCACACCAACCGTGTTTGTGTCGCCCGATACTAATTCTACTCCCGGCGATGACATCACACCCGGTGCAATCGTGTCGCCCGATAGCGATTCTTCTTCCGGCGACGACATCACACCAAGCGTGTTTGTGTCGCCCGATACTAATTCTACTCCCGGCGATGACATCACATCCGGTGCAATCGTGTCGCCCGATAGCGATTCTTCTTCCGGCGACGACATCACACCAAGTGTGTTTGTGTCGCCCGATACTAATTCTACTTCCACGATGACATCACATCCTGTGCAATCGTGTCGCCCGATAGCGATTCTACTTCCGGCGACGATATCACACCAACCGTGTTTGTGTCGCCCGATACTAATTCTACTCCCGGCGATGACATCACACCCGG
>OY759269.1:50067922-50387922 GCA_963662155.1 Lamellibrachia columna | reverse complement strand
TCGTGGACACTCGTAAGGGCCAATCCCAACGAACGCTCATTTGTCACAGTGTATCTGAGGTAGTTCTTGTGGCACTGAGTGAGCGCTCTGTTGTGACGGTCGAGACAGACATCACCAGCAGTACCACGACTTGTGTATACATGTTAAAATATAGGACAGGATTGATGTCCTGTATCTTGTCATCGAGTGTGTTGGGTCTCTCACATACATCACCAGCAGTACCACGACTTATGCATACATGTTAGAGTGCAGGACAGGATTGATGTCCTGTATCTTGTCATCGAGTGTGTTGGGTCTCTCACAGACATCACCAGCAGTACCACGACTTGTGTATACATGTTAGAATATAGGACAGGATTGATGTCCTGTATCTTGTCATCGAGTGTGTTGGGTCTCTCACATACATCACCAGCAGTACCACGACTTATGCATACATGTTAGAGTGCAGGACAGGATTGATGTCCTGTATCTTGTCATCGAGTGTGTTGGGTCTCTCACAGACATCACCAGCAGTACCACGACTTGTGTATACATGTTAGAATATAGGACAGGATTGATGTCCTGTATCCTGTCATCGAGTGTGTTGGGTCTCTCACATACATCACCAGCAGTACCACGACTTGTGTATACATGTTACGGTACATGACAGGATTGATGTCCTGTATCTAGTCATCGAGTGTGTTGGGTCTCGCACAGACGATCACCATCTCCCAGTTCGCCTTCCGTTTTGTAGCTGACGCAGGTCACCTGACATGTCTTCTTGGAACGCACCGTGCAGCCACGTTAACGTTGTGGCCTTTATAGTTCTAACTAGTGGCACTTTGCTGACACACACAATAGCCACGTTAACGTTGTGGCCTTCATAGTTCTAACTAGTGGCTCTTTGCTGACACACACAATAGCCACGTTAACGTTGTATCCTTTATAGTTCTAACTAGTGGCTCTTTGCTGATACACATAATAGCCACGTTAACATTGCTTCCTTTGCAGTGAGTGTAGATGGCGTCGGGTATCATCGGTCTGATTCGTGCTTGCACTCCATGATGGATGCCAGCCAGGCTACAATTGGACCATTATATTTCTGGGGGCGGGTTGAATTTAAAAAATAATATTTGCATTACCTGAATTGAATGGAAAAATGGTTGTTTGCCATATTGATGTGGAACTTTTGCCGACTAATAGTTGGCGACTACCCATCGGCTGACCGTCGGTCGGCTGAAATGTCAGATGACAAATGTCTACAGAAAGTGTTGTCAATTGTTGGTGGAGAACATACACACTTGAGTTGCCAACTGAAAAAGTAGTCGCCAACATGTTGGCACTTAAAAAGTCAGCATGTTTATGGCGGGCTTAGCACGGCGCGTAATCAACCTGCTTCCGTGGGCGTCGATTTTTTAAACGGAACTTGCGACGTGAGCGTCACTTCGAGGTCAAAACCTATGCGAGAACCGATATCATCTCTTGTAACCCTAACTCTCCATTGTATACACAGTTCGCAAGGAGACTAGTTAGTAATTAGTCAATAAGTTATACTCCAATTGTACCGGGCGACTAGTTGTATGGAGAGGCAGACTAAACATATCTACTACAAAATTGGGCGGTAATGTGGCGTAGATAAATACATAAAAATATGCATGGTGTCAACCCAGTCACGGTCCACTCCGTCACGTCTCAGCGATTTACGGTTGAAGGTAACCACTCCGTCACGCTGCATGGCGTCCATGATAGGATAGAGTGTCATCTAAGATAGAGTGTCGTCCATGTGGGAGAGATACGTTGTTACCAATAATTTTATAGAAATGGATAATACTGATATTGACATTGATATTCTAATGTCATCATTACAAACATGCAACGCATACATCAGCCGCAAAAAAGACATAGAGAATATATACCGTTACAATACTTTAGTCAAACAATCTTTACAAACTATCAGAAAATAAACAAAAACGGCTGTGACGGATTGGACAGAATGTTCTAATGTTGTCGATGACCAGCATTGTCCTGCTTGTCTTGTAGCTTGAAGGGCAGCCCATGGAGCTAAACCACATACCTTACGAATAACTATTAGGTGTGGTATTTCGTGTTATGAACATTTCTGTTCATTCGGGAGTTTAAAAAATGGCATTAGCATTGTCAAAATCTACAAAAAGAATGGGATCACCGATATCATAACACGTTCATTTGTACAAATAATACCTGGCAGTATTGTTGGTGAAATATTGATGAAACACCAAATAAACAATCACAAATGCATTGATCAAAGACATATTTTTATTATAATCTGATTGATACTTTTTTCTTTTACTGAATTTTCAAAACATGAACAACTAGTTAAGTGTTAAATTACGTACATAGCTTACTATGCTATAACTACTTAAATAAACTGTCGTAATCACTTTTTCTAAGACGTGTAATCCGTAGCCTAGCAACAGTAGCAGCAGCTCATCTGTGAGTCACACAGAGCTCATCGCCAAGGATGATTGACACATGTCACATATATATCTTTATTTATTTCGGGTGTCTTCGAAATCCCTGCCATGTTCTTAACAATCTAAACATGTTCATGACGTATTACATTCCACCTGCAGTTGCGTAACGCGATCTGCGAATTCCATAAAACCCGCCCAAAATCGATCGATTGCGCAACGTTATTGATCGATTGATGCGCACGATCATCAGATGAGTGCGCAATCTTGTCATCCGCCTATTGCGCAGATCCATCAAATACGATCCCTCAAACAGGAGTGACAGGAGAATGTGGCTCTGGGATTCATAGTTCCGACAGCGATGGCCATGGCTAGTTGGGGAGGATAGTCGAAGGCACATATGAAGAGACAACAGGTGTGTGGACCGGGAATATCGGAGGAATTCAGGGTGGACGTCGACCTGAGACAGGGGAGTGCCCTAAGCCCACTGTTGTTCATTATTCACGAGGGACATTCTCCGCAAGTTGATATCTGCAGATTACCTGTCAGTAGCACGGAGGCAGACCTTCAAGAACGGTTGGTAGAGTGGAAGTAAATCTATGGCAGACATAGACTGATAGTCTATGGAAGATGGAGGTTTTGGGTCGGGCAGCAGAAAAATGTCTAGATATAAGACTGGGTGGGAAGAAACTGAACCAAACAGACACCTTTTATGTTTGGGTGGAGCGGTTTGCGGAGACGAAAATTCGCAGGAAATTTCTTCCATGCGAGTGCATGGAGGAAACTGGAAGGGGTGTTGGGAGATAGACATATTTATCGGAAGGTAAAAGTAAAGGTGCTTAGCCTATGCTTCCTTGAGACCATGGCGATGGCAGGAAAACTACAAGAGAAACTGAAAGTTTGCGAGAATAACAGAGTGAGAACAATTGCGGGCGTGAGAAGAATAGGAAGACTGAGATGGGAGGACTGCATAAAGAGAGATTTAGTAGGAGTGGGGGGAGTGAAGAATGAGGGCGAAGGATAGATAGCCGTTACCGCCTGTTCTGACGTCACGGGCTGTCTGCCGTAGATTTCGCGGACTGCACTGTAGCGATGCCAGATGGCTATCATTAATCTGGCTGTGGTGACTAATTAACTTGATGGATGCTGCTAATATTTTGTTACATGAATTTGGTATACTATAAGCTGCCCTGCTGGCCAGTTGAATGTCATTATTGTAATTTCACTGCAGGAGGTCTTTAACAAATGCACTATACGCACACAACATGGGAATCGTGGAAAACAGTATGAGAATTTGACATTTCAATATGACGTTACTGGGTCACGGCACGAGCAACAATCTAGACATTGTCCTGGTGTAGGTTTTGAATCGGCTTGCACCAATGTTCTCAATTTCGCGGTTTTCCTGCGGAATTGAGCCTGGTTGATAGTGCAGCCGTGCAGGGGAACAATTAACGTGCAAAACTAGCTTCCGCTCGCTTGGCGTTACTTTATTACACAGGGGCGGATCTAGGCCGCAGTCAGTCGTAGTCATGTGTCGTTCTACTTACGACGGGGGGACAGGACGACACATATAACGTTCTACTTACAGAAGGGTTAATATTAGCCGGCTGCTAGTACTTCAGTCTTTACATTGACACTAGTTCCTAATGAAGGCCTATATACGTTATCATTTACCGTAATATTTGCCAAGAACACCGGGGGGGGTCTAAGACACCCCATCCATAAATAAGGGGGGTCTTGAAACTCCTAAGACCCCCTGGATCTGCTGCTGTTATATACAGTTAAATTAGTGGTGGCTCTGCTAAGTAACGTTGGTCGGACGAGCGAAACGCAAATTCAAACAGGTGAGCTCAAAACGATTGTTTTTCACATTGTTCTTAAAATATTAGCACGCTTTTCCAAATAACACATTTCCATGTGTGCGCAATGGAAACTCTGGTATAAATAAGCCAAATATATATTTATATATATGTATATATATACATATATATATATATATATATATATATATATATATATATATATATATATATATATATATATATATATATATATATATATATATATATATATATATATATATATATATATATATATATATATATATATATATATATATATATATATATATATATAAGCCACTTCAGTGTGTAACATCCTGTAATCCACCTTAACTCTTGAAAGTACACATTTTCTCAGCTAGCATGTATGAATTCCTAACACAATGTTTCAGAAAGGCCAGCATGTGTTGTATAAGCACATTGTATTCAGCCAGTTTTTATTTGAAACTTAAAATTATATATTTTTTTGGCCTCCTGCCCTATTACACAGATGTAAATATACACAAGATTAATCTTAAACTGTGAATTCCTTCAAAGCTAGACTTCTCAACTAGTTCAATTGCATAACATTATACAACCTAATTAGCAAACAAGCAATAACAAAGGCACTTGCCTGATGGATCAGCTCCAGCCAGCCAGTACACGTTATCAGATAGCATGCTGCCCTGTCCAAGATTTCCCCAAGCCACAAGAGGGCCTACTACTTCAGGTGGTCTTCACAGTAGGCACATGTGTCTAATTAGCTGAAGTAAACAAAAACTTACTCATAAGTCATTATACTGCAATGTCATTGATTGTGATTAATATACATGTCCAAATCGAGGCTTTACTAAGGCAATTCTCTCCCCTCCCCCCCCCTATAATACAGATGTTCTGTCACTGTCATTTGGACTTTCAGACTGATTAGTGTTCTGTGAATTCAAATAACGGTTTGTTACTTTCAACTGTAATTTTGCCTGGATTATCGTGCATTGCTACAAAATGGAAGCGACAGTAATTGAGAATAATGAGAGTAAAATTCAGAGTGAGAGTGAGGGTAAGAGCAAGTGTAGGGCACCCCCTGCTGGCATTAAGAAAGTGGGTGGTTTCAAATGTGGCCATTCATACTGTGGATCACGAAATGCTACAGCATCAGAAACTCGACAAACGAACAACAGCATGTGGTTGCGACGACTGAACATGGATGAAAATTCAAGAGTGGTACACATAACGCCCGATGGACTGCTTACAGATACACATGACTAAAATTAATATAGTTAAGATACTAAGTTTCATGATGTTATGACGTAACATAAATATTTTATCCTGAGAAACCAAACGGCTAAATAAAAGCGGATTGGCTTCATTTTCAAATTCTTTTGTGACCAAACTTTAACGGTTCTACTCTATATTGAACAAGTAGTAATCCAACATTCTTAAACTAATTAACACCAATATGAAACTTCGGTGGAGCATTTAACATATAACTCATCATCTTATTCTGTGTACACGGAATTTTACATTTCATCTTCTTCGACAGTCCACTATACTAAGCTGAACATGTGTAGTCAAAATGACATTGAATCAAAGCAGAGATTAACAGTTTTTGTTTTTAGATAACAGTTTCTGGCGTTCCTGTATACATTTATTTTAGTTTATTTGAACCTTTAGTAAGGATTTTGGAAGTGACACCTATATAAGTGACATATCCACTGCATACAACATTAAGTTTGTCACGTTTATACTATGTCACTTTGATGTTCGAATTCTCACTTTCAGCCTTTCATACACAGGTTAACTTAACATACGCACATGAAACCATGTGTACACTTATAGCATACTGTAATTTCTTTAATTTCTTAGAGCTCAGTAACGCCAAGTAGTGAACATTAACAATGAGATGTGCATTATGTCCCTTATCCATCGTCTGCGGCACCAGTCATATTCTGCTGGTTGAACTTCCGTCTTAGATAATAAAATGTGATTAACTGAAATAATTATTGAATACAATTAGTATTTAGACATACTTAGAGCCTAAGGATATTTTAACCAAGGAAATGAAACCGTTAATGTTTACACTACGTATATTTTATTCACTACCATTTTGGTGTATCATAATAAATATTATTGAACAGTACAATTTTGGAACTTTTCCTTCATCAGTATCCAAACGTCATACAGTCAGAATATATATACAGTCAACATATATTAGTGGAATTACAAGTATTTTTTATGCTTTCGCCTTTTGTTTACAAAATGTCATAGAACTGTTTATTAAACAAATATAATGTTAGTAGATGTGCACTAAACGTTTTGATTGTCTTGAAATGTGTTACTTGTAAATATGTTAATAACTGATTTACACATGTATTACATATTGTCACAGTTTAGACAAGAACCAGTTTGGTGACACAAGTGGCCAAGCCCTTGTTGACAATGTGTCAAAGATGAAAGAACTTCAGACACTGAGGTATGTTGACAATGTCCCATATATTAATTATTTAAAACAACATGAAACTTCCAAGATATAGCTACACAGGCAATAAATATATTAGTGCAAAGTTATCTAGCTAAGTTTCATAAAACAATGTATTTCCAGTACAATTTAATAATATGACGCCAAAAGTATTGCTGGACTCTCGCAAGCAAATGGCTTCACGAGTTTTTGTCAACAGAACGTTTCATGGAACAACAATCAGTTATCACGCCCTAGGCGGGGCTATGCTTTAATAATTAGTGTGGGCTGTAGCCACCAGATGGACCTTCTGGGGGGGGGACGTGCGAACATATGGACGGACAACGAGAGAGAGAAAGGGACACAGATTAAAATACTTGTAGACTAACAGAAGATGTGTTTTTACTGATGTATTGCTTAATATTTACCTACTATTTAATAGGAAATGCTTCCTTACAAACTTGACCTTGACGATGTATTCAATATTTCGTGATGTAAACAATAGTCATATTAGTTTAAGTTAACCAAAGCTTACAGTGAATTCTTTGTGAAACACATTTATCTGTTTCAATTTAATCCTTCTTAAAATAAATGAAAGATAGTTTTGTGCGTGATTGTTTTGACATATTAATATCACATATATTTGACCCTCAATATTACATTTTCCTGCATGATTTTTTTAAATAATAATAATATAAATCTAATATAGAACTGTTTTTGTAACTTAACTGACTCTAAGATAATGCCTAAGACAGGCTTTCTTACAAAGCCATTATTAGACCACTTTGGTATACGATTGTGAAAATTAGCATACATAAACTACTTGGGACCTTGAATATTTTCTCATATATTGCCGATTGAACAGTGCTCCTGGTGGTTTAGAGCATATATGTAAAAACGTATACATTTTATGATAAAATCATGAAACTTGGAACACACTTATATCATTCATAAACTAAGATATTTGGCTATTGCGCCATAACAGATTTTGCTCTAGACTGCGCCGGTGGCCATTTTAAAAGATGGCTGTGAAAACCAATTTATCCTTATATCTTAACAACTGTGTTACCTAGATTCGTAATTTTGCTATCAAAATATAGGTTTTTGAGGCAACGATTTCAAATATTTTACTTTTGACCTTATCCAAAATGTGTATCCATTTTTAAAATGGTAGTCATAAAAACCGTCAAGGCATCGACCGCAATAACAACAATGTCAGTGTCTACAGTGCGGATCAAGACGTTGTTGTACCTACATTTTGCAGCATCACCGACGTGGACTATCATTCTGGTGTCCACGTCTTCATGCGTGCAAGATGACCTGCTTGCTTGGGTGCTGCCATCCACACATAGCTCAATAATGCAAATAACTATTTTTTTCTTGTTACACCGAAAGACGGTATGCCATAGTTTTGACAGAGCCTAGTTGAGCTCCACATGACAACAAACACCCTGTAATTCCCACCCCTTTACCGTGCATATTCTTTGAGACTTCCAGACTTGTAGACATCCCAGATAATGTCTACACACTGGGTGCTGTTCAGCTGAGTTGGGACAAAACGTGTGCATCAAATTTTTTTGCTCAGTTGGAATGTTTCTGAAGTCCGCGGCTTCGTCACGTTGACGGCTGCAGCACCTTCAGTGACAACATCATTAACATTAACACTCCAAAACTACCCTCCAACACACCTGGTAAAACATATGTGCATTGAGAGGACAACCAAACTCGGCAGATTAAGGTGTTTTCCTTAATCAGCTGGGTTTGTTGCACCAACCAGCTGAAGCGTCACGTTCTATAATAAATCATGTTATTTTGTGATATTTTGTACTGCATTTACCTGTACGAAGTAGTGCGACGTACGATTTCACAAAAACTTCCCAAACATAAAATAATCAGGACAATTCAGGGATTTTACCAGAAATGTTAATATTGCTGTTAGTAATTCCGGAAATATATGTCATTATACCTAACTAATAACTGTTTGTCTGACAGAGATGGTTCGAATAATACAAACTGTTTTAAAGACGTCATCACATAAATAATGTTCAAACAGGAACAAAATGACCCATTTCTTGTAGGCAGTACTCAGTGTGTACATATATAAAAGTAGGGTTCCCCCAAAAGTCCTAATCAAAAACGCACATATACGAAGTTATCACAACTGTCTATTCAATTTATTGAAGGAGTAATGTGTCCTAAACAATGTTTGGTAAATGACCATATATTGATGGAGTATGTATTTATGTATGTATGAATATCAGAATTATTATTTTGGAAATAGTCCAGTTTCCATTTAGGTGTAGAGCTCTGAGGTTTAAGACCAAAGTTAAATTACTTGTTTTAGACACATCAGTACTTTTCTTCATGGTAACCTAATCAACTGTTTTTGACAGAGGGCTACTGAGAACAATCGCTCAGTAGTTATTAGAGTCATTAGCTGATTTTCTCTTATTTTTTTACCAAAGGTTAAATTGTAGCTGTATTAAAACCATCTGGGGTGTACCCATGCTAAATCATTGACGTGAACAACAGCGAGAGAGAATTACATGTAGTTTGTGAGGAGCATGGATAAAGTGGTCAGTCAATGCCAACTCATGATCATCACATTTGTTGTTGTTAATACATGTCATTACATTCTACAGCCTCGAAAGTAGAAGTATTATCACAGTCATTACATTCTACAACCTCAACAGTAGCACTATTATCACAGTCATTACATTCTACAACCTCAACAGTAGCACTATTATCACAGTCAATACATTCTACAACCTCAATAGCAGCAGTATTATCACAATCATTACATTCTACATCCTATACAGTAGCAGTATTATCACAGTCATTACATTCTACAGCCTCAACAGTGGCAGTATTGTGACAGTCATTACATTCTACAGCTTCAAAAGTAGCACTATTGTAACAGTCATTACATTCTACTGCCTCAACATTAGCATTATTATCACAATCATTGCATTCTACAATCTCAACAGTAGCAGTATTAACACAGTCATTACATTCTACAACCTCAACAGTAGCAGTATTATCACAGTCATTACATTCTACAACCTCAATAGCAGCAGTATTATCACAATCATTACATTCTACATCCTCAACAGTAGCAGTATTATCACAGTCATTACATTCTACAGCCTCAGCAGTAGCACTTTTATCACAGTCGTTACATTCCACAGCCTCAACAGTAGCACTATTATCACAGTCGTTACATTACACAACCTCAACAGTGGCAGTATTATCGCAGTCGTTACAATCCACAGCCTCAACAGTGGCAGTATTATCGCAGTCGTTACATTCCACTGCCTCAACAGTGGCAGTATTATCGCAGTCGTTACATTCCACAGCCTCAACAGTGGCATTATTATCACAGTCGTTACATTCCACAGCCTCAACAGTGGCAGTATTACTGAATGAACTGTAATGACACAAATGCGACTTTATGATTGTCATCATATGTACATACAGGTTGGGATGAAATTAAATGTAATTGATATTCACAAAATGATGCCAATGTACTTGTGTTCAATAGTTCACAATACATTGGCTATTTGATTTGTAGATATTCTTTTGTTTTCTATGTATGTAGAAAGGTTGGCTGTACGTCTTTTGTTCTGTATGTATGTAGAAAGGTTAGCTGTACGTCTTTTGTTCTGTATGTATGTAGAAAGGTTGGCTGTTCGTTTTCGTAAGACACAAGTAAATTAACAAGATGATCAGGCTGCACTTGAGATATTTTATTTCCACCTCGGCATGATTCATTATTCTAGTCGCTATAGATATTTACTATTGCTTATATTACAAAGGTTTACACACCATCAGCGTAACATATTCTATTCAATTATAACATATCATAATTTACACACAAGCATATCTTCCCATGTTAATATCACTGAATATTCAGCATTGCATGTTGATGTTGTCAGATAACATTCACAGAAAATATAATGGAGAAACTACATGTGGAGTTTGTTAACATACAAACAATACATTTTACAGAGTCAAATGGCAACTCCAATGTTCATCCATTACTGGATTGATTGTAATTATATAAATAGTAAATACATTTTTGCATGATAATTTTAATGTGATCAGTAGAATTAATGCAATTATTTATACAGATGGGTAACCCTTGAAAAAAATCAATGATGTCATGTCACATGATGTTCTAAAACAGTATACTCCATCAAAACAGATTGTTTTTGTATTTTTATTTGAAAACAGGTGTTATAAATGTGCTGGTGAAATTCAGTAACAGTGACAACTGATTGTTCAGTTGCAAATGTTAGTAAATACATACATTAATTACTCGTGGCTCTTTGTGTGGAAGTTAGTGCACATGTTACTTCCCTTGTAACATGGATAACTGAAATTGTAAAGACTAATGTAAAGACAAGTCTTATTGTGTTCATTGTATTGCTGTAACAGGGGTTGCCTATTATTGTCATCGAACCAAATGGTATCACCACGTTTTACATATTGACCCTAGATTCAGTCAGTCACAATATTTGGTCAGTAAATTAGTGAAAGCATTAGCAATGTGCACAATTTTATCCAAGGTGGTCAGCTTGTGCAATCCCAGTCCAATCGGGAATATATAAGGTGTTTGGGATAGTACTAGTAGCCTATGTTGTCTTTCACTCTTCCTCCAACTTATAACATTTCAGCTGCTGTTGCAACGACTGTTCTGTTCGCTGCTTTTGTGGTGTGTGAACATAGAATTTTTTTTTTATTTACCCCCAAATTGGAGTGGTTACGATAAACACCTGATCGTGTCACGTGAAAAACCTATATTTGGTTAAATAACTAGGGGAACATGGTATTTTTAAAACATAATTGAGGTCTAAAGGGTTAATCTGTTGATAACCGGAATTTTTTTCGCCCGCAAAAACACGTGAATTTCTTAGTAATGTTATATTACAAAAATGTGCTAAAACTATCATTAAGTGTAGCTAATTTCCATTCATGTAATTGAAGTGTATGTTGAAACAATACATTGAATTCATTACAAATATTTATATGTATCTGTTTTATAATAGGCAAATCTGAAATTAACAGTTATAAGCATCCAATGTAATGCGCATTTAACAACACAAACGTTAAATTATACGATTTATTTTTGTGGGATACACATTCCTTTGAAGACACTTTAAACAAATCTGCACAGCGTCTAGCGTTCGCTCCCGATTAAGCTTTGTTTGAATGAGTTTATCGCTGTGTTTTTCAATGTATACACTGCAGATGTTTATTACGGTATTTGTATATTTCTGTTTATGAATTGTGTCTGTAATTATACATCACAATGTAAATTATGCGATGATATTAATTCATTCACGCTATAAACCTAAATCGCAATTGTCGTATAGCCGGTCGTGGACGTGGGTTTATGGCTGTCGCCCAGTCACACCAAATGATGTCTGTTAATTGATTGACAAGTTCATTTTCATTTATATTTATACACACTACGCATTAATTTGATAGTATTGCTAAGAACCAAGTTCACGTTTAATGAGTAAATTTTAAGTAGTACGTTTTTATAACTATTTTCATATTTTTGTTTACCGGTTGATTACAAAATGTATACAAGACTGGATTTAAAATGTGATTATTTAATAATTATTTAATATTTCAAATAATTATACTTGGATGTGTGGCTATATTATAACCATATATATGAACCTAGGCCAGGGCTAGCTATAGTTGGTTATTGGGGTGGCAACTCTTGCAAACAATATCAAAAACCAGTTCACAACATTGACATTGATATTGTGCAACAAAAAATGACAAAATCATCGAGATCCGGTTTTTTACAAATATTTTTATATATTATAAATTAATTATGAATATGTGCATTACGGGTGAAGTTGAAGTTGCGCCCGACCAAGAGAACATAATCCAGTCGTTGATCCGCCACGGACTATAAATATTACGGAACGTGACGATAATTTATTGCGATTCATAACAAATGAAAGCCTTCCAAAGTAACATTATGCAACACTCGAAATGTTACAACTGTTTACTAACGACATGTGTATTTTTTACCAAAGTATCGGGAGCGTATTTTGATGTCATCTGTCATTAATTAAAATGTTCAATATTCACTGTTTCGTCTTACAGTTTACTCGGCTGCAACATCCCGGCTGGTCCGACGTGCGGGGGTACGGACAGTTGCCCAGTGGACAGTTGCCCAGTGGACACTTGCTCAGCGGACAGTTGCCCAGTGGACACTTGCCCAGTGGTAAAATGAAAAAGTGGACACTTGCCCAGTGGCAATTTTGTTTCATGAATGTATTAAATATGACGGTATTAAATAAATATGATGGTAAGAAAATATTACTTGACCATTATTATATTCCTTCATTTATTGTTAAAACATTATTATATTATTTGATTTAGGATTCAATTCTTTGTTAGACAATTAAAATGTAACAGTTTGCCCAGCTTTTAAGTTGATGGGGCTTCTGAACCCAGTCCCAATGCAATTGGGGTTACCCTGGATAGGGAATTGCAATCAGGAGTGTTTGAAGATTTGCTTGGTTGGTTAAAATTGCAATTATGAGTACACCTCACATGGCTTCATGATACCCAATTAAAATAAATTACTGTGGCTTCCATGGTCAGCTTGTGTATATATACCTCCAGATATTCCACATACAGCAGCATCTTCTCTCAGATATACAACTGATCACTTGCTATCGTCACCTGTATATATTTGCTAACTGATATTCACTATGGATCCCACACTTGAGCTTATTAAGACTTCTAGGGGTGGAGACAAACTCTGTCTGGATGGCCATATGTACACTGTTAAGGTGAAACAGAAGGCCTCCATCCGGTGAGCTTGTTACAAAGCACGCTCTCTTTCATGCAAGGGGGCAGTGAGCACATATATGGATGTAAGTATGAACATAATCTAAGTTATATATAACATATAAGGTATATAATATATGTATTAAATAACTTAAATAAGTCAGTTTTATTTTAAAATGTTATTTCAATACATTTGGTATGATATATAAGCTAATATATGTTTTTATTGTGTCTTTCCAGGTGACTCAGATTCAGTCCTCTGTGGAACACAACCATGCCGCTGTTGATGTGGCAGTTAGTGTAGCCAGAGCACGCTCTAAGATGAAGGAACTAGCTACAACTTGCCAAGGGAGACCAAACCAGATCTTATCTCAGGTTCTCCTCGACTCATCTGAGACTGTACGCACCAACATCGGTAACCTGGCATCCTCCAAGCGCAGCATCATACGTACACGGCGTGGTGCTCTCCCCAAGGATCCAGATTCGCTCAGTGACTTTGTCCTTCCAGACGAGTGGCAAACCACTGGAGGTGATAACCCACGCCCATTCCTGATCCATGACAGTGGTACTGATAGTCGTGATCGCATTGTTGTCTTCGCCAGCCAACGCAGTCTGCAACTCCTCGCTCGCAGCCACACATGGTTTATGGATGGCACTTTCTCCGTAGCCCCAAGTATCTTCACTCAGTTATATGTGATCCGTGCACCCATTGGGACCAGTGCTGTTTATGTACGAGGAGCTCCTGCAAGCTGTTCTCACCAAGTGTGAGGAGTACGATCTATATCCAGATCCCACCACAGTGATCACCGACTTTGAGAAGGCAGCTCTCCAGGCTGTGACATCAGTCCTCGGAGACCATGTATCCACCCAAGGCTGCTTCTACCACCTTACTCAATCTACCTGGAGGAAAGTCCAGGAGCTCGGACTAACCAACCTGTATCGCGAGTCTGGGGATGTTCGTTCATTCGTCGGCATGATGGACGGACTCGCCTTCTTACCTATGGACCGTGTTAGTGATGGCATGCAGTTTCTGCGAGAGAACATTCCTGATCAACCTGGCCTTGATGATCTACTCTCGTACTTCGACTCAACCTACGTGACAGGAACCTACGTCGAATGAGAGCACCTGCAGATCCAGACAGTGACATTCCCAGTGTAAACTTTCGTCGTGTTCCTCCTCAGTTCCCTCCACCACTGTGGAACACCCACATCGCCACACTGAATGACCAGGCACGTACCAACAACCTTTGTGAATCCTGGAATGTTGGCTTCCAGCAGCTCATCGGCCACTCTCACCCATCTGTGTGGACGCTGATCAACGCCCTACGGAAACACCATGCCCTTGTTGACACCGCCATCCTACAAGACCAGAATGGCCAACCTCCACGCAAACGGGTTAAGCGAGCAACACAGCAACTTCAAACCCCGCTTCGCACTTTGTGCCAAGACTTTGTTGATCAGGACAATGAGGTTGGCGACTTCCTTCGTTCTGTTTCCCACAACATTAGACTTGTATGAGCACTTATACAAACAAGTATGAACTATGATATATGTATTGACATTGGCGTGTATGTGGGCATATTATATAGGTCTGTTATGTAAATCATATTAATAAAGTATTGCATCATGAAGATCTTGTTGGTGTTTTGTTAAATATAACAGTTTTTATAAAAACATTATATTGTTATCATAAACAAAATTATTTTGTTTATTATATTTTGGATTTTTTTTTACCAATGGGCAAGTGTCCACTTTTTCATTTTACCACTGGGCAAGTGTCCACTGGGCAACTGTCCACTGGGCAACTGTCCTATACTCGATGTGCGCGCTGACTGAAGTTATTGGACAGATGACGGCCTTGGAGGATCTCGAGTAAGTAGTTTGTTGACATGTGTATAGATACACGACATGTGTACAAGTGTATAGATACACGACGTGTACACAAACAGTCGTACAAATATAATTAGATCTGTCTTCAAATTCACAATACAACATACGTTTTATTAGACGTATTCTGTATGCAAAATTAAATATTTAAAAAAACGTCATTCAAATTATTATTGTAATAAACCTATTAACATTTCCGTTATTAATCAATAATGAGGCACGAGTCGTGGTTACTGATAAATCATATTTTATTTTCATCTAAATCCATCGTTTTTTTAAATTTAAACTGATCCGTGAATTAATAAAACATTAGTTTCGAGGGTTCAACATTTCTTGTTACACAGACTTGCCTTTTCAAAACAAACTGTCGTTTTTTTGCTCTCCACAGACAAGACTAAATACCAGACAAGATTTTCTTGTTGATGTTGATGCTACTCCCTAAATTATACCATCATCATGTATTGTGTAAAGTCAAGCACATCAGTTCACATATAACTGAAAAATATATATTTGAACATTTACAAAACGTCTGTAATTGAGAAAAAAAACGTATTTAAAATAAACTTGTATATACATTTTGTGGACACATTCCTATATATATCTAACACACACAACTAATGTCCACAGAGTCAATGTCCACAGACACTCTAAAACCCCCCTGGTGCATAATCACTAGCAGCTTCCACTCCGTAGATCTTGCGCGCACGTCTCGCTTCCTTTGTCCGTGACTCAGCCTGCCTGAGTGACTGCCTCAGTCGCTTGCGGTCTGCCTTCTCTGCTGAAGCTATCAGCTGTGGGCCAGTCGTCATGCCCATGACACCATACAGCTGCTCCACTGTCGTCTGCGCCCCACTGTTGAACTCAGCTGCAACGAGGCAGGTAGCAAACAACACTCGCTGCAGCCCCACGTAGCCAGTCTTGGGACAATTGGCCCACACTTTTCCATGCAGTGACTCGTTTGGGTTTTGCGTGTCACCTCGCAAACAACGACTCAGTAGGTTACTGTGGCCGAGACGCAAGTAAACTTCTTCCACATGTGTCGCAACCTCTGGAGACAGTGTAGTGCCAATGTTGGTGCGGTAATCACCTGGCTGTTTGCCTTCAGCCAGTGCTCTCTGATAGAAATACCAACTGTCTTTGGGCAACGGTCACGATTTGGCTTGTCGTCTGTCGATGCAGCGTGATTGAAAGTTGCAAAGACAGCATTCTGCATCCTATCCAGCCGACTTGGGCGGGCACGGATTGCCTTGCCGTAGTAGGCTGTCAGCTTCGTAATCGTTGACAATGTCAACGTCCCGTGTCCCCGACCACCAAGTGTCACACCAGCCTTCTCCGTCTGTGTTGCCAGCTTCCTCAGCGCCGTGCCCATCCGCTTTGCGACGTGGTTGATGCACTCTTCTTTCACAATAACATCATCGCCGTACACTTTCTTTTCTGTCAGATGTCTGAAGGTTCTGGAGTCACCGTCCGACACCATTGTCGTGTACCGATACCCACGTTCAAGTGATCACCCGCACAAAATCTCGGCTGCCTCCACCTCCATTCCATCAGATGCACCGTCGTAGTGCTTGTTGTAGTTGGCGTGACGTGTCAGCCACCTCTGAAACTGGGCTGTGTCTCGGCCCGCATGCCGTGCTTCAGCGCATGAACAGGCCTGGCAGTACGACGACAACATTGTCAGGTCAAGGACGAGTCCCGTGACTGTGTCGATCACACATCCAATCCCGTATGCCGAAGTATGTCCACGTTTCATCCAGGAGCCGTCGAAACTTACGGCCAAATCAATCACTTCATCATCGGCATCACTGTCAGTAGCTGACGGACCAGCGACTGATGTACCAGCAACTGACGTATCCGCGTACACCTGCCTAACGATCTTCGCCGCATCAGTGAGGATGTTGTTGGCCACCACCGTGCTGGCATCCACGACGGCTTGACTGTGGACAGCAAAGGTGGTCTGGTTGGTTGCAATCATGTCCAGGTATCGGCACAGCTACACGATACCACTGTGACCCACACCCATGTCCAATGATGCCGACACAACTACACGTGTCACGACAAATGCGTATGTCCAGCAGTGCCACCGATTCGGTCAGACGAATGTGTGATGACGTCGACACATGACGTGCAGTAAGTCTGCAAATTATACCCCAACCCAGGGGTACAGTTGACGGCACGGACGGCAAGAGTGTTGCAACGACAAGGTGGGCATGGTAGCATCTTCACAAGCTCAGACAGTTTGCAGACCCTTGCGATAACTGTCGAGATGGTGTCACCTGTCATCTGGATCAACTAGCCAGGCTAGCCTTACTAACTCTAGGGCCAGGCCTAGCTGCTACCAGTATGAGAAGTGCGCACCCAGCTTTGCCAGTAACGCTGAATAAATGTCATTTATTGTTGGACATTTCAAGTTATTTACAAATCGGTTATATTTGTGTACATAAAAACGGTATTATACCTGTGCTGTCGGAGTGACAGTAACACGAGACGAGCCTGCCATTATATCCGACGACGGCACGGAACTTTCACCGACATCAGTTGACAAAGTTGTACTTTCCTGCATTTTCCTTCGAAGCACGCGCCAACTGTAACTGTTTGCGTCGCTGGATTTTCCCTGCACCGTAGAACTCCTTCCCTTTCTTCTCCTGTCAGCCATTCTGCTTCTTTTGTCAATCAATCGTGAAAACGCGTAAAAAGTTGTCGACCGAATGCGTAAACACTAATTTATGCAGGAAAATAATTTATGCGGATGTGAGCGCTGTAGCCAATCACGGTAGCTGTTGTGCACCACGTGATAAATGCCGACCAGTAAGAAGCGATTTCTCGATGTATACGTTGGCGTCGGTTCGCGAGGGGTGCTAGTTTATAGTCGGTATAACTCGGGCATGGTCGAACATATTTATAGACAATGACTCCCATCAGACAGTGCGAAAGTGGCGCGTCACAGCGGTATACGCCGTGTTGGGATTTAGCTGCGTGACGATGTATAAACATCGCTGAAAAAATTTAAACCTTCAACTTTACACGCATAATTTCACTAAAACAAAGAATTTGGGACGACGGGGCATGTCACAAAAAACGATGTGTTATGACATAAAATGTTTTATTTCGTAACAACTATGTGTATGCAAGGCTGGTAGAATAATGTTTCTAGGCAAATGTGTACACAACTCAAATCCACTATTATTGACCAAATTTGACGAAATCTAGCCCCATGTCCTCCATTAACTGACCAGTGTGTCTACACGTGGTCAGTTAGACACGTCCAGACGTGGGGCGATGTTTTTTATACTGTGTCCGCTGCTTCACCTAAAGCGTGCTTACGTAGCTACAATCGCAGACAAATTGATAGGATTTAGCAAAAGGTGACATAAGAAGTGTAGAAGAGTTATTTCTTTAAGAAAACAATTAAATAATACAGTCACCGACTCCACTACTACTGTAGGCTAAAGTCACAACATATATGTCATTACAACATTTCTCATTGTATTGTGGCAACATTATGGGCTTTGAAGCCAATTCTCAGTTGGTGTGTCTGTGTGCATTTATCATGAGTTTATTTTGTGACGTTTACATCAAGAATAAAATACATCACAAATTTACCATGGATATATTCTAACCAATGTGGTACTACGCATAAAGTGTTTGGAGTTGTTCTAACCACTGCGTATCGAGTTCTTGGAGATGTTATAACCAATGTGCGGCTGCACATAGAGCATTTGGAGTTGTGCTACTGCGCATAGAACACTGGGATATGTTCTAACCGCTGTATTAGTGCACATAGACCACTTGAAGATGTTCTAACCATTGTGATACTGCGCATAGAGCACTTGGAGATGTTCTTACCACTGTGGTACTGCACATACAACACTAGGAGATGTTCTTACCACTGTTGTACTGCGCATACAACACTAGGAGATGTTCTAACCACTGTAATGCTGCGCAAAGAGCACTTGGAGATGCTCTAACTGCTGTGGTACTGCATATAGAATACTTGATTATGCTCTAACCGCTGTGCTGCTGCGCATAGAGCACTTCGAGATGTTCTAACCACTGTGATACTGCGCATTATGCATATGAAGACGTTCTTACCACTGTGGCCCTGCGCATAGAGCATTTGAAGATGTTCTAACCACTGTGGTACTGAGCATTGAGCACTTTGAGATGTTCTAGCCACTTTGGTACTGCGGATAGAGCACTTGGAGATGTTTTAACCACTGTGGTACTGCGCACATATCATTTGGAGATGTTCTAGCCACTGTCGTACTGCGCAGAGACCACTTATGGTACTGAGTACAGAGCACTTGACGATGTTCTGACCACTGCGGTACTGCGCATTGGGCACTTGGAGATGTTCTAACCACTGTGGTACTGCGCGTAGAACCCTTGGATATGTTCTAATCACTGTGGTATTGCGCACAAAGCACTTGGAGATGTCCTGCCCACTGCGGTGCTGCGCATTGAGCACTTGGAGATGTTCTGACCACTGCGGTACTGCGCACAGGACACTAGGAGATGTTTTTACAACTGCGGTACTGCGCACAGGACACTAGGAGATGTTCTTACCACTGCAGTACTACGCAGTGAGCACTTTGAGATGTTCTGAACACTGCGGTACTGCGCACAAAGCACATTGAGATGTTATGACCATTGCGGTACTGCGCATTTAGCACCGCCTCTGAATCGAACTTCCAGAGGAAATAGTCACCATCACGATCGCACTAGAATCAACCTTAGACGTCTACTACAAAATTGTCCCGGTGGAGACTCCCGACTCTGTTACACGTACTCTTCCACGCGACGCCTTTCTCTTTCCTTAGAACATCCTTTGCGCGTCAAACTAATATTACTCAAGGCTGATAGTCTAACTATTTTAATTGATGTGATGCTAGAGTATATGCTCGAGCATACTTTGTGTTAGTCAGCAACTGGGCTTTCTCGTGTCACGTCCTCGACATGGATTTACTTTTTCGGAATTTGGGAAGACAATGGACGTCTCGTGCTAGACGTCAATTTTAAATAAAGCAGTTGATATTATGCCTAAAATCACACGAATGGCTTTGTTGCATACACATTAGGGTTTTATTTAGTAATATCATATATCTGCGAACTTTGACACAACTGTCTGGAAAACGAACAGCGTTAACATCAGAACAGCCATGTTTCATCTTAACGACATTCTAATGACGTTTTCAGAGATAGCGCAACTGGTAATGATGATACATATATTTATGGGCTATTTCTTCTACGTGACCTGAGAGTGGCATCTTGACGAGCCTAAGGTCTTCAATTATGACCGATTTGCTCTAATATGAAGAAGAACAAAAGTGAAGTAGTATCGGTGCCGGACTACCCAGACTTCAAATACCCTGAGTATTGTTGCGAGGGCACGTGATAGTTTGCCTTCCAGGGGCAGTGTAGCAGCAGCAATATTTTTGGTAGCAAACATTGTTTAAACTAGAAGTTCAGGAGCCTTAAACAGGACAAGAGACCATTAGTACACGCAAGATCTAGAAAGATACAATTGTCAAAACAAGCTATGAGAAAAATAACATACAAGCAAGCTATGTGGATGGTTTACAGGCGTGTCAGAAATTATGAATGCAAGTTACAAAGAGGCACTTAAAGCAATTACGTCTGAAATAACAAAATCTAAAATAAGCTATTAGCAAAAATTTGCATGTAGCATAACAAATTACAGGAAAAGTTTCTTATGCATATTTCAGTAGTAAACAAAACGTACGTAAAAAGGTTGGACCACTGGAAGACAGTGCTATCACATGTTTTTATTGTAGTGGAATAGCTAAATGAATACTTCAGTTCAGTGCCTACCAGAGAGGATATTTGTTTATTACCAGTTCCAGATGCTACATTTCAGGAGGCTGAATCAGACTATATGACAGTTAATTGTAACTTCAAAAATGGTATAAAAATTATCACCTGGAGTGGATGGAATTCCACCAACATTACTAAGGAAAACAGTAAAATAAATTAGCATACCATTTGCAAGAGTGTTCAACTTGTCAATAAAAGAGGAAATTGTTCCTTTTGAATGGAATTGAAATGGATTTGAATTTGTCTTCAACACTCATTTGGTGAAGCCCTGGATTGGATGCGATCCTACATTAGCGGCAGAACGCAATGTGTCTCTGTCGGCCCCGCAACTTCGTTTAACGCACATCTATGTTGCGGCGTGCCACAAGGATCTGTGTTGTGACCGAAACTGTAATGCATATACCCTAAACCCTGATATCGTGAAGAAACATAATCTTCGCTACCACTGTTGCAGATGACACACAAATATACTTGTTCATCAAGCCTGATGTGAACTGGACCAGTGAAAGGTCAACCATTGAAGCCTGTGTGGCGGATGTTGGCGGGTGGATAAATAGAAACATGCTAAAATTGAACCAAGAAAAAAACGAACTCATTGTGTTTTCGTCCAAACACCGAATTCGTTGGGTGAGCAACTTGTCCCTAACGATCGGAGGCAGACTAGTACATGCTGTGCAATCCGTGAGAAATCTTAGAGTTATTATGGACAGCGGCTTGACCATGGAGAAACAGGTGAATGCGATCTCCAAGTCATGTTTCTACCACATCCGGCAAAGTCAGGCAATATATTACAAATGACGCATGTAAGATTCTAGTCTAGGCACAAGTAACATCTCGCCTGGACTATGGAAACGCGCTACTGCAAGGTTTGCCTCAGGTGCTAATTGAACGATTGCAGCGTATACAGAACTGCGCTGCTCGCTTAATCACCAGATCCCGCAATTGACATTGAGCAGAAACACCAACCACCGCGTACTTTTAGATCAACGGAGAAGTCACTTCTCGTCGTACCTGTGCTACGGACTGCAACTTATGGCGAACGTTGTTTCAGCCGACACGTGGCCATACTGTGGAACGACTTGCCTGAGAACATTAAACAACTGAACACTCTCAGCTCTTTCAAGAGACACTTAAAAACACATATCTTTAAACTGGCATACGAATGACGCTATTGAGTGACGCTCTCGTTTTAATGACATTGCTATATACCAAAGACTTATCCGTAATGTTTTATTAATGTGATTACTATAAGTGTAATATCTGTGTTTATTTATTTGTTATGTTTAAATCAGCTCCTTTACACTATCTACTTTTAAAATAATCTACGTTTTATGGTTTTATTTAATTTATGCAGTTTTATGTAAATTATGTATTTTATGTATTTTATAGTTGTATTTAATTTATGCAGTTTCATGTAAAGCTCCTGAGAACATTTTATCTTAATTGGATTCGGGCGCTATATAAATTACGATATAATAATAATATAAGAACGCACCATTTACCTTTACATGCGCGACGGGATCAAATCACCCCATGTCGCTTCGAAGGCCCGCCGACATTATTCACCACGGTAATGTTGCATGCTAAGGCTTAAACTCCCAAGCGTTGACATGTCACGCGAACGGCGCTGTCGTGAGAAGCTTGACAGGTATACGCACCTGATATACTGTCATGGCAATCTTAAAAATGTGCTAACCCATGCCTTTGTAATAAGTACTATTGACGAGGACGAGTACGCAACTGTGACAAGTAAATTCAAACCGATCTGGCAGCAAGATGAAGCAATAAATACATGCCTACGCATCTCAGCGACAGGAGTCCTGATAATGTATAGCTTAGTCAATAGCTATGTCGAGTAGCACACCAGGGCGTCGCATAGTTCTGTTTGATATACTGACTAACTAAAACGACACTGCACTCACCACACCACCGCACGCTATAGTACATTATTAACCTTAATAATTTATGGGACCGTCGTGCTACAAAAAGACGAACAGTTGTGTTGCTTAATCACAACGAGAAGCTGTTTCTAGTCGCGGTCGCCATCACTGAAAGACGTACACAAGTCAACATAATACGCGGAGGTGCAGTGAGTAGATTAGTCGTTTGCCTTTCCAGCGAGGAAATGTTGTATTACGAAGTTGATTTTATCAATATCATTATGATACAATCATGTTAGTATGTTTACGAATGGTTGTGTGGTATGTGATGGTTCTAGCATGAAGGACGATAATATATTCAAGGACAGCTTTTTATGTAGGGGAAGGTGGGGCATGTCCGCAAATCAAGGGTCACAATTAAGGGTATGCATTTTGACATCTCAAAACTCGCTTTTACGATAAAGAACACTGAGAGGTCCCATTGATATGTAAATAAAATATGTTATTACGTTATGTAAATTAACTATTGCACTGGGGCATATCCGCACATGGCATTAAAACATGTATCAACGCACCAATATGCATATAGTATTGAGACTATATATGCCTATATCTATATAAGTATCGATACTTGTCACTACTGAAATATTCTCCTGCATAACTTTTTTGTATAATGTCATTATCATTGTTAATATCATATAAGTTCAATAATTAGGATATCGTTGTTCAAGAGTCAACAGCATATGTGCTACCCGATATAACCCGCTGCGTATAATATAACACTAACATAAAACTGAAATCCACACTCCACAACAGTGGCGTCACTCAGCATATCAACACACAACGACTTGATTCTAAATTAAAAATGAACAATTGCGGAGTTGTATAGAGAAATGGTTGGCTGGGCAACGCCATTGTTGTTACGTCATTGCAACATACAATATACAATATTGATGACACGTACGATATTTATCGGTTAAGAATAAAACTACTGTTGTGAGGTGTGTTTGTGACGTCATTCCCATATGTGACGTCATTGTGATATGTGTGTTACGTCAATGCGAGATATGTTTGTGACGTCATTGAGATATGATTGTGACGTCACTGCAACGCATGAAACTGGTAAATTTCAAAATTGGTCATAAAATATGTTATGTTTTTTATAACAATTTCTGAAAATGATTGTTACATGCGTATGTAGTCAGTTTTATTGTCTGGTGTCGTACAATATATATTATTTGGAAAATATACGACACATATTGGCTAATAATAACACCACGGTTGCGGGACGTCAAAAAATATAATTATAATGCGCATGCGCTCCGAATATCGTATATTGAGTGATGTAACATAGTTTCAAATAAAAAGGAACATTATTGTGTTTCTAGACACATTTTCAATACAATCTATATCCACATTTGTATGCAACTAAACGTGAAAGATGTCTTGACAAAGCTTACGATTGTACCAAATTAAAATTAAAAGTTATGACAATGTAGGAGTGCCACTGATTGGTATTTTGCAGAAGTAAGGCAAGTAATTCGCACGAATCTTGTGCCGTACGATGAATCAATCACTCATTTATACTAACGCGTGGTCAATCGAGTTCGAATTTATTCATCCGATATTTGCTACCGTTTTGATTTCTGTATAACATCAGTTAATCGTATTGTTGGTGCGCTGTATGCTTTACTTAAACTAATTCGCTCCAACTCCCTAATTTAAAGTTCTATTTCCATCGACCATCGATCCCGCGATGCATTGCGTTTATTCAAAAACATGACATTCTGGGTAGCGACTATTAAAGTCCATCTTTATCTGCACCATGTGTCGTTTGGATATATATATATATATATATATATATATATATATATATATATATATATATATATATATATATATATATATATATATATATATATATATATATATATATATATATATATATGGACGGGGCTGTACATGTGTTCAGTTCCTGTCTGGTTTGCTTTGAGGAGCTCACTTTCCTGTTAATGTGCTTCCCAAAGTGGCTGCGTGATAAGCAGTCCACTTTGCAATAAAACGTCATTTATTTGGCCCTTTTCAATCTCTACTACATCGGACTTGTGTTGGTTATTGCATAAATATATATATATATATATATATATATATATATATATATCAATTTGATTCGTCAGATAATCAGGGCTGCAAGTTATGCTATTTTTAATAAGTATTGTTGGTGCACTGTATTCTTTACTTAAACTCATTCTTTCTAACTAATTTCTGCTTTTTCTGTCAAGGACAGGGCTCCTTAAGATCGTTGTAAGTCCTGTGGCGTGTCGTCTACATACCCGGCGCCTCTCACGCGCCTGGAATCGGTGGGTTAGAGATAGAGACCACTACTCTTTGAGTCCACGACATGTTACACATTTACCTCCTGTGTGGGATATTTTACTTCACCTGGCATAGATACCAGGTAGAAGAGACCAACGGCTTTAGGTGTCTCTTTCGAAAGACACGTGCAAAGTGGGGTGAAAGAAATTGCCGAGCTTTTGAAACGGCAGTCGGTGGTCCGACGCTCTACCACAATTGCTTTTGAACCCCGGTCCCCTCAACCGAAAGTCCGACGCTCTACCACTCGACCACCGCATCCCACTAATTTAAAGTACACTTTCTACTTCCGTCGACAATCGATCCGTGATGCATAGCGTTCTTACACTGACGCCGTCTACCGAGAGAAAACATGACATTCAATGTAGCGACTATTAAAGTCCGTTTTTATGTGCACGATGTGTCGCTTGGATATATACCAGTTTAATTTGTCAGATAATCAGGGCTGCAAGATATGTTGTGTTGAATTTATTCACTAGAGGGTACTATATTGTAATAATGGTTATACTTTTTTGCATGTTGTTGGCAACATGGCTGAGCATATGTTGTTTTACTCTTGAACAGCGATATGCAGTAACATAGTGCATTGCAAGTTTGGGTAATTATTCAAATTATTTCAGTTAAAGACAGTTACTGCGGAATATGTCATCCGAAGGAAGCTTATCCAATAGAGGCGGCCAGTGTCACATTCACGTTGAGTCCAAACAATTGATTTAGTGCAGGCATAGTTCGGGTCACTGTAAGAAATACAACAAATAATATGCCAGTAATGTAACAGTTGAAAAATTATTTCAGCACGGTAACATATTGAGCAAAGCAACTTAGATTGTCGTACCTCGTTCTGCACCATGTGGCAGCGGTGTTGCAGCATCTCGTGTACTGTGTTGTAGACGTCCACCCAGTCGTGACTCTTGATGTGCTGCAGTAGACGGTCCACGGCAACGAATGTGCCGGACCGTCCGCCGCCAGTGCTGTACATCAGAGAAACTGTAATTATTGTGATTGTCCCAGGAATACAGTTAAACGATTCTTAATGGTTTTATTATGCAAATGTTGCCGAGGATGTTCAGTCGAATAATACTAAGCATTATACCGTATACAATTTGATGATACCATATGCACTGTGTATATAATGCAAAACAAATAAACGGAGAGAAACAATCCAACACCTGTCGATATAGTTGTGAGACTCTCTTCATAATCAAGCAATAATGAAATGTAGATTTGCGTGATTTACTTTCACACAAAACATGTATTTCCATAGTCAGCAAAATATGTTATGCTAACCCGGAAATATAACTGTTAGCTATATTATGACATATTCTCCAAACTATTTCTACTAAATGCAAGCTCTACATCTGCATTGCAAGACTCCAGATCAAATGTGGTTTTCATCAGGCTTGAACCATTTACAACGTTCAACTGTACGTATATGTTGACGGGGCTGTACACAATATAAATGCTTCCTTGCAACAAGTAGAACACAAAATCATACTTGCCCTATTATGTGTTATACCTGCACTGTACTACAAGGGAGTCTACACTTCGCCGCACCAGAGGCAAAAAGACAAAGAGGGACATAATGTTATCTGGCACTCCTAAGTCTGGCCAGGCGAGATATTGAAAGTGCGTCATGGTCCGTCCCTGGTTCCCCAGAAAACACAGCCTTGAGAAAAATGCAACAGCCTAACGCATAATCGTTCAGGATAAGAGAACTACGACATTTTATACATATTTTGAGCTAGAAAATGTGTTTTGAGCTAGAAAATGGTATAATGTTAAGAATGTTTTCGTCTTTGTGTTGAGGCTGCTAAGATTATCAACATCGACGCGTTGGGTATACGCTACCATTATGAATGATATATAATAAATCAAACCACATTGCTGTAACCCCCGATTACATACTAATAGGTACTTAAATGTAAGAAGTAGAATATTATGTACATACAGAACCGACCTTTACAAGCATGAATTTAGACACGATTCCATCGTCAGACGTTTTTTTATCGAGGACCTGCACTTTCAGATACCCGTAGTGCATCGGCTCCGTGGTCTCGAGCCAGTAGCGGTCCCACAAATCCTACAATGAGTAATGGCATAATATTATATATTACTGTTTATAAGCTACTGGTTACAAATGTTCTTACTCATCATCTTCGAGCCATGGTGTGGCATATAAAGCATGCATAATATATCATTATTTCCCTCTATATTGAGCTCTCTTTACCCCGTGTAAGTCCCGCAGCCTTTAATTCGTGTTCCTTGGTTCGGCTCAGTGCCGTCTTTGGGCTGCTCAGTTTTCACTTCCCATCTGGGGTCCACGTCAATGCTGTTTTCGCTTGTGGGTTATCGGTAATTCTGAAGACCTATCTGAACCATTTCTATGTTTTCCTTTTCAGGATGATGCAAATAGTTTCATTTTTGTTGCATGGTGGAGTCTGACGTTTGATTTGGTCACATGCCAATGCACTTGCAGCATCTTCCTTAAGCAGGTGTCCTTAAGCACCTGGCTGGCAGGACTTAAGCAGGTGTCCTTAAGCACCTGGCTGGCAGGACTGATAGTATATTTATGTTTCATGTGCCAGCATTCCGCATTGTAGATAATTACGGAGAGGATATTGATGATGTAGACTATGATGACCTCCATATGGGTCAAAGCTTTGTTAATTAACCAACTGTGTTCCCCTATCCTCTTTGATACTGAACCCTATGCATGAACTCACGCACTTGTTTTTGGTCATGAAGGTTTGCTATGTTAAGGTGGTCTTTGTCGTCACTGTTGTCCCTTTCACGTTAATGGAGAGGTCAATGGAACTGGCTTGTTGCTTGTTTTCCTATCTACCTGGTCACGACATGGCAAGACGAGATCATGTTTCGATTGAAGAGAAAGGGGTAATTTTCATGCCTGTCTGCCGTTGGTGTTGGTTGGCCATATTATTCATTGCCAAATCGATGGCTAGGTCGACATAACACATATTTGTCTGAAGCCGGATTTTATCGTGAATTTGGTGGTGGCGTTTCCGATCTTGATGAGTCAGCTACTGGTGAGCATTCATGAACTAGGTCGAAACATCTACTGTCATATAATTTTGCTATATGTTTTACAACTGGATATCACGCTGAAATACAAACCACAGGAGCGTACTCATGTTTGTATGTATGAATGCATGTAAATTTATATGTATGTGTGTGTATAAATATATATATATATATATAAATATGTATATATATATATATATAAATATATATATATATATATATAAATATATATATATATATATATATATATATATAAATATATATATATATATATATATATATATATATATATATATATATATATATATATATGTGTGTGTGTGTGCGTGCGTGCGTGCGTGCGTTCGTGCATGCATGCATATAGGTACTTATGTATGCATACATGCCATGGGCCATAGAATGATGTTGGGGCCAAAACGGCGTCATGCTACATGTTACGTCCCAAGTTGCATCGTGATAGTTCCATTGTGCACGAAACATAATATGAAATGCAGAAATCATAATATGAAACCCCTAAACCATAATATGAAACATCGCATAATATGAGGCATAACATTATATGAAACGTGGCATAATGCGAGCTAAACTCCCCAGTGGCGCCACATAGTGAATGTAATCTAAGTCAACTACGATTTCAACAATGCCATTTTGCATATCGTCGTTTCAACTCCAAATGTTTGTCAATAAGTCTCTCAATTTCGACTGCATATAATTTTTGCTGTTCGTATTCAAACTCCCGCACTGTCGGAGAATGTGAATACGAACGGAAAACTCCCAGACGGTAGCGACACTTAGCATATAACCACTGCCACAACTTGATTATAAATTCAACATGGACAGGGCGGAGTGGCTGGCAACACGATTGCTGTTTACGACTTATTACGCCATTGCAACTGTGAACATTGCAACAAGTTCAACTTGAGTATACGTAACATAGCTTCAAACAAAAACGAAAGTTAATATGTTCCTACACACACGTTAAACGCAATCACTATACACAATTGTATGCAATTGAAATTGAGAGATTTATTGAAAAAATAGGAGTTTACAAAATGAAATGACGATGTGAAGTATCGGCACTTGAAATGTAACCTGTGGCATTGGTGAAATCGTGAGTGACTTACAACATATTCACTATATGGCGCCACTGGTGTGGAGTTTGGTTTGTATTATGCCATGTTTCATATTATGTCAAGTTTCATAAGTATCACAATGCAATTTGGAAAGTAGCATGTAGTATTATGCAATGTTGGCCAAAATACCATTACAAAGCTTGCATGAATACTAACGCCGTCTATCGCGTTACTTCTCGTGAATTTAGCTAAAATGGCAGCGCACAGAATCGACCAAAATTTAGGTTTCAAAGTGGGTTTTTAAGCTATAAAAGGTTTTTAAAAATTACAAGAAAGCAAAGGAAACGAGAATATACCCTCTTGAATTGTTTGAGGGAATCCAAGAGGGTTTTTAACTGTTGGATTGCTTGTTCCTTTAATCAAACACGACATGCTCCATTTGAATATATTGCCCTCCGAGACACAAACAAGCCGTCACGGCGTCACATAAACAAATTAGCCACATTGTATTGGGTCCAGGGCCAGGTACATTTTTCAGATGGGTGTCGGCTTTATGCTTGTGTTCGCTGTTCATTAATTATAATTTGTTTATAGTTCTATGTTCTGTAAAGTAAATAGAGATTTGTTTCTGGAGGAATTAATTTCAGCCACAATATTGTGCAGCTAGGACAAACTAATTGTGTTCCCATCAAAGCTATTTTCACTTCGACGTATTTTGGACTGTGCCGGACTGTTGATCTCGACTTCGATGTTCGAGGTTATTAAAAACGCTTATTTTGCAAAATGCTAAACATTTGAGCCTGGCTGCAGGTGGATTTCAGCAGATAAATACTGGTAGAATCGCAAAACAAGGTAAGACCTTGAACATGTTGAATCGCCACGACTGCCACCGACGCGACGTAAGACTGGATAATCGTAGTCGTAAGCACACGCACAACGCCCCGATTACGCTAGATTGTCTACGCTGCGGCGGTCGAGATGCGTCAGATCGTAGACAATCGGGCGGTGTGCGACGGGCTTAAGATGACTGAACAGGTACCCTTCATGTTTTTATCAGCATCACGGGCATGTAGTTTTCTTGATTTACCATTTTATGGTATTATGTTGATCTATGTAAACATTATTCATGAATTTAAGTAAGTATGTTGTTCAAGAGCTTATTGCCGCCCGAGTGTAGGGTGCCCATCTTCATCACATAATAACATTCTTTATTCTCTTCATATACCCTACACAATTTGTAAAGAATGGGCAGACATTGCTGTAGCTTCTATAAACAAATATATTTTTTTTAAATTCAATACTTCAGTGGGAACTTCCAGCCAAGCTTTTAAAAAAAATTAAAATAGCAAATGGAAACATGAAAACAGTATTCTGACTGAATCTACTTAATGACGATTTGTCAAGTTTGAATGATTTGATGAATGAAAATGTTCAGTTATTGTCTGATTTGTCATTAGCCGAAGAAACCATTGAGAAACAAAATGCCGAAATTATCAAGTTGCATCAGGAGATTATTACCTTGAAAGACCAACACAACAACTAATAATTAGAAATAGCTAGTCAAAATATTTTTTTTTTACTTTAACGGAGACCAACAAAGATCTGCATGATTATGTTGAAATATAATTTGTGTATCTTTGACACCAGGGCCAAAGACAGGTTTTAGTGGAGTTTCTTGACCATATCAACTAACATTTTTCTTTCTCAAACAGTTAAAGCCAAGAGATTAATGTGCCCTCTGGTTCATGATGTCTTATGGTCTAAAGGTAGATGGTATTCAAATACGAGATGGTGCTGGACTGATGCACAGTGTAAATTACAGAAATTCTGACCAGACTTCGTCTGATGAAAAGGAAATGTTGAAAAAACCTATTAAACAATTTCTATATTTCGGATGCATTTGATCATGAGCTTACTGCTATATCCGATGGTCTGCCTAGGTCCTATGTCAAGTGCTGGGATGTGTTTGGTGAGTTGTTCCGTTAAGTCTCCTGCTGCAAAATAACATACATCAGCATGTCATCACACAGTAACTGTGGTTAAGGGATATAACAAAAGTTATATCATAATGCACATAATTATTTTAGCATGCGCCATTCCTATGCAAAACCATCCTGTTAATGCATTCATATTTATTGATCACATAATGTTATCATGGTGCACTGTACATATTGTCCCTAACAAAACTATGTAATCATGTTCATTATGTGTAATGAATGGCGAACTTCAAATGTTTTTTGCCATTGTACAATCTCCATAAATTGTATTGTAAATACGGGCTTTGCTTTCTTGTTTGTTTAGGGCCATCTCCGCCGATTGTTGGAAAGATCAGTGAAACAGTGGTTGTGTTCATTGTCGTTGCTGTCCTTGCGTTGGCAGTTATTGCCATTGTTATTCCGGTGGTGATTGTAAAGAGAAGTTGCTTCGCTACTACATAATCATATTGTTTGTATATTTATTTAAGTATAACGATCGTATCGAGTGAGTATGTGTGCGTGCGTCTTCATTGTTCGTTGCGTAGCGTTTTTAAGGTACGTCCGATACGTACAGTGCTTGGTGTCATACTGACAGTGCTTGGTGTCATACTGACAGTGCTTGGTGTCATACTGACAGTGCTTGGTGTCATACGGACAGTGCTTGGTGTTATACGGACAGTGCTTGGTGTCATACTGACAGTGCTTGGTGTCATACGGACAGTGCTTGGTGTCATACTGACAGTGCTTGGTGTCATACGGACAGTGCTTGGTGTCATACTGACAGTGCTTGGTGTCATACTGACAGTGCTTGGTGTCATACTGACAGTGCTTGGTGTCATACGGACAGTGCTTGGTGTTAATCGGACAGTGCTTGGTGTCATACGGACAGTGCTTAGAGCCACACGGACAGTGCTTGGTGTCATACGGACAATGCTTGGTGTCATATGGCAAAACGTGTTTTTATTGTTTACAACCAGGTAATCTTAAGATTAATTTCATCTCATACGGATAGAGCAGCATTTCATTGAGGTAATTCACATTTATGTAATTTTCTAAAAATTCAAAGCAGTAATACACGTGCTGTTGTGTCATTTTCAATTAACAATGTGCATTTCACGTGTATTCGTAGTGTTCGTAACTGTGAAAGGCAACGATTTTATGTGAGCGGATATGACGCTATATTAATTACAACTTACTGTTATTGTTATTGTTATTATTGCTGTTATTGTTCTATCTAGGTACCTGTGTAGCCTGGCAGAATTCCCAAAGCGCTGGACAGGGACGACTGCAAATTCGTTTTCTGCAGAATTTCAGGTACACTACATATGCGTCAAGGATGTGCTTCAACACTCGCGTTTCTTGCGATATAACTGTTTGTTCTTTAACTACTTCTTAAATGGACCATAATTAATATTTATCTATAACACATATACAGTTCAGAGAAAAGGTGACATTTCGTCAAGCCATGCAGTAGTTCAATAGTCACATAAATGTATGGATGTAATGCTGAGTATCTAGTCACTTGGACGCGACCAGGCAACGACCGCAGTTGAGCTGAACGTCAATAGACCCAAGAAACGCTCCCCAAACATCCTGCCCTATGACGACACCATAAATATATATGTATATATATATATATATACATATATATATATATATATACATATATATATATATATATATATATATATATATATATATATATATATATATGTATATATATATATATATATATATATATATATATATATATATATATATATATATATATATATATATTTATATGTATATATATATGTATATATATATATATATATATATATATACATAAAACTGCAGGAGAAAATCTAAACAAACGCGTGAAAATACGAGACCTCGAACTTAGATCTAGTAGAGTAAGTTTACGACTGCTAATACCAAGCGTAAAGTCTAACTGGTCGTAAGTTGACTCATGAAACACTCTTAGCGTAACTTTACGAACAATTCGACTTACGACGTATATATATATATATATATATATATATATATATATATATATATATATATATATATATATATATAATTATATATATATATATATATGTATATATATATATATATATATATATATATATATATATATATATATATATATATACTGCCACGGGGATACTTCTCGCATGATTTGACGTAGATAGTGACCCAGATGTGGAAACGACCACTCAAACAATGCATTGATGTTTGAAGTAGCGCTTGTTGTATAATGTGTAACTATGTTCCCCACATTCCAACATCCACTTGACGTTATTAATTAAATGATTTATTATATTAAATGTCTTATTATATTAATTACTAATTAATTACCAACAGTCCACCATCACTCTGCAATTAATTTAGTTTATTATGGGCTGACAAATTTATCAACATTATTTTCATTTCTATATACGAGACAAATCAGGAACGGCAATATGCAAAATCTGTAGCACCATTATATACATGGATAATATAGTATTAGATATACATTTATATATATATATATATATATATATATATATATATATATATATATATATATATATATATATATATATATATATATATATATATATATATGTATAACGTATAAATACAACGGTGAACCTGGATTTGGAATTGGAGCATACGTGAATGAATGACAGTTTATTAAAGTGTATTCAACATCGTTCAACGTGGTTGTGGGATTTGAAGATATCGGTGTAAATCTACCGTGGCAATTTGTTTACAAACCAAAATTTTACGGAGTGCCCTGAAAATATTGCAAGTATTGCCAAAACAATCTACATTGGCCAAAGTAATTAAAGCTTGTACCCTGGTAGGCTGGGTTATTACAATCCACCTTCTCATGTAGTCAATCCCTGGATCGACGTTATTTAGGGGCCAGGCCACAGTTGGTTTTCCCATTGATGACTATTTGATTGTAGAAAAACCTCGTCATAAAAACTTGCATGCATTTACCATCAAAATTGGCAGTTTCCGCAAAATATTAATATGCGTTGTTTCGGGAATGTCACTACCGATATTTAATCAAATTCATAATGCAACATCTCACTCCGAAAGTTCGGACGTTTCAAACAATCCTGGCTGAATATAGTAACTTCTTGGCAAACAAAACTACTGAAGTCGCCTATACTGCGAATTTTTTGGGCACTGCATTTGGAAGAGTAGTTGAAGTTTGACCACTATAGGTTTATCCATGATGTGGCAAGCTACTTGTGTAATTTACCATTGAACACATGTGCGCGATATAATGAACCAAAAGCTTTGTCTGATGTTCGCACAAACTACAAATTATTACTTATGATTTAAAGATGTTTATTTTTTTTCATGATCAATAACAAACATGCAACTAGTTGCATGTCATATTGATTGCTGGATGCTTACGTGGGGTATTAGCACTAATGTGGTATATTTTGTGGTAGAGTGTACATTAATACTAAATAGAAAAGTGCCAATGTAATCTGTCAAAACTTCACCTGTGGTTGTCCACATGATGACATTCAATAGAAGTTCCAGGTATTCTAATATTTGTTCATTTTTGTGGGGGCTGTTCTATGATATTTTAACTGATATTTTAAGACACATGCAAAGTTCAATAATGTTTTTTAATTCATCGAATTATTTATTACATAGAAAATTGGTTTCGTATACAGTACAACATTATGTAAAGCTTATATAGCAACTTGGCATTTCAGTATACAGTACAACGTTATGTAAACAATATAATAACAACTTGGTAATTAAGTTTTTCATAACATTGTTTTATTCACACTAAAACACGTCTACACGTAAAATCGGGATAACTACGAGAATTATATAGACTATGATAAATTAATATCAGCTCGTACTTCTCTGAAGTACCTTAACACACAACAAAATGGCTCAAAAATTAATTGGCCCGTAACACACATGCACGCACGCGCACGCGCACGCGCACGCACGAACATTCACACGTACGATGTAGAGCTTATATTCTTAACAACACAACATTACATTTCAACAGACCACACAATCTAGTGTATGTAATTACATATCTGTGTAAGAATTTTGCTTGTAGACAGTGATCAGCTTGGCAGTCATTGACCTAACAATCAGTCATGCATAATTTGCGCTTGGCGCGACAGATCCAGTCCACACAGCTTGACAGCTCAATGCCCTGCAACTGACCAACACACATTCCCATTCATCATATTGGATTCATATATGTTTAAAAACGAAACTGACAAGTATATCACACGGGCGGGTAATATAAATAGAACTATTGTTGGATTCTCGATAAGCCAGCAGCTTCCTTGTCCACTTGTCATCTGGAGTTGGTGCTATGGATGGCAATCTGGTTAACTCTTATTAAATCTATCTCGCGAAGTAGTCGTCGTGGCAACATGGTGCCCGTGCAGGGAACTTGTCACGTGCAACTACGGATATTATATCTGTTTGATTTTACAACAATCTTTTCCAAATACTTAGCTTGGTGCGTGTGTACTGATAAGAACAATAAATCATACGAAATACATGTTTCAAACCTTTTGAGCATCGCAATTTGCGATACACTCCTTGTAGTGTTTATCACATTCAGAGCATGTCAGCTCCAGACTCGGTAAGAACCATGCATCCGTGAAGCAGACCATTCCTATGGTTACCAGTATTATGCCGGTGAACTGAAAACATCAACGGAAGCTTTCATTATTCTAATTATTGATATTATTAATTTGCCAATTGTATCTAAATTCAAACTTAAGATACCGACCATAATTCACGCAAAACGTTAACTAGTTAGAATGTGCATAGATCTACAAAAAACCTCTAGGTTTTTTCTAGATCTATGGAAAATGTGAAGACGGACTTACAATGGAGTTCATCGTAACGGGTATTTCGTCGTCGGAAACTCCTGCTTCTTCGTTAACGCTGTAGAATTGTGTGTGTAGTTATCTGGTTTCTCTCTCTCTCTCTCTCTCTCTCTCTCTCTCTCTCTCTCTCTCTCTCTATATATATATATATATATATATATATATATATATATATATATATATATACACTGCCAATGGATATACTTCTCACACGACCATCTGACGTAGATACTGACCCAGATGTGCAAACGATCACTCAAGTTGTGCATCGATGTTTCAAGTAGCGCTTGTTGTATAATGTGTTACCATAATCTCCACTTTCCAACAACCACTCGACATTATTGTAATATGTGTGTGTGTGTGTGTGTGTGTGTGTGTGTGTGTGTGTGTGTGTGTGTGTGTGTGTGTGTGTGTGTGCGTGTGCGTGCGTGCGTGCGTGCGTGCGTGTGTGTGTGTGCGTGTGTGTGTGTGCGTGCGTGTGTGCGTGCGTGCGTGCGTGCGCGTATGTGTGTGTGTATGTGCGCGCGCATGTGTGTGTATGTGCGCGCGCGAGCGTGCGTGGATTCATTAGTACAAATTTGTACAAATTTGATGATACAAGCAGCAGTAGCTCAAAGAATTTACCAACAGTCCACCATCACGCTGCAATTAAATTCATGTCATTCATGCGAAAAATCAGCAACAGCAACGTGCAAAATATTTCGCACCATTATGTTTTACGGGTATCACAGCTTTCGTGTGTGGAGAGTTATATTCGTCGATGGCTTTGATAGCCAATAATTGACGCACACAGGTCATCGCATGCCTCGCACTGAGAGGGTTGGTGCGACGGAACGTTCGTGGTTGGCTATTCACATCCTAAAGCCGTTTCCTCGTCACTGATGCTCAGAACTTCACTCTAATACACTCCTCGTCAACTCAGAGATATTAACTGCCACTCCTAAACGTCCTCGAGGCAAGTAGTGATATTGTTAAACTTATATCACCCTTATTGACAGTGATTATATCAACACTCCTCCATGACGCAGAGACCTGGACATTGTACAGCAAACACATCCGCATGCGTCATTCAGATGGGTCACTCGTGTTCTAACGCGGGATCGCATGGACAGTAAGACTACCAAGTGAGGCAACACGCTCGATAAGTCTATGGCTTCCTTGTCCACTTGTCATCTGGCCTTTTGCCTCGGATGGCAATCTTGCTAAATCTCACTGAAGTGTACAGGAATACTCGTATACAGGATTAATTATGTATATATCGAATGGGGGAAAGAAAGGATACCGAGGCAGACAATATATTGCCAACTCACCACTGACAGTAGGAAACTTGGTGGGCATAGACTAAGGTATGTATACACCATGGAAAGGAACCTCAAGCGATTCGGGGGAAATGGGAAGTAATCAACCCAAACGTGCAATCAATGTGACTTTCCACAGTGACGTGGAAAAGGAAAAATAAATTAAAGACTGCTATCTGACTTAGGGTAGCATCACCAAACGAACTGAAAATAGCAGTAGCGCCCTCTTGTGGAAGCCTTATGTGCCACATAGGACACTGAGAGGATTGGTTGATTGAGTGAGTGGGTGGGTGAGCGATTGAGTGATTGATTCTTGGTTTGTCACCTCGTAGTATTTTCTTAAATTCATCAACCCACTTTTTTATTTCATCTTCTGAAATTCTTGAATATTTAGTAGTGGCCTAGAGATGTGTGCATCAGTTGGTAAATGTCCAATATTATTACTATTATCCGAAAATAGAAATTCCATAACAAGAAATGTTATATTTACCCCCAAGCAACGCTTGTTTTTCGTTCATATAAATAACACACTGAGTCAAACCCTTTGTGGTTTTGTTTTTATTATTGCTGCACATAGAGGTTTGAACCGAGGACCCTGGCACCGCGAGACACATTTGAAGCTGCACCTGATCGTTGGTTTGGCGCAGGTCCGACTGCAATTGCGTCCACACGTCGTCCACACCAGGTCACCGGGACACACTGCACACAGAACGGTCAGGAGAATTTGAGGCAAATCAAATGTAATGTGTGTGTGTGTATGAGAGCGTGCGTGCGTGCGCGCGTGCATATATGCGTCTGTGTGTGTGCGTGTGTGTGCATGCATGACAGCTGGAATCAATTGGTTTATATATATAGCTCGTGTGTGTGTGCGTCTGTGAGCGTGCGCGTATATTTTTACCACACAAATGCAAGACCCGACATTATTCAATCACACCTATTAATTTGTGCCACGCATTCGTTAATTACAAGCATCTACGTCAAACACCAGTGTTTGGAGAGCACAAGAATAAATGTCATTACTTACGACATCCGGTCTGTCTTTTCCAGCGGCTTCCTGCGAGATTCCCGCATACGTCAGCGAACGCTTCCACGTTCTCGCAGGCGAGTTTCTTTGCGAGCTGGTTGTTGTTCTGGTCAGGCAAAAGAAATAAAGTTGTTAATATGAATAATATAAAGATAACAAAGCATACGAAGCTTCCTTACTCAGCGTATTGCTCTACAGCAGTGAAACCTGGCCCACACACGCCCTGCATGAGGAGGTTGAACACGTTCCGCACTCCATGCCTGTGAGTGATTCTAGGCATTCGCTGACATATAGACAAATAAAAAACGAGGACATTAGCAAAATTACAAACGAATAGATGCTTTCAAGAGCAGGTGTCCGGCCACTCTACGCCATCGACGAAGAAGCTGGACACGTCTGTAGGACGGAGAACAGACTCCACAAATGTGCCTTATTTGACAAGCTGCAGCAGGGTAAAAGAAGGCAGACCAAACCTTCGCTTCAAAGATGTTCCGAAACGATATCTGAAATCAATTAATATCGCACTTGCGCACACTCACACGCGTACACACGCACGCACACATGTTCTAACTTACCCGGTTCGCACAAGTATCGAACATGCAACTGTTATATGCATTCCGTCCGGCAGCACTCTGTAAGGCAGAACAAGATAAGTGGGTTACTGAATACACCCATTTACATGTATTGAGATTTTGTGTGACAAATTAATATAATCTTTAAAGGTTTCTTAGATAATTATGTGTTAAATGCACACCAAACGGGTGCATGATTATTATGAAAGGAACTCCTATTATAATACATTCACACTTTTCACGCTACTCACGCATCAAACAGTTGCATGATTATTTTTAAAGGAACTCCTATTATAATACATTCACACTATTCACGCTACTCACGCATCAAACAGTTGCATGATTATTTTTAAAGGAACTCCTATTATAATACATTCACACTATTCACGCTACTCACGCATCAAACAGTTGCATGATTATTTTTAAAGGAACTCCTATTATAATACATTCACACTATTCACGCTACTCACGCATCAAACAGTTGCATGATTATTTTTAAAGGAACTCCTATTATAATACATTCACACTATTCACGCTACTCACGCATCAAACAGTTGCATGATTATTTTTAAAGGAACTCCTATTATAATACATTCACACTTTTCACGCTATTCACGCATCAAACAGTTGCATGATTATTTTTAAAGGAACTCCTATTATAATACATTCACACTATTCACGCTATTCACGCATCAAACAGTTGCATGATTATTTTTAAAGGAACTCCTATTATAATACATTCACACTATTCACGCTACTCACGCATCAAACAGTTGCATGATTATTTTTAAGGGAACTCCTATTATAATACATTCACACTATTCACGCTATTCACGCATCAAACAGTTGCATGATTATTTTTAAAGGAACTCCTATTATAATACATTCACACTATTCACGCTACTCACGCATCAAACAGTTGCATGATTATTTTGAAAGGAACTCCTATTATAATACATTCACACTATTCACGCTATTCACGCATCAAACAGTTGCAGCATTATTTTGAAAGGAACTCCTATTGTAATACATTCACGCTATTCTGTTTTATTACGATGATAAATAAGTTAGTCAACGGTAGTACAAATCTTTCGTTATATGTGTCAGGCAAAACTGTATCCAAGGTAGCCGCGACAAACCTTCTTCGCAAGGCATCTGCCAAATGGGCCTCTCCGATTCTTAAGGGAGCCGCAGTATTTGATCCCGTTAAACTTCCTGCTACTCCATCTGGTGCAACGTAGTGTCGCCGGGTCCACGGTTCTGAAACATAACATGTTGTAGCAATTATTTGATCATTTTGTTGCACTAGCATGTTTTATTCTTCTCGATTTGTTGCTACTTCCCGAATCACCAAATCCATATACAAAATGAATAAGAGGGGAAAGTATACCTCCTTGTCTTACTCCTGCGATTGTATCAGACCACGTCAGCGCTCATTGTCCATGTTATATGCATAAAATTACACACACGCGCAAGCAAGCACGCACGCACGCACTGTCTATTATTGCACAAAGAAAAGCGTTTTAAACACATTTACCGTTCGTGGGGAGTTGGCCCGCTTACACGCCAGCTGTTCCCAACACACCAGAATTTCTTGTCGTACCACAGTCCGCCACAATTCCTTCCGCCTTTGTTAACGAAGTCGTTAAGAGGGATACCGTCAGCGTTTACGCACAAACCTGATACACAACAATTATAATGCTATACAATTATTTCGGTATTAATTAAATTAGTTAAAATTATTATTCCGTATAACTTAGTAATTAATGATTAGCATATTACTTACCAAAGTCGTCTGTATAACAATAATAAAAACGATTTAACGTTATTTAATCTTGCAATGAATGCTGTGATGAAGATAACAATAACAACAATACAACATCTGAATAGTATACACTCTCTATGTATGACAAGAGTACAAGATAACAATAATAATATAACAAGAGTGCCTACTCACAATGATCTTATATTGTTGCTCTAACGAATGTATGGATCACAGTTCTTACCTTCCACACAGTTGTGATATGCTAGCGGGATCCATATAGTCATTGAGTGTTTGCCATTAAATATAACAACAACACCAAAGTTAGTGACCACTTCTCCCGTGGCGGTGTTGATTGAGCTGATCCCCTCCGGCATGGGGTCGCCATCGGCGAACACGGCGCCATTCACCTGTGTTGGTAGAACAGGTGTTCGTTTTTGATTTCGCGGATGTTTGGGTAAGTTGGCTTAGCACATACCCCCACAAAGGCAAATGTTTACACATATTATGTACACATAACAAAACACGCACGCACCCACGAACGCAAGCACGCACTGACAACAATGCATACACACTGTATATGTGTCCGAAACATGTTGTGTATTCGCTGCCGTTGAGTTCTTGGCAGATAAATGTAATACTATGGAAGATGATTATTTAATATCATCACTTTTTTGGCGAGATGTTCAAACTTGATTTACAGACGAGTTCCAGCTGACACGATTACGGTGTTCTTCTTCGTCTTCTTCTTCTTCTTCTTCTTCGTCTTCTTCTTATTATTATTATTAATGTTTGCTCAAAAACAGCACAGCCAATCGATGAATCCGATGCATTAAGCCAATCATCACACGTATTGCAATAGACTGGGGTGAACAACGCGCAGGGAGCTTACCAAGAGGTGTGGAATATTCGAACTGAATCTAACAAAGCATAAATGCGCAAACCATTTTTTACACACACACACACACACACACACACACACACACACACACACACACACACACACACACACGCACGCACGCACGCACGCACGCACGCACGCACGCACGCACGCACGCACGCACGCACGCACGCACGCACGCACGCACACACACACACACACACACACACACACACACACACACACACACACACATATATATATATATATATATATATATATATATATATATATATATATATATATATATATATATATATATATATATATATATATATATATATATTCAGGTTCATGAGTCTGGAATCTGAAGTAGTTTGTGAAATAAGGGCATACATTGTTAATTGCATAAACAACGTGTGCGCAACAGAAGTTGGGTACTTGCAATTTACATTACGACTAGATCTTCTGAGTAATTCACTGTCCCAATTTTTAGACAGTTCAGCACTCACCCAGATCTGTAGAGACGCCAATGCGCCGGGAACTTACCATGAGGTGTGTAAGATTCGAACTGAATCTAATGAAGCATAAATGCCAAACCCTTATATATATATATATATATATATATATATATATATATATATATATATATATATATATATATATATATATATATATAATAATATAATATATATATATATATATATATATATATATATAATAATATAATATATATATATATATATACCGAAACCACACACACAGTGCACCGACCCACCAACCCCCACCCCCCCCACACACACATACACACAAACATGTACTGAAATGATACTGGGTTCCCACTGTTGACAGCAGAGCGCCATATAACAACCAGAACAGAATGGAGGGGTGCAACGTCCTAGAGGACAGCGAGGGGTCGATGTGGTATGTGTGTTAAGTAAGTCAACATAGGAGTAACTCCAACCGAATCACCTATACATGTCCACATTTCTTACACGTGTAGACGGTGGTGTTTCTTCTACTACTACTACTACTACTACTACTACTACTACTACTACTACTACTACTACTACTACTACTACTACTACTACTACTACTACTACTACTACTACTACTACTACTACTACTACTACTACTACTACTACTACTACTACTACTACTACTACTACTACTACTACTACTACTACTACTACTACTACTACTACTACTACTACTACTACTACTACTACTACTACTACTACTACTACTACTACTACTACTACTACTACTACTACTACTACTACTACTACTACTACTACTACTACTACTACTACTACTACTACTACTACTACTACTACTACTACTACTACTACTACTACTACTACTACTACTACTACTACTACTACTACTACTACTACTACTACTACTACTACTACTATTACTACTACTACATACCGACCTTACGTGATGCTGTAGGTTGTCCAATCTCCCGAATGTGGCACCGCATTTCTCGCACGCGTATTTCGCTCTCTTTGCGTGGTCGCTAGGTGGCACCACTGTTGGTGGTGCCACCGAGTATGAATGAAGGCCCCAAGATGGCGTCGAGTGATGACTCTGCACGTGACGTTGTAGTTCTGCACACGTGTCGAAGGCGAGCCCACAGTGACGACATTGATGTCTTTTCATGACGATGACTGCGTCTACAACTGAGAGGTTACGGACCCTCAGTACATCTATATATTATGCGTGCGGGGTGGTGGGGGTGGTGGGGGCATTTCTATATTTGCTAATAAGACGTCAATGCATGATAACACGCGTTCCTATGAAAATGGCTACTATTGATCCAATATGTCCACTATAATCGACTACGGGTTCCCTTTCGACTATGGAGGAGGTGTGTCACTCGTAGGAATAATAATAATAATATAACAATGACGGCACAACATGTTTTTTTGGACCATTTTATTTAATAGAATACATATGTTGTGTATGAAATATATATGCTGTACTGGTATGAAAGGATAGACTTCTCTATATATGAAATGATGACATATGACGGTGGTTTTTGGGTTTGTTAATACCGCGACAGTGACTAGTAGCTTGCGAACGTTTACCGTCGCGCCAGAGGCTAGTATGATGGCACTGACTTGTGGGCTTTTACACCATGACAAAGGTCACGTGCGTGAATAATGAATTATATATATAGAAGTCGGTCTCTTTATACATAAAGGATACTATATATATATTTCATAGACAAAATACAAGAGGATAAAGAAAAATAAATGTATTGAAACAAAATGCATCACAACAAGACAATAATGATATATAGGATTAAAGACAATAATAACAATATATAAGATTAAAGACACTAACAACAATTACTACTTACTTAGTCTAAAACTATTGATATATATGATTAAAGACAATAATGATATATAAGATTAAATAAGAAGATTAAAGACAATAATGATATAAGATTAAAGACATTAATGATATATAAGATTAAAGACACTAATAACGATTAGTCTAAAACTAATGATATATAAGATTAAAGACAATAATGATATATAAGATTAAAGACAATAATGATATATATGATTAAATACAATAATGATATATAACATTAAAGACACTAATAATAATTACTAACTAAGTCTACAGGAGGTCTATAACCCAGTGTGTGTGTGTGTGTGTGTGTGTGTGTGTGTGTGTGTGTGTGTGTGTGTGTGTGTGTGTGTGTGTGTGTGTGTGTGTGTGTGTGTGTGTGTGTGTGTGTTTGTGTGTGTGTGTGTGTGTGTGTGTGTGTGTGTGTGTGTGTGTGTTGTGTGTGTGTGTGTGTGTGTGTGTGTGTGTGTGTGTGTGTGTGTGTGTGTGTGTGTGTGTGTGTGTGAGTGTGTTCAGAGCATATGTTGATAGTGGCTTCGGCTACTGACAGAGGTGTGTGCATTGATCTGTGCATTATGTGATGGGTTATAGCCTCTGTGAGCATAATGTTCGCTACTTCAGGGCTTATAAACATCGTGGATGGAGTCGTTGATGATGATGCAATGTTCTGACAGTAACATTCGCACGCAGATATTGTTGACGTCTGCGTGTCGGATGGCTGCGTGTCGGATGGCTGCCTGTCGAACGGCATCTGCGTGTCGGAGGGCGAGGACGACGACGACGTTGATGGTGGCGGCGTCGCCGGACTAAATTCGAACGACGACGATGGCGTCTGTGTCGTTAGGAGAAACGACGGCGGCGGGGTGGTGGTGGCATTTGTAGCGTTGCTGTTGCTGTTGCTGCGGCTGTCCGGCGCTTTTTGTTTAGCACCAGCCGCAGATCATTATCATCTAACGGCCGCATGAAGCGTTTGCGCGTCGTTGCCGTCTTCTCGTCGTCTTTCTCGTACGTTTTTTGAATATCGTCGAATAGGTCGTCGTCGTTTTCGTTGTCATACGCCTACCGCAGCTGTTTGGGGCCTTATGTATCTATAGACAGGACAACAAAAGAGACACCTGTTTAATCACTGCCAGTAACATCGTTCTTACCTGCATATCGACTGGTTATGGTCGCTCTTACCGTGTCTGCCATATCGAGACTCCATTGCATTTTCCCAAACCTCTCCTCCAACGCTATGACAACCCAACGCAAGATGTGCATGATAAGACCGGAATACGGTACGTAATACTCATCTTCCGATAGATCTGATATACGAACCACCTCGTTACATGCATAACGAACGCACGCTGCGTCTACCGCCGCGTCGAAGGTATTTTGATTCATCATGGCTTCCGCACGATTCCAAATTCTATCTATATTCATTACCGTCACGTGCATATCATGATCGTTGCCACTGTTACTACTACTTCTGCTGCTGCTCATGACAATAGCTGCATCGTTACTTACAGCAGTATGCTCGTCTGCTATAAACAGAGTCGGTTCGGTAGAGGAAGTGATGGAAGGTGAGGATGGCAATAGATTACGATCTTCATACGCATCTAACCACTCCTGTACCTTTTTGTTCATTGTTATTTCATCGGGGCCTGTGCTGTTGTCAGTGCTGGCGTCGACGGCAGCATTCTCTTTGTCTTCCTCCTACAAAGGGAATGCTCCGCCTAGTACTTCCAGCTCTGACACGTTGTAGTTGACATAGTTGTTGTTTATGCGTTTTTTAATGGTCGCCATGACACGGACCCCCCTCAGCTCCGACAGTGAGGCCGATCGGTCTGCGTCTGACGTCATAGCGACGTAGCTGGCAGCGGTGAAACCCAGTGCTGTTGCCATTTCGTCGAATAAAGTGATCCAGCTTTCTGTTCCTATCCAATCCTGTAGGAGGACACGCAGGGCGAACTTGTACACGGGACCTCTTTGCCATTGGTGACCCAATACGTTCTGTCTAGTGTAGGTGAGCATGCACCAGAATCCTTCCCTGCTTCTCACGCATTCTTTAACGGCGATGGATGTGTGTTTAACAATAGTGTCGTGTCGCGAAATTGAATAGCAACTAAAGCGATCATTACAGATCGTCTCTGTTTGTTCCATTATGCACGTAAATGCTCATTCTCTCGGATGATCTTGCTAAGGTATTTCGCCTGTAGACCGGTTCGTGTGGCTAGCATCTTTTTCGCCGTCTCGGTGTCGCCATAAAAGACGCATTTCCTGTACACGTACGCAGCTTCAACGGTGATAAAGGCATGACCCATGCATCTATCCTACACATGTAGAAGTTAGATAGGAAACTGTTTCCTCCTCTGAAGTATATAGGACGATTCATTCTGACTTTGTTGTTCAAAATTGCATGCACTGTATTTAATACCGGTGATATTATGCAACGTTTCCCTAGGACGCGGTGACTTGGTTTTTTACGCGTGATAACTGGGATTTTGGTTTCAGCGTCGGTTCTCTGACACTTCTTTGACAGATTAACGAATATGTTTTTCGTTGTGAGGGATTGCTTATTGTTCTAGTGGGTTATGTCGAGTGTCTGGGAGTTGTTTTTCGCATTCCTCTTTGATAAATGTTATTATTGTTGTGTCCTGTCGACTGTCTGGTGTTTCTTTTCGCATTACTTTCTGACTTTGACAAATGTTTTATTGTATTATAGTGGCTTATGTCAGCTGCCTGCATTGTTTAACGTTTTCTATATAAAGCTGTCCTCAGACTAGGTATTTCTGTATACACTTACCGTCGTTCTGTTGCTGTCGTCGCTGTTGTTGCTCCTGGCGTTACGATGCTGTCTGACGTTACACTACGCTCCGATCTGCTTGTCGTCTACGTCGAATTCGGGGTTGCAATGACCCTGCTGTTGCATCGTTCGTAAGTACATAATGTCTGTCGTTGTTTGCACGAATGGTAACTAATATATATTCCTATGCAATAAAGAAGTCTACTAATAAAAAACGTGAGCCGGGCTGGGTCTTCTGTGCGTGACCTACTTCTACACGCCTGCTAGCCGGCTGCTAGTGGCCTAGTGATCAAAAACCACGAGCCTGGCTGGGTCGTTGGGTCAATGTTATCGTCTGTGCGTGGTCTACTTCTACACGCTTGCTAACTGACTGCCACCGGCCTAGCGATAAAAACATCAAGCCGACTTCGCTAGCGAGCCGGGGTCGAAAGTACGCCTTTCGTCGCTCTCGGGTTTCCCATAGCTTACTAATACACGCATGTGTTATTTAAGAAACGTATATAGCATGATGTTAACAAAGTATCGACTGTACCGTTAACAAAGGCTCGATTTGTATGTGTCTTTCACTCTGGTTTTCAGCTTCCATTGACAACAGTGGGCGGTTGTGATGGAGGAACTGCGTTGCTATATACCGCGCATAGAAGACGGCGACGACAATGGCTACGACAGTCCTCCAGCTACTGAAAATTGGGACGAAGAATGCAATGAATACGCAGCCTTCCTGGACCACAGACGAATGTGGGCTGCCGTAATTACGTAACTTGGTATGATTCGTCCGCTCGCACGAGTGGAGAAAGAGATGTCGCTAGCACGCCTACCGTACACCGATCCCAGATGGGCGGCTGTGATGGGCGAAATGATAGAAGTCGTCAAGTCACGCAACACCCGACGCGAGCAACGACCAACCAAGCTGATAGACAGGCGCGGGAGATCACTGCCACGCCTGCACTTCAATTGACATCATCCCTCAAAGAACAATAAACACTACGTTTTAGTATTTTAGTATAATCTGATATATCGTTATTTTTAAATACTTATATTACTATGCTTTAATATGATGTGCTATATATATCTTTATTTTTAAATAATAAAGCGAAGAACGATGAACACTATTTATATCACTATGCTTTAATATGATATGATATATGGCTATTTTTTAAATAATTATATTACTATGATCTGATGTATCGTTATTTTTAAATAATAAACTGTTTTACTTTATTCAATGAGGTGTTGTGTCGATTTTGACGGTTAACGACGCTAGCAAAAGAAATATGACAACATTTCACCCTGCTACCACATACATAAACGAGCGGATGAATAATGTATACATACATACATACATACATGTAGGCTACAGAACGCGGATAGGGTACCACGGGCGACAATTAGCCGGGGGGTTAGGGTACCGCGGGTGACAACGAGCCGGGGTTAAATGCGTTGGGGTACAATTAAAATTATCTCGCTCCTTGGGGGTCGGGGTAGCGGTCACGTTAGGGTAGCGGTCACTACGTTAGGATCAGGGTTCACCACTGATGAGGTCAGGTCGGGGTCACGTTGCAATCGACAACAAGTTGGGGTTACGACGGTTAGGGTTAGCTCCAGTCGCCAGGAGGCGCTCTAGAGTTACGGATAGTGTTATAGATCGCCGCCAGGGGGCGCTCAGGATATCCAGAAGGCTCTGCGACCGGAAGTCACGTGACCCTCATTTACTGGTCCCCTTATTTGATCGGTCATTTCTACTCCTTAACTACTCACTTGTCATCTGGAGTTGGTGCTATGAATGGCAATCTGGTTAACTCTTATTAAATCTATCTCGCGAAGTAGTCGTCGTGGCAACATGGTGCCCGTGCATGGAACTTGTCACGTGCAACTACGGATATTATATCTCTTTGATTTTACAACAATCTTTCCAAATACTTAGCTTGGTGCGTGTGTATTGATAAGAACAATAACTCATATTTATACGAAATGCATGTTTCAAAACTTTTGAGCATCGCAATTTGCGATACACTCCTTGTTGTGTTTATCACATTCAGCGCATATCAGCTCCAGACTCGGTAAGAACCATGCATCCGTGAAGCAGACCATTCCTATGGTTACCAGTATTATGCCGGTGAACTGAAAACATCAACGGTAGCTTTCATTATTCTAATTATTTATATTATTAAATGGTAAATTTGCCAATTGCATTTAAATTCAAACTTAAAATACCGACCATAATTCACGCAAAACGTTAACTAGTTAGAATGTGCATAGATCTACAAAAAACCTTTAGGTTTTCTCTAGATCTATGGAAAATGTGAAGACTGGACTTAAAATGGAGTTCATCGTAACGGGTATTTCGTCGTCGGAAACTCCTGCTTCTTCGTTAACGCTGTAGAATTGTGTGTGTAGTTATCTGGTCTCTCTCTCTCTCTCTCTCTCTCTCTCTCTCTCTCTCTCTCTATCTCTCTCTCTCTCTCTCTCTCTCTCTCTCTCTCTCTATCTCTCTCTCTCTCTCTCTCTCTCTCTCTCTATATATATATATATATATATATATATATATATATATATATATATACATATATATATATATATATATATATATATATATATATATATATATATATATAATATATATATATATATATATATATATATATATATATATATATATATATATATATATATATATATATATATATACACTGCCAATGGATATACTTCTCACACGACCATCTGACGTAGATACTGACCCAGATGTGGAAACGATCACTCAAGTTGTGCATCGATGTTTGAAGTAACGCTTGTTGTATAATGTGTTACCATAATCTCCGCGTGGGTGCGCGCGTACGTGCGTGCGTGCGTGGATTCATTAGTACAAATTTGTACAAATTTGATGATACAAGCAGCAGTAGCTCAAAGAATTTACCAACAGTCCACCATCACGCTGCAATTAAATTCATGTCATTCATGCGACAAATCAGCAACAGCAACGTGCAAAATATTTCGCACCATTATGTTTTACGGGTATCACAGCTTTCGTGTGTGGAGAGTTATATTCGTCGATGGCTTTGATAGCCAATAATTGACGCACACAGGTCACCGCATGCCTCGCACTGAGAGGGTTGGTACGACGGTACGTTCGTGGTTGGCTATTCACATCCTAAAGCCGTTTCCTCGTCACTGATGCTCAGAACTTCACTCTAGTACACTCCTCGTCAACTCAGAGATATTAACTGCCACTCCTGCACGTCCTCGAGACAAGTAGTGATATTTTAAAACTTATATCACCCTTATTGACAGTGGTTGACGCGGAGACCTTGACATTGTACAGCGTCATTCAAATAGGTCACTCGTGTTCTAACGCGGGATCACATGGACAGTAAGACAACCAAATGAGGCGACACTCTCGATAAGTCAATGGCTTCCTTGTCCACTTGCCATCTGGGCCTTTGCCTTGAATGGCAATATTGTTAAATCTCACTCAAGTGTGCAGGAATACTCGCATATAGGATTATTTATGTATATATCGAATGGAGGAAAGAAAGGATACCGAGGCAGATCATATATGGCCAACTCATCACTGACAGTAGGAAACTTGGTGGGCAGAGACTAAGGTATGTATACACCATTGAAAGGAACCTGAAACGACTGGGGGGAAATGGGAAGTAATCAACTCAAACGTGCAATCAATGTGACATTCCACAATGACGTGGAAACGGAAAAATAAATGAAAGACTGCTATCTGACATAGGGTAGCATCACCAGACGAACTGAAAATAGCCGTAGCGCCCTCTTGTGGAAGCATTTTTAACAAGATTTAACAAGATTTGCCATCCAAGCCAAAGGCCCAGATGGCAAGTGGACAAGGAAGCCATTGGCTTATCGAGATTCCAACAATGTTCATCTACTTATTACCCGCCCTCCTGAGATATGTGTCAACCTTGTTTTTAAACATATTCACGCTGCTAGCAGTTACACAATCTGTAAACAATTTGTTCCATTCATTTATTGTCCTCTGTGAGAACGAGTGCTTCCTGATGTCCAATCTACATTGATCCTTTACTAATTTTACCTCATGTCCTCTAGTTCTGCTATCCTTCTTGAGTGAGAAAAACATATTTCTATCAATATTTTCATACCCATTCAATATCTTAAAAACTTCAATCTGATCTCCTCTTAACCTCCTTGTCTCTAGAGTTGTTAAACCACATTCTTTCAGGCGTTCTTCATAACTAAGGTCTCTCAGTTCTGGAATCATTTTAGTTGCTCTCCTTTGAATGCGTTCAAGCGTATAGATATCCTTCTTACGATATGGTCTCCATGCTTGTATACAGTATTCTAAATGAGGTCTAGCTATTGCTTTATAAAGAGGTATAATTAATTTTTTCCCCTTGTATGTTATGTTTCTTCTAATCAATCCAAGAATTTGATTACCCTTTGAAGCTGCAATACCACACTGCTCTGAAACTTTCATATCAGCGCTTATTGTAACTCCTAAGTCCTTTTCTTTTACAGTAGTACCCAGAACAGTATCTCCCATTTTATAGTTTACATTCAAGTTCCCATGTCCTGTATGTAGGCATTTACATTTCCCAAAATTGAACAACATCTGCCATTTCTCAGATCATTTCACTAATCTGTCTAGATCGTTTTGTAAATGTTGTTTATCACCATCAGTATTAACCTTTCTAAACAGTTTTGTGTCATCCGCAAATTTCAGTACGTTACTTGTTATACTGTCGTCCAAATCATTGATATAAATTAAGAATAATATAGGTCGTAATACTGATCCTTGAGGTACCCCACTCAAAACCGATTTCCAATTTGAAACTTCTCCATCTACTACAACTCGTCGTTTTCTGTCAGTCAGCCATCGTTCTATCCAGTCAGTTATGCTATCCCCGATACCATGGGCTTTTAATTTAAGTAGTAATCTTTGATGTGGCACTTTGTCAAAAGCTTTCTGAAACTCTAAGTAGATAATATCTACAGGCGATCCTACGTCTATCCACTTAGTGATTTCTTCCAAAAAACATAACATATTTGTTAAGCATGATCTCGCTTTAAGGAATCCATGTTGAGATGAATTTAATAATTTATGCTTAACGAGGAAGTCACCATATGGTCTTTAATTAACCTTTCTAATAATTTACAAATCACTGACGTTAAACTCACTGGTCTGTAATTCTCTGACTTATTTCTCGAACCCTTTTGAAATAATGGTACGATGTATGCTTCTTTCCATTCAAACGGAACAACTCCCTCTTTTAATGACAAGTTGAATACTCTTGCAAGTGGTACACTGATTTGTTCTACTGTTTCCATTAGTAATTTTGGAGGAATCCCATCCACTCCCGGTGATTTGTTATCCTTCATTGCCTTTATTTTCTTAGCTACCAATTCTGGAGTTACAACTAACGGACCTAAATAGTCAGATTTAGCCCCCTGAAATTTAGCATCAGCAACTGGTAATGAACTAATATCTTCTTTGGTAAACACTGAACTGAAGTAACCATTTAGGTCTTCCGCCATTAAAAAACCCTGTGATATTATATTTCCAGCACTGTCTTCTAGAGGTCCAACCTTGTCTAGTACGTTTTGTTTACTCCTGACATATGCATAAAAACTCTTTTTATGTTACATGCTAGATTTTGCTCATAGCTTCTTTTAGATTGTCTGATTTCAGTTGTAGCTGCATTTAAGTGCCTATTTGTATTTTGCATAGTCTTCTTCCTTTCTGGTATGCCTATAAACCCTCCACATAGTTTGTTTTAGCATTATTTTTCTAATAGCCTCTTTTGACAAGTGTTTCTTTCTACACCGTTTTCCTTGTTTTTGGAAGGGAACAAATTTATCGATGATACTCTCAATTTCATATTTTAGAATATTCCAACATTCAATTGCGGTCTTATTCATCAGTATGTTATTCCAGTCTAGCTTTGCTAAGTATTTTCTCATATCTTTGTAATTACCTTTGTGGAAGTTTCTCTTGTACGTTTTCTTATTTTTACTTTCTGATTTTACATTGATGTCAAAATGTATTTGATTATGGTCACTATTACCCTATGGTTCAAATATTTTTACATTGTCCACTAATCCTTTTTGTGATGACAAAACTATATCTAATACATTTTCTCCCCTGGTTGGTTCTAGTACGTGCTGAGTAAGAAAGCTATCCTGGATTAAAAATATAAATTGTTGGTCCTCAATCCCTGTGCTCTCTAGAGAATTCCATTGTATGTGTCCATGGTTAAAATCTCCCATTATGATACATTCCCCTTTACTAACTTCCTTTATAGCGGTTTTTATTTTTGTGTTGTCCTCTTCGTTTATGTTTGGACTTCGGTAAACTAATCCAATAGTTAATTTTGAATTTCCTGAAACAATTTTGCACCAAACAGCTTCATCGCAATCTGCTTCCCTTTCTAGTTTTATTTCATAAGCCTGAATAGATTCTTTAACATATAAAATAACTCCCCCGCCCCTTCTTCCTATTCGATCTTTCATTAACATTACATATCCTGTCAGTCCTAATTCAGCATCTGTTTTATCTATGTTGGCCCATGATTCAGTTATACCAATTATGTGAGGGTCAATATCTTCTACCATAATGTTTAATTCATTTTTCTTATTTACTATGCTCCTTGCATTTAAACATACGCATATATAACCTTTTTCAGATATGTTTATCGGATGATTTGATATTGGTTTATCTGTGCTAGTGGCCTCTTATTCTGCTTGAGACACATCTAGGTAACCCCCCTGCACTTCTAGTTTAAAGAATGTTTACTTCCAAAAATATTTGTCATTGTACCCAAGTCACTATCTACTGCTTCTGAAAGTTTGTCCGCGAATACTGCCGCCCCCTTTCCACTTAAATGAAGCCCATCCTTCATGTACATATCAGCCCTCCCAACAAAACGTCCCCATAAATCCACAAATCCAACTTCCTCTTCCCTACATAGCTTCTGGACTAACATGTTAATTGCCATCCCCCGACAATTTCGATATTTGTGACCCCTCCTGCCCATTACAGGTAAAATCCCTGACAGTATTACCTGCTCAACCCGCGTCTGTTTTAGTGTTCTGACCAACTGCCTATATTTCCTAACTATGGCAGTTGTACCCTCCCTCTCTACGTTATTTGTCCCTACGTGTACTAAAACAGATCCACCCGAGCCTACGATGTTTTTTACCCTCTCAGTTATCGCCTCTATTTTGGCTCCAGACAAGCAGACCACCACATCATCTCCATTGTTTAAGACTTTGTCGGTCTTCCTAACTATCGAATCCCCCACAAACACCCTCGCTCTCTTCCTCACCCCCTCTATCACTGCTGCAGAATAACTCTTCCGTTCGATCCCCTCCATCACATTCTGTCCTGACCCCTTCCCTCCTGTCTCCCCCACTTCCCACTCCTTTGCTCTTGTCTCTCCCACTCCCCTCTCCTTCACTCCGGTTGTTTTCCCTCCCGTCTCCCCCACTCCCTTCTCCTTCCCTCCTGTCTCCCCTACTCCCCTCTCCTTCACTCCGGTTGTCTTCCCTCCCGTTCCTTTCCTTCCCGTCTCCTTACGTCCTGTCTCCCTACGACCTGTCACCTTCCCTCCTCTCAGCTTCCTCCCAGGCTGCGGTGAGCTCTCCCTAGCATCTCTTGTGTCTTTCCCCACTTTATCATCTACTGTTCCCCCACCGGAACTACTGGCACAACCCCCATGTTCCCTTCCCACCATTGCCACAACGAGCAGCCTCAGCTCTTCCAACTCCACCTCTAGTTCCTTCATCTTCGTACATCCCCTACACTCAAAACTAAAACTATCTGCCTGGACCTCAGCCCAGGATTTCTCGCACCCAGACTTGACGAAGTCCACCCAGTTACTGCAACTGCCACAAATTAAGTGCCTTGTGGCCTTTAACTGCCGTTTGCACGGCGCCATCATACAATTTAGTTTTAATTAGTTTGCTACGTTAGCCTTGAATAAGGCTGTTTTTGTGATCAAAAGAACACTTTAGGCTAATATACTTGCTAACTTTGTCTTCTATTAACCTCGCATGAGAAAAAAAAACTTGCCACCTAGCGAATACGGAGAACACTATGTAACAAAACAACGAAGTCAGTGTGTACTAATTTACGCTAAAATCCTGCTGTTAATTCCTTTTTACCGAAAACGTTTACTACCACTATGTCAGATATTACCTTATGTATGTAATTTAAGTAAATAAATCACTTTATCTTATATATATATTAGCCAATGTAAACGATAGCTCGATGCACGGGTTGAATTCACGACCTGTAAACAAACTCCTTTTATCACTCGTTCAGTTTTAATCCGGGAATAAATATTACCTCTGTTAACAAAACGGTTACTTAATATATGTCTACAAGAAGTTGGTGAACAATATATGTATAATACTAATACTTATTCTAACCAATATTCCAATGTTACTGACTATTCACTATGCTCTCTCAGTTTTCGAATGGTAAACAGCCCTATTAACGCTCGCTGAATTCCCTGACAGAATCCGAAAATAACTTACCATAAAATACTCCCTCTGACTAATAATTAACAATTTTGTGCCACGTAGGACACTGAGAGGATTGGTTGATTGAGTGAGTGGGTGGGTGAGCGATTGAGTAATTGGTTCTTGGTTTGTCACCTCGAAGTATTTATTAAATTCATCAACCCACTTTTTAATACATCTTCTGAAATTCTGAAATATTTAGTAGTGCCCTAGAGATGTGTGCATCAGTTGGTAAATGTCCATTATTATTACTATTATCCGAAAATAGACATTCCGTAACAAGAAATGCTGTATTTACCCCCATGGAACGCTTGCTTTTCGTTCATATAAATAACATACTGAGTCAAACCCTTTGTGATTTTGTTTTTATTATTGTTGCACATAGAAGTTATCGGTGTATAAGTACACTGACAAGGCATCATTCGTGTTAGCAGGAATAATAACAGGAATCAGTTACTGAATGGTAGCTACTACCGTATAATTCTACGATGTAAACCGTCGTTAAATCCACATCCAGTGGTTGTGTGGTCACATCACCGAAAGGACGGGCCATCTAGGATAATATAGAACACCTTCGAACTTCGTCAGCTGTTGCTCGGTGCAGACACATCAGGTACGGACCCTTGGTGGTTGTGGCCAGAGGTTAAGTTTGCGACAAATAGCCTCGTTGAGACAGCTTATACCCTGCTGGTAGGGTTTGGTCCGAGGACACTGGCACCTCGCGACACATTTGAAGCTGCAGTTGATCGTCGGTTTGGCGCAGGTCCGACTGCACTTGCGTCCACACGTCGTCCACACCAGGTCACCGGGACACACTGCACACAGAACGGCCAGGAGAATTTGAGGCAAATCAAATGTAAAGTGTGTGCATGAGAGCGTGCGTGCGTGCGCGCGTGCATGTGTGCGTCTGTGTGTGCGTGTGTGTGCATGCATGACAGCTGGAATCAATTGGCTTATATAGAGCTCCTGTGTGTGCGTCTGTGAGCGTGCGTGTATATTTTTACCACACAAATGCAAGACCCGATATTATTCAATCACACCTATTAATTTATGCCACGCATTCGTTAATTACAAGCATCTACATCAAACACCAATGTTTGTAGCACAAGAATAAATGTCATTTCTTACGACATCCGGTCAGTCTTTTCCAGCGGCTTCCTGCGAGATTTCCGCATACGTCAGCGAACGCTTCCACGTTCTCGCAGGCGAGTTTCTTGGCGAGCTTGTTGTTGTTCTGGTCAGGCAAAAGAAATAAAATTGTTAATATTAATAATTTAAAGATAACAAAGCATACGAAGCTTGCGTACTCAGCGTATTGCTCTACAGCAGTGAGACCTGGCCGACACACGCCCTGCATGAGGAAGTTGTACACGTTCCGCACTCGATGCCTCTGAGTGATTCTAGGCATTCGCTGACATACAGCAACATAAAAAACGAGGACTTTAGCAAAATTACAAACGAATACATCCTTTCAAGAGCAGGTTTCCGGCCACTCTACGCCATCGACGAAGAAGCTGGACACGTATGTAGGACGGAGAACAGACTCCACAAATGTGCCTTATTTGACAAGCTGCAGGACGGTAAAAGAAGGCAGACCAAACCTTCGCTTCAAAGATGTTCCGAAACGATATCTGAAATCAATTAATATCGCACTTGCGCACACTCACACGCATACACACGCACGCACACATGTTCTAACTTACCAGGTTCGCACAAGTATCGAACATGCAACTGTTATATGCATTCCGTCCGGCAGCACTCTGTAAGGCAGAACAAGATACGTGGGTTACCGAATACACCCATTTGCATGTACTGGGATTTTGTGTCACAAATTAATATAATCTTTAAAGGTTTCTTAAAAATTATGGGTTAAATGCGCATCAAACAGTTGCATGATTATTTTGAAAGGAGCTCCTATTATAATACATTCACACTTTTCACGCTATTCACGCATCAAACAGTTGCAGCATTATTTTGAAAGGAGCTCCTATTATAATACATTCACACTATTCACGCTATTCTGTTTTATTACGATGATAAATAATTTAGTCAACGGTAGTACAAATCTTTCTTTACATTTGTCGGGCAAAACTGTAACCAAGGTAGCCGCGACAAACCTTCTTCGCAAGGCATCTGCCAAATGGGCCTCTCCGATTCTTAAGGGAGCCGCAGTATTTGATCCCGTTAAACTTCCTGCTACTCCATCTGGTGCAACGTAGTGTCGCCGGGTCCACGGTTCTAAAACATAATATGTTGTAGTAATTATTTGGTCATTTTGTTGCATTAGCATGTTTTATTCTTCTTTGTCGCTACTTCCCGAATCACCAAATCCCTACACAAGATGAATAAGAGGGGACAGTATACCTCCCTGTCTTCCACGACTCCTACGATTGTATCAAATCACTCCAGCGCCCACCACCACTTTAATTAGACAGGTTGTACAGGTGCTGACAATTGCTTGTTCCAGATCTGATGGTGCATCATACTTGTGCATCACCTTCCATATTATATGCATACGAGTATACTAACGCGCACGCACGCACGCACGCACGCACGCACGCACGCACGCACACACACGCACGCATCCACGCACGCACGTACACACTATATATTACTGCATAAAGAAAAGCGTTTTAAACACATTTACCGTTCGTGTGCAGTTGGCCCGCCTACACGCCAGCTGTTGCCAACACACCAGAATTTCTTGTTGTCCGGCAATCCGCCACAATTCCTTCCGTCTTTGTTAACGAAGTCGTTATCCATGTTGCCATCAGCGTTTCCGCACAAACCTGATAAACAACAATTATAATGCTACGCAATTATTTCGTTATTAATAAAATTAGTTAAAATTATTATTCAGTATATCTAGTTAATTAATGATTTGGCATTACCTTTATAAACAATTTCTAATGTTAAACAATATTAGCATATTACAAACTAAACTCGTCTGTATCACGATAATAAAAACGATATAATGTTATTTAACTTAACAATGATTGCAATTATGAAGATAACAATAACAATAACAACCATGGAACATCTGAATAGTATAACTCTCTCTGTAGGACAAGTGTACCTACTCACAGTGATCTTACATTGTTGTTCAAACGAATGTATGGATCACAGTTCTTACCTTCCACACAGTTGTGATATGCTAGCGGGATCCATATAGTCAATCTGTGTTTGCCATTAAATTTAACAACAACCCCAAAGTTAGTGAACACTTCTCCCGTGGCGGTGTTGATCGAGCTGATCCCGGCCGGCATGGGGTCGCCATCGTGGAACACGGGGCTATTCACCTGTGTTGGAAGAACAGATGCTCGTTTTTGCTTTCGCGGATGCTTGGGTAAGTTGGCTTAGCACAAACCCCCTCTAAGGCAAATGTTTACACGTATACACACATAACAAAACACGCACGTACGCACGCACGCACGCACGCACGCACGCAAGCACGCACGCACAATAATGCATACATAATGTAAATGTGTCCGAAACATTTTTTGTGTATTCGCTGCAGTTGAGTTCTTGGCAGCGCCATCTAGCAGATACGTGTATACTATGGAAGATGATTATTTGATATAACTTTTTTGGCGAGATGTTCAAACTTGATTTACAGACGAGTTCGAAATGACACGATTACTTCTTCTTCGTCTTACTTTTATTATTATTAATGTTTGTTCCATAAACAGCATAACCACTCGATGAAGAATATGTATTAAGCCAATCATCACACATATTGCAATAGACTCAGTTCGCGCCACCCTGAGGTGAACCATGCACAGGGAACTTACCAAGAGGTGTGGAAGATTCTAACTGAATATAAATTATATATATATATATATATATATATATATATATATATATATATATATATATATATTCAGGTTCCTGAGTCGGGAATCTGAAGAAGTTCGTGAAATAAGGGCCTACATTGTTAGTTGCATAAAAAAGCATGCGAACATTAGAGGTTGGTTACTTGCAATTTACATTACGACCAGATCTTCAGAGTAATTCACTGTCCCAATTTTGGGATAGTTGAGCACTCACCCAGATTTGTAGGGACTCCCCTATTTTCACCTTCGTTGTCCCTACGTTGAGCTGGATCCATGTAACGAAAGAGACGGCTGGGTTGTTGTAACTTTCGTGGTGCGCTATCAGTTGAAAATCTTGTAAATCGGGGCACAGCGGTGACCGCTGGGACGCAATGAACTCGCCGGTCCCCATGTAGTGATGCACAGCGCCGTCAAATGTGTGATAGTGAGGATCACCGTCAGCGTAGCACATAGCTTTATCTGAGAGAAAAAATAAATATATATATATATATATATATATATATATAAAACAAGCACCTATATTTATAAAAAAAAAGGTTAACTGAAATTATACTGGACATAATTTATGCATATTCAACCGTGAAAATTCATGTAATTTTTGTCACTACAAATATACAGGTAATGTGGTATTTTAGGCACTGTACAGGTAATGCGGTATATAGTGTATATATACTGTGTGTGTATGTATATATATATATACATAACCTGTGTATAATACATAACATGTGTATGTATGTATACACACACACACACATATATATATATATATATATATATATATATATATATATATATATATATATATATATATATATATATATATATATATATATATATATATATATATATATATATATATATATGTGTGTGTGTGTGTATACATATATACACACATACAGCGCGCACACACACGCACACACACGCACACACCACACACAAACATGTTCTGAAATTATACTGGGTTCCCACTGTTGACAGCAACCGAATCACCTATACCTGTACTCACATACACTGACGACTTGAACTCCATCGGGTATCACTTTTGCGGCGCATTCCTGTTCTGGCAATAGACGGACCTGCAGATGCTGTTTGACATACGAAAAACACACGCATACTCATATTTTCTCACGATTGGCCGAAATGGTTACCAGGAGAAAGCGTAGTATCATAAATATGCTACGTAAGATTGAAATTCCTTACACAGCTGACACAGAATATTCGTTTGTAACATTACAGACGATGTTCAGTTTTACCTGTCGTATAAGATTGCGAACTGCTACCGTTGCTCACGTAGCGCTGCACATGAATGCACAATGATAATATTGTCGGTATTTCTTGGTGAAATACGACAAACACCATGCTATGTATTTGAATTAAGTTCAGAAGTCATCAAGTCGATAGAACAATTGAACATTTACTTCACAAGGCTTGTAGCAGTCACAGGTCTTGCAGCCGTTGTAGTCGTACTGTCTTAGCTGTCCTTTCGGGCATGGTCGACATGTAAGTTTGGGGCACAGGATGGGCGAATCTAAGACGTAGCAAAAACTCAATTAAAAGAACCCACACATACACACACGCACGCACGCACGCACGCACGCATGCCCTCACTCAAGCACGCACGTACACATTATTATTATTATTACATTATGCATACATTAATGTGTGTGTGTGTGTGTGTGTGTGTGTGTGTGTGTGTGTGTGTGTGTGTGTGTGTGTGTGTGTGTGTGTGTGTGTGTGTGTGTGTGTGTGTGTGTGTGTGTGTGTGTGTGTGTGTGTGTGTGTGTGTGTGTGTGTGTGTGTGTGTGTGTATAAAACCATACATAAATACATTGATACCGTTTACACTCATTAACGGTTTTTCACCCAGTGACCGTGTGACAGTTTCATGAACACCAACAATAATAATTTTACACAGGTATTATAATCAATTATCGTCCACTTACTTCCAGGTACACATTTAGCGATGCGAGCACAGGGGGGTGATTTGCAAGGCTTTACCATTGACACGCATACTTCGCCTCTTGGACAACGCTTTGTCTGCAGTGACGAAGGCTACCATTATTTATAAACCACCATATCATTGTGCCTAATTAAATATAAACGATGATAAGACTTTTAAAATATTTCCTCTGAACCAATTGCCTTTAGTATTCAATTTGCGTGTTCTATCGCAATTTATTCAAGGTTTCCACTTGAACGTAGCTGTACCATTCGGGAGTTGTTGACCCTTTGTTCATATTGTCTGATTATCAGATTAGGGAAAATGCAATTATGACAATCGGAACGGGAACAGATAGGCTGAACGCTAGAGCTCATATATGATATGTAATAATGTTAGGTAGGCCGATTTGAGCAGATATTTGACACAAGTTAGCATAGTTGTAGACCATGGACCAAGTATTGTTTTCAGAAATGAAACCACAGAGACAAAAGACAGCTTTGGCGGCCGTTTTGGAAAAAATGGCCGCCAAAAAAATACATTTTCGAAATAGGGAATTTTCCATTATGTTGAAATAAAATGTAATTATTGGTGCCCATTTATCAGAATATCATCCCAATATGTTACGACCTTCTTTGTAAGCAAACTATGTCAACCTTGGCGGCCATTTGAAAACATGGCTGCACAAACCATTTTCGGTATAGAAATAGTCAAATTGTAATAATATTGTAAGAAAACATATCGTATGCAACACAGAGCACGAAAGAAACATTGTCATTTATACAATGGATATACTTAACTTTAATTACGCCTGACTCAAGAAGTATTAGACTTAAGCTAACTATTAAAAACAAGTGTCGCTGTCACACAGTAAACATGTTGTACATATACAAAGTCGATGACGCACCTTGCAAGGGTCCGGAGCATATGTGTCACGTGATTTCATACTTCCACGTCAACGTCGTTGATAACTGAAATTCATAAATTATTTGGGCAATTTGAAACGATACGATATTAGTGTTGCTATTTTATATTGTGTGCCGTACAAACTTACTCACTATGTCCCTTGTTATCTTTTAGCAGCCATTTGGCGTTTGTAGTCGAACACGTTAGTTTGAAGCAAGTGGCAAAATGCAGAAATGGAAAATTTCACTTCCCCTAGCTGCGGACATCAGATATAAGATATAATACTCTTATTCCATTACCCATATAATTTAAAGATAGTGGCCATAATTGAATGTTCGTATGTGTATCACAATCGCAGATATAATATGTGCAACATTGGGAGTCAAATTACCACCGAATACTGATGCAAATTAACATTCACGATTTGCATAATAAATACGCAATTTCATAATTGAAATACAAACATAGTGTTAAAATAAAAAAACTCCGAGCGACTTATCACTTATCAGGATTTGGTGAGTGAGCACCTTGACACTAAAGTGATGCCTTTATGCGTTTATAATTTGACTCATCAAACAGTCCATATTGTACACAACAAGCCCGCTGAACTATTAAGTTCATAGAAAATCACTTACCGAATTAGTGAAAACTTCAAGAGTCTTAACGTGCGCAGTCTTTATTTCAACGGTCGATCTCTGAAGTGTGTAATGTAAGCATCTATGTCCGAATCCTCTTATTTATATGTTACACCAGCATTGCATTTGCATATACAAATTAAAACGAAGACGCAATTTGGATTTTCCATACTACTAATAATTTATAGCAGCCAGCGTACGAACCTTGCTGGAATGTTTTTTACACATTTACTAAGTGCAATAAACACGACGGGGCGACAAGATGTGGTCATAAACTAAAGTCACGTATACGTATGGGGTTATGCAGAGACATCACGAAGGCAGACGGAACACCATTCCGTTGACACCCATAAAGAATAGAGCCGCCACGGGAGAGAATAGATAACATATGAGCTACGCCTGGTGTATGAGAAACGCCTTCCCCTTTCTCGAAGATGCTAGTGACATGTAATTAACGCATTAAGTACCACACGCGATCGGCACGAATACTACATCAGTCAGTCCAGCAACATGGGCACCCAGTGATCACACCTGTTGCCGGGGGCTTGACACCAGCAAAGACGAATTTACCCATCCTCGCCGCCGGGGGGACTGTCGAGTACAACAGTAGCCATGGATTAGAACCCCGTTGAACTTAGTATTGTTGAAGGTTCCACGTTTCAACAGGTTTATCTGAAAGGGGTATTGTAGCGAAGATGAATTCACCCAATGCAGCCAGTGAACATAAAACAAGTACATATAATACATAAGTTTCACAGCGAGAAGAAGCAACAACAGACACTTTGTAGATACTCAAGCAACCTGCCTGCACATCTACGCTGATTCTAATTACGAATCAGTGGCCCCAGTTAGCAACGAACATAGATATTAGAACAAAAAGCTGTGCAAGTTACTGGCCTTAATTTTCGAGTTTTCGAGGATGCTCAACAAGTCCCAACGTTACCATTATAGTTTGATAATTCGGAGAATTGTGTGTGTGTGTGTGTGCGTGTGCGTGTGCGTGTGCGTGTGCGTGTGCGTGTGCGTGTGCGTGTGCGTGTGCGTGTGCGTGTGCGTGTGCGTGTGCGTGTGCGTGCTCATTTCTATCCAACACACACACGCATAAAATTAGAAAGGGAAACAAAGTGCCATAAATCTGTTTGGTGCAATATGGTTAAAAGAAATTCGACATTAACTATTGGATTAGTTTAAAGAAGCTCAAACATAAGCGAAGAGTATAACAGAAAATTACAAAATGCTATAAAGGAAGTGAGTAAAGGGGAACGTATCATGATGGGAGATTTCAACCACCAATACATACAATGGAGAGTACAGGGAGTGAGGACCAACAGTTTTTTTTTACTTTTAATTCAAGATAGCTTCCTTACTCAACACGTGCTAGACACATCCAGGGGAGATAATGAATTAGATGTAGTTTTGCCTTCATAACATGAATTAGTGGACAATGTCAAAATGCATAAATCTTTGGGTAATAATGATTATAATCAAATGGATTTTGATATCAAAGTAAAATCAGAAAGTACAAATAAAATACAGGAGAAACTTCCACAAAGATAGATATAAAGATATGAGAAAATACTTAGCAAAGCTAGATTTAATAACATGCTGAGGAACAAGACCGCAATTGAATGTTGGAACAATCTAAAATATGAAATTTGTTCTTTGAAAAAACAAGGAAACCGATCTAGAAAGAAACACTTGTCAAAAGAAGCTATTAGAAAAATAGTGTACATGCAAACTACGTGAAGGGTTTATAGGCAGAAAGGATGAAGACTACACAAATTACAAAGAGTCACTTAATGATTCTAAGAAAAGCTATAAGCAAAAATGTGTATATAACATAAAAAAGACAGTAAGAGCTTTTGTACATATATCAGTGTTAAACAAAACGTACCAGACAAGGTTAGACCACTAGAAGGCAATGCTGGAAATATAATATCACAAGGATTTTTAATGACGGAAGACCTAAATGGATACTTCAGTTCAGTGTTTACCAGAGAGGATATTAGTTCATTACCAGTTCCAGATGTTAAATTTCAGGAGGCTACATCGAAATATTTAGGGCAGTTAATTGTAACTCCAGAAATTGTAGCTAAGAAAATAAAGGCAATGAAGGCTATGGCCTGGATGTGGATGTGGATGGAATTCCTTCAAAACTACAAATGGAAGTAGTAGAACAACTTAGTATACCACTTGCAAGAGTGTTCAACTTGTCATTAAAAGAGGGGATGGTTCCTGTTGAATGGGAACAAGCAAACATCATACCATTATTTAAAAGGGTTCGAGAAATAAGTCAGAGAATTACAGACCAGTGAGTTTAACGTCAGTGATTTGTAAAATATTAGAAAGGTTAATCAAAGATCATATGGTGGACTTCCTTGTTAGGCATAAATTATTAAACCCATATCAACATGGATTCCTAAAAGCGAGGTCATGCTTAACAAATTTGTTATGTTTTTAGGAAGGAATCACTAAGTGGCTAGATGAGGGATCACCAGTAGATATTATCTACTTAGATTTAGAAAGATTTAGATTTAGAAAGCTTTTGACAAAGAGCCACATCAAAGATTACTACTTATATTTAAAAAACATAATCGACTGGATAGAACAACGGCTGACTGACAGAAGACAGCGTGTTGTAGTAGGTGGAGAAGTTTCAAACTGGAAATCAGTTTTGAGTGGAGTACCTCAAGGATCAGTATTAGGACCTTTATTATTCTTATTATATATCAGTGACTTGAGCCATAATATAAGGAGAAACGTACTGGCATTTGCGGATGCCACAAAAGTGTTTACAAGGGAACTTGGATGTAAACTGTGAAATGGGAGATGTTCTGGATACAACTGTAAAAGAACTTAGGAATAACAATAAGTGCTGATATGAAAGTTTCAGAGCAGTGTGGTATTGCAGCTTCAAATGGTAATCAAATTATTGGATTGATTAGGAAAAATATAACATATAAGGACAAAAATCTAATTATACCTATTTATAAAGCAATAGTAAGGACTCATTTAGAGTACTGTATACAAGCTTGGATACCATATCGTAAGAACGATATAGACACGCTTGAAAGAAAACTGAGGAGAGCAACTAAACTTATGCCAGAACTGAGAGACCTTAGTTATGAAGAACGACTGAATGAATGTGGTTTAACAACCCTAGAGACAGTGCAGTTAAGAGGAGACCAAATTGAAGTTTTTAAGATGTTGCATGGGTATGATAATATTGATAGACATGTTTTTTCTCACTCAAGAAAGATAATAGAACTAGAGGACATGAGGTGTTATTAGTGAAGGATCAATGTAGATTGGATATCAGAAAGTACTCGTTCTAACAGAGGACAATCAATTAATGGAACAAATTATATACAGATTGTGTAGCTGCTAACAGCGTGAATATGTTTAAATACAAGGTTGACACATAGCTCATTAGGGCGGATTACGCATAGATTAAAATGTTGGACTCTCGATAAGCCAATGGCTTCCTTGTCCACTTTCAAGATTTAACAAGACTCGAAGCAGGTTTGCGTTGGTGGCCATGTCGAAGGCAGAGAAGCGAAACATGACTGTTACGATAATTAGATTTTTTTTTTTTAAATTGGTAGCCATTGTGTTTTAGGATATCGTTTTTAATGTTGCTCATACACTAGCTAGCCACTTAACATGTGCATAAGAAGCAATGACTTTCCTTCAGATGTTTCATTTGATTTCAAATAGTTTTAAATATGATGTGTTGACGTTACGTGCACAATATGAGTATAAAAAATTACCACGTTGATAATTTCATGCAACTGGCAACAAGCCGCCATGCGGATAAACAGCACGATTCACGAATACTAAACGGAAAATAATTAAAAAAACTCTTCGCAATGGTTGTGTCCGTTGAACATCAAATGACGGAGATTCCAATCTCAGGGACGGAGATTTTTGAGGTATATCAAAATGACGGAGACTATGTACGAATAACGGAGAATTGACAAGTATAGTAGCATTTGATAACAAAACTGGCTTTTAGAAACTGGGCTTTGTTCCTCCCTAAAAATGTGCTAACCCTTTGTTTCGAATAAATAGCTTCAAGTTCCTTTGTCGGGATTCTAAAGTAGTTCATGAAATAAGCAGACGTATAAAGGCCCCCACAAAATCAATCATAATTCAGCTGAGTAACCGCTTAGAGCCTCTCTTCGCTTCCCTTGAGTCGGGCTCCGACCGCTGCTCAACTTCTGTACTATAGTCGTGAATGTGACACCGCTTCAAAGTGATGTAGGGCGAACCGAATGGGTAAAACGTAAGAAAATATGGCCGTGAAGTCTGTGACAGATCTATATTTGTAACACAATCTGGCGTAATAGTTCTATGTTAATCGTTACACTTTTAGCGCAGTGGCGCCCCATGCACTCAGCGCGCCATAACCGACCGCAAGGAATAACATTTTACTAAATAGGTGGACTACGAGAAATTATATGCATTAGGCAATGTCACAACAGTTAACTATGTAAACCAATTTGCCTTTGTCAGAAAAATACAAGGGTAGCAGAACTGAGCGTGTGCGACGGTGACACTGTAACCAAGGCACTAAATCTTCACCGCTCGACTGTGTACAGAGGAATGAAACAATTCCTGTCCACTTTCGGCCAGTTACGTGTCAATCAGTCTACTTTGGAGGGAAAACAAATTAAATTAAAATCAAACAACAACAAAAAATCTTGTATGTAGGTAAATGTCGCCATTTAGAGACTGTCGGTCAAATATGTATGCAGTTGATACACAGACATTACGGAGGCTGACCGAACAACACTTCTTCTTCCGGGTACCAGTCAACCCTCAACCCTCTCTTCAACGCTTATAGACTCGGTGTGTGTGCACACGTACTAAAGTGCTGTAAGAGAAAGTAATAAAATAGTTGGAAGAAGGAGAAAAGATGATAGTGTGCGTGTAAAACTGCAATTTGAGGAGAGGAAAAGTTGATTGCGTGAAAAATGCAATATCAATTAATGTTGCAAGCTGGAGATCTTCTGTCTGAAAATCTCCAAACTTGGCGCTGTAGCTGCGTTGGCTGGCAGGTTATTCCAATTGGCAGCGGCATATTCTAACTGGGGTCTAACTAAATTGAAATAAGCACTGGTTGTTAAATTTGCCTGGCCAATTTTGAGTATAAATGATACTTCGAGTATAAATTACACATGGTTATATATATACCCAAAGAGAAGGAGCAACGTAAGAGTCACGCATACTGTATAGTAGAAGTGTCTCACCTTTCACGAAGATGCTAATGACACGCAACACACACAGTACGTACCATACCCGATCGGCACCGATAATTCATCAGAACACCTCGCTCTCATGAATCAAAACATATAGGCCAACAGGTGCGTCCAACAGCGCGGCCATGCAGTAACTATACCCTAAGCGGAGGGACTGGCACCAGCAGAGCCGAAATCACCCAATGCAGCCAGTGAACATAAACAAGTAGGGTCTACATATAACACATACGTTTCACTGCGAGAAGAAACGTAACAACGCACACTTGTGTCTGTACATTGTTATTGTAATGTACTTCCTGGCTGTGCACACTGCTGTAGGCGCAGTATGTTCAAGTCAGTGTGCACAATGGCAATCATTGTCCTGTCTCCTACTCAATGAAAGTAAATTGGACAGATTGCCCATTTTCACCCTACATGGTAGTTGTGTTTAAAGAAAGCTCTGCACAGGAACACAAAATATGATTTCGTGGACAACGGGCTGGGACTCGGCATGGGACTATCTCCTGGTAGGCAGGGCAGACATCACAATGGCCAACAATGATGCAGTGAAGGGAATAGCCACTGCACACGCCGCCAAGGTGTTTAATGGCAGGATCTTCCTCCATGAAACAGCGTGCCATCATCCGTGCTGCTCTAAGGAATCCACAAGCCGTGGTTGCGTAGACACATGCTTGGACACACCGTATGTGGAGGAGGACGAATCATCGGACGATGATTCCGGAGAGGAAAAGTCAGATGTGGTTGGAGAAGACAGTGTAGAAGGAGGAGACGCAGAGAGAGAGAGAGAGAGAGAGAGAGAGAGAGAGAGAGAGAGAGAGAGTAGACGTACATGTTATCTTTATACATATATATATATATATATATATATATGTACACCTATAATGTTACATATATAAGGGTGCAGGAAACGCAGTTTCATGGAAGGTAATGATCCTGCGTGTCGGCATCGCACTGTGTTTATGGCGAACAATAAAATTGGTGTAGGGGTCGCACATTTTACTACTTCGAGTATGAATGACAGAATTTGTCACTCTTGTGTTGCACAACACATGCACAATATTCTTTGGTTATTTAACAAAATGTTTTTAATTTTTATAAACTAAATGAAATCGTCAACCCTCTGAAAATGGAGACCTCCCGCATACATACGGAATGTAAGATATGAATTTTTACTAAATAAGTGCACATAAACGGGAAATTAAATAAATTAGACAATGTCGTGATAGTTAACTATGTAAACCAATTGCGCCTTTGCCAGAAAATACATTGGTAACAGAACTGAGGAGTGTGTGATGCCGACGCATGTGTGTTTGTTTGTGTGTGTGTGTGTGTGTGTGTGTGCGTGCGTGCGTGCGTGCGTGCGTGCGTGCGTGCGTGCTTGTAGAGAAGGAGCCACGTAAGAGTCACGCATAATGTATGATAAAAGCCTCTCACCTTTCACGAAGATGCTAGTGACACGCAACACAATACGTACCATACGCGATCGCCACAGGTAATACATCAGAACACCTCGCTCTGATGAATCAAAACGTATAGGCCAACAGGTGCGACCAACAGCGCGGCCACGCAGTAATTATACCCTTGGCTGAGGGCTTGGCACCAGCAGAGCCGATTTCACCCAATGCAGCCAGTGAACATAAACAAGTAGGGTCTACATATAATACATACGTTTCACTGCGAGAAGAAACGTAACAACACACTTTCCTGGTACCCAAGAATTGGCTGCCTGGTCATCGCGATTGCAAGGCAGTCCTTTGGACAACGGCGATTTCGTCACCACATCGGCTTTCCCGTGACGGTTTCCGATAAAAGTGTTTTTTCAAATGGAAACCCTAAAGCTCGTTGACCCGAGGTGACAGTCACTCGTGTGATCGTGACCCGAGGTGACCGTCACTCGTGTGACCGTGACCTGAGGTGACCGTTACTCATGTGACCGTGACCCGAGGTGACCGTCACTCATGCTTGAAGAAGAAATTGTACGTTTATGCATTATACGTATAAGCATTGTAATAGTTTTGTAATCGACATCCTTTTTATGTTATTTGGTCTCTGTTTGCTGAAGGCGGTGAATAATATGATAATAGCTGATAATAGCACCCCAAATGACACAGATCGTCTATGAAACAAACACCTGTCATCATATTTAGATATATTACTATTTCTATATATGGCAGGATTGCTGAAAATTGTGTTCGATTTTCGATTATTTAAGCCCGAATTAATTTCGCTTGCAACGGTCGATACAACGGATAAAATTGATGACGCCAACTGCTATCACATAAGATTAGTGTAAGCGCTACATTGTTCCAAATTCTACCCAAACTGATTGAATGACGCCTTCCATACTCTCAAGCTCATGGTCAGTGATTCCTTGGTTGTTGATGGAACTACTGTGTTCTGGTTGATAAACACATTTGTGGGTGTTTGATACTCCCCTGTCAACATGTGCTTTTGTCTTCTTGTCATCGATGATAAGTCGCAACTGCTCAACATATTTGCTGACTGACTCAATGAGACGTCGGAGGCCGTAGGTTCTGTCTGAGAGGGCGACAATGTCATCGGCAAAGTCCAGGTTTGACATACATTCTTCTTTAACCCGCACAGTGCCTTGATTTCCTCAGTTTGCCAGACGTATGTCCCAGTCGATGGCAACGGCGAAGATAACGACAGAAAGGATGCAGCCTTGTCTGACATAAGTCCACATGGAAACAGTCGCTGAAGCCCTCTTCTGTCTTGACACAACGTCTCGAGTTTTCATAGATTTTCTCGACTGTCGATACTATGTTTTGTGGGATTCCTCCACAAATAGGGTGTGTGGATGCTGTCGAATGTTTTGGTGCAGTATATGAAACTGATTGCTATGGTTACCTTGAGGTGCTTCTTACGAAAGATGATTAAAAGGAACTGCTCCTGATCTACTTTGGAGAAGGGCCGGTCTGCGACACCCACCACCCTCCATGCCCGGTGGATGTAAAACAAATTATCTAACGCTTCAAGCTGTGTGCGTTGCTGTTTCCAAAGCAGTGGTTCCAAGCGTCAATGACAACGTACGCACACTGCAACGACCTCTCTTTCCTCCGAAAGTTGAACAATTGTCATGTTGTCGACAGTAATGCAGCAAAAGCCCCAAGTGCTGCATTTAATTGGCAGCAGCGTACCTCCAACAATGAAGGCTAAGGTGGCAGCATCTCTCATAAATCCAACCTCTCCAGAAAGCAACGCCACCCCCAAAGATACTGGAAGGACAACTGCAGAACAGTGCGGCGATCACTTGAGTATATTCAATATGCTATCATGTTGCGAGGAGATTGGGCATGTTTACACTTATATTTACATTTGATTAAATGTGTTATTATTAACATGATTATTGTATTAACTGGATATTCGCCTAAATATAAGATATACAACAACGCAATACTATGTCAGCTAATTATCAGCGGACAGACTAACGATAACCTCAAAAATAGGCCTACACCTGACCCGTTGACAAATCCGAAGTCTCTAATGTGGCACTCCATCCAAAGAGGTTGCCAACCCCTGGAGTAAACACTTTAATCAATCTACCATCACCTGGTGTCCCAGCTTTCGTGACAACATTACCGACAAAGAGAAGAGAGTATTATGCCAGTAGAGGATCCACGACAAATCAAATAATAAGTGAGGGTTGATGTCACTGAAGCCGCTTGAAACTTCGTAAACACAACCATAAATTTCCATATGTCTGTGTAATTCCGACGTGTTTGACATTCTTAGTTATTCTTATTGCCGTCAACTTAGACTGACCATCTCTGTAGAAAAACACGTATGATATTTAGGACGCCTCGTAAATAATACTTATTTGCAACACAATATCCACGTGAACAATTATAGAGTGCGTGGGTAATTCCAGAATGTGTGTTCCTTTTAAGAAGTTATCCAGTAAATTTTTTTTAATGAAACTGATGTGTCTGGTGAAGATAGTTATCCTTGTATTGAACTTAATGAAGACTTAGACAGTGAACCAGCAGAGGTTGACTGAGTCCTCTTTGAGTTATGTGACACAAAGAACAGTCAATATAACAACACTGGCAAAGTACTGACAGAAATGATGAGGATAATGAGTATGCACTCAGTTTCTTGTATGCTTGCAGACAAATGTCAGGTAAATGTCTAATGCCAAGAATTTCAGATAACTAAGTTGAGTTTGGAAACATTGACATGCGCTAAACACAGTGAAGTGGCCGCATATAGAGCCATTCAACTGTCAGCATTTATCTTAGTTAATTTTGTCAACTGCTTTATGTTTAGTAAATTGTGTTAATGCAAATTAAACTGATGGCGTCCTGTTTAATCAATAATATGTGTATATATATATATATATATATATATATATATATATATACATATATATATATATATATATATATACATATATATATATATATATATATATATATATATATATATATATATATATATATACATATATATATATACATATATATATATATATATATATATATATATATATATATATATATATATATATATATATATATATATATATATATATATATATATATATATGGAGCACATTGACACAATTTGTTTTCACTCATTTCGATAGCTTCTTCTTCATAGTCTACAACCTGATTCTGTTCGGTGTTTTGTAATCTCTTGGCATTACAGGTATGTGCCCATTCAAAACTTATGTGTCTCACTGTGCCCCACTTTTCCCTAATTAACAAGTTTGGGGTTACTTCCAGATTGTATGGATAATTCCCAATTGTTACCTATCTGATTAGGAAGAGTGGATGGTTCTTCCTTGTCAAAGCAACATGCTTCCTGGTAAGATATCAAACGACACTCAATACTGATGGAGGCTTTCTTTCAACCAAATGTTTCCATTTGGAGACATGTTTGGAAATCGCTTGGGGGCTTTTATTATTAGGAAGTATTTAGGGTTGTGCCAAAAGTGTACGTCACATTTGTCATTGTGTTCCATGGTCATGCAATATTTTCATACAACAGTAGGTAAAAGTTACATGCATTTTGCAATAGTAAGAATATTTGCTAACAATGATCTTAGTCGCATGCCCACAAATGAATTGGTTAAATTGAATTATTGTGTCGTTTTCTTTTATAGTTCGGTCGCAAATTTCGACCAAACTGCAGTCGACAAAACTGCCACACTTGAGGAATTATTTATTTTGTGTATATGAGTGATTTGCTTCCAATTCAATAATAAATACCTATGTTTTGGAGCCATCTGGCAAGTATTTAAATTATTAGCTGAAGTCCTGCTGTTGGTTGCATTTGTGGACGTGTGTATAAACTGGGTTAGTTTTATTAATAGACAAGGTTATAAATTGGGTGAATTAATGTTTGTGTTGCATGTAGAAACGTCATGTCGTATGCCTGTTTCACTCCGCAAACTCCCCGTCAGTGGCGCCACTCAGCATATCTCCACTGCCACACCTTGATTAGAAATTCAAAATGGACATTGCGGAGTGGTATAAACCACAAGGTTGGCTGGACAACGCGATTGCTGTCTACGAGTTGTTACGCGACTGACGTCATTGCAATTGTGCACATGCGTATACGCATCATAGTTTTAAAAAAAACGGATATTATTTTGTTCTTATACACATTTCCAACGCAAACACTACAATTGTATGCAATTGAAATTGAGAGATTTATTGACAAACATTAGGAGTTTACCAAATGAAATGACGATTTGCAGAATCTGCACATCAGATGTAAGTTGTAGCAGTGGTGAAATCGTGACTTATATTACATTCACTATGTGGCGCCACTGGTGGAGAGTTTGCAGTCGCCGTTTCTTTACTGCGAAATGTACAACGTGACCTGTCAGGTGGAGTCACTTTTGTTGATTCACGGAGAATCTGTCAAGGGTCAATAGAGATTGTCTAACGCAATTTGATGACGTTCTTTATAAGCAATAACACATTGAGATTCCACTCAGTTATTTAATTACTTACCACTCACGTATTTACTTTATACCAAAATGACATCTGAATATGCCTGTTGTGTTAATTGACAACCCGAAAAATGTTCAGCCAAAGTTCATATTTGATAGAATCACATGAACATTTTAATGACATAAAGGGTCGTATCATATAATGTCGATAAACATGCGAACAGTGATGGTGGTTTCAAGTTGTATTTAAGCATGACTGTTTAACAGGCCAATATTCATATTATTTCCCGTGGTATCAAACGTGACGCATCGGTCCAAATGGAACATGGTCAAATGTCCCCAACACATCACTGGTTTAGAAGAATTATTACACGTGACACTTAATATTCGAAGCAATATCAGTGATGACGTCAGCGCTTCATAACTCAATGATTCAATGCATGCCATCTCATTTCAAATAAATACGTCGATCAGAATGTGCTTATTTTTACATTTCTTTGGTCTGATAAGTAAGTGTAGTATCTTTGCTGGTCGTTACTATATTTTGAAGACTTCAGCACAAAAGTTACGAACTGGGCGGGAAGCACACTTTTTATTAATCGCTCGCAAAATCAGTGTTACATGACATAGCATTATAGCGACACCGATCCAACGGTTCTTTTCTTGACATAGTCAATAGATGGCAGCACCTTACGGTATAAAGCCAGTATGAAACGCTGACCGATTCCAACACATTCGGAATCACCCGCACTGTATTCTCAAATACAGACCGATACGAATCGCTTTCAGCAGTTAACCTCAAGTGATCTACGCGCACACAGCGACGCTGTCAGTAAGTCAGCGGTCCCAACCGCCTTATGATCTTACCCGGGATCCACTTTTCCCGACCACCTCGACGCACATAAACTGACACCACTGCGATCATGTTGCCACTTCTGTTTCTGCTGTTTCAGCAAACTAACCCTGTTTCGCACTCTGCGTTTTAGGAATAGTTCTGCGGTTACGGAGTATGACGTTTTAGGAACAGTTCTGCAGTTACGGAGTATGACGTGCAGCGATATCGCAACAGGAAGTTAGATGTTCTTTCGAAAGATTTATTCCTGCGGAGTGTTTTAAAATACCCTGCTTCACCGTATGACCACAACGTTCTGCAGCACCGTTTTATGCTGGGTGAGACGGAGCAACTCGGGTATGCTTGACTCTGTTCATCTCCATAAATGTCTTGAATTTATGCGCAGTGAACTGAGGTCCATTGTCGGGTACAACTTCCTCCGGAAGACCATGAGAGGCCAATAAACCCCTCAGAACATCAATGGTTTTGCTCGCTGTAATAGCCCTCACTGGGGTAACTTCTAACCACTTGGAGTATATGTCAACAACGGCCCGGTAGTTCACACCGTCTCTTTCGGCAAAGTCAATACGGATCTCTGCCATACACGTGTGGGCCATGGCCATGGGTGCAGTGGTCCCACAGTTGGTTGATTCTTCACTGACTGACAAGCTGCACATTTATGCGCCATACTCACGATAGCTGCATCAATTCCATGCCACCAGATGTAGCTTCTTCAAACGCACTGGTCTGGCTGATGCCACTGTGTTCTGCGTGTAGTTCCCCTAATATCACTTGATGATAAGTCGATGGAATTATAAAGCGTGACCCCCACAACATACATTCTTGTTCTGTAGACAACTCATCGTGCTTGGTGAAATATACTAGTAGATCTTTATTCACATGATCAGGCCATCCAGTGAGCACACACTCTAGTACTCGCGACAGCTAAAAATATGCTGATCGTATATGTTCACTAAAAGATTTTACAGAATTTGTCAGAAACATATTACTAATAATTATAATAATATATATTTTATTTGATCCAGGAAGACTTTTCTTCACAGCATATTAAACATTAATAACATGGTCAGAATGCTAAATAAGCAAATAAATTAATTAATATACCACTAATGATTATTATTTTAAAATAAATATTGCACAATATAATAATATTATAATAATACTAAAATAATTAATCAATATAAACATGAATATGCATAAATAATAATTAATAAAAACAATTGTAATATACCAAGTAGTAAAATTAAGCTTTTTAAGCATTGCCAAGTAACGTGAATAAGATTGCAGAAATTATTCATTATTAAATAACAGTGAGTAGAAAAACTGTCTGTCTGCTTGATATACAAACTTTAATCAATATAGTTGTTTTAATGGTGGTGGTTACATTTACAAGGGCCAGTAGAATTGCTAATGTAATTTTAAACACCCCTAGCCTGACCCAACTGCTGCTGCAGGCTGTGGGGTCATGCTATAATTACATTCCAACATGATTAATGGGAAGATTTGCCCCTGAAAAGGGGTAATCTGCGTATCGATTAGTCCTGCCCAAGGCACCAAGTTGGGTGACATCTGGGAAGCAGTCATGCAACTGCACCTAAGCATCTGCCCAACTAGATGGAACCTTGGGAGTTGGGTGTAGATTTACCACCTAACTCGCGTGCCTGTCGTGCAACCGGCCACTGCTTACCCCGTATGCATGCGCAGGAAGCGACTTGTAGCCTAGGATTGTACTCGTTCCTTCCTGGAATATTTCTTTGTGTTTCTCCAACACTGCATTCACCGAATAGCCCTCACTTCCTGTAGCAGCGACGATGTTGGTCCTGTTCAGTTTCAGTACCTTAAGCCAGCCTCTTCCAAGTAGAGGTGTTGTGTCGCCCTTAACGACAAACGCTGACAACTGAGCTGCCTGATCATCATATTTCACATCCAATGTGACAACCACAATGTGAGGGATAGGTTCTTTGTACTAGGTACATAGCATGACGTCACTTTTGTTTACTTTTCGATATTCCAAATGTTCCTAGTATACCGATTCTGGGATAAGCGACTTTGTTGATCCTGTTTCCAGTTGCATAAACACAGGTTTTCCACAAAGTTCCACAGTGATATATATGGGCTTCGCTCCACCAGCATTACAGGTGTACACTGTGTAATCCGCCATTTCCGGTTCTGCGCTTACAAATGTCACCCGTTGGTGACATTTAAAGCTTGGAGGCCATGGGCCTGACAGTCTCCAAAACATTCTTGGTGATGATGAATGCGTTGATGGTATGTGACGAAGTAAGACTGGTTAGCAGCCCTTGACCCTTCGTCCTGGTCCCAACTGCCAGCCATGCAACCTCCTCGTAGATGTTATGATATCCAAACGGATTCAGTAGTGTGGCTTCCAGACATTCATACAAGAACTCATACATGTCATAAAACGTGTCGTAGCATGTGTGACGCTCCACTCATCTGGTCTTGCACATTCCGACGGTTTCGCTTTCCTCATATCTGGTGCCAGATGTTTTAGGATTCGTTCCAGGAATCGTTGTCAAGCACACTGACACAATCTCCTGGTTACCATGTGGATATGTGACCTCATCTGCCAAGATTTCTTCAAGGCTTCGTGTATTTTCCTTTCTAATGTAATCGGCTACTACATCAATCACTTCATTCTGGATGATTCCTTATGTATACTGGGCATTCTTCCTTCCGGCCTCAAGATGTTCTCGGAGTGTGTCGTCGCCTTTGGCCATCATCTCCATAATTGTCCAGAAGTTTCCCCTGTTGGACGATGCACTTGTCCAATCACCATGTGGCCTCGAAGTGACAAGTTTTGTTTTCCACAAAATACAACTGTTTCTACAATGCTCTTCAGGACGTGAACTCTTCTGGTTGGACCAGCTCAATCAATTAATGAATTAATGAACTAAGCTCATGAGGCTTGCTTTCCTTCTAGCATAAGTCTGGCTTAAATGAAATATTTAGTAGGGGCTACTGCCATAATACCAACCAGACAGCATAGATTCTTGAAGTGCGGCCGACAGGCTATCTTGAAAATAGCTAAGCCTAATCGTGTCATTAAAATAGTACTCCTCTTGGTTTTGTGCTAAAATGTGTTCACTGACAGCGAAACGTAATTTTAAAACGTGTATTACTTGTTATAATGATTAAGATATTCAAATACGTTCATGATGCGATAGGATAGTTAACATTTTTACCTGTAAAAATGCCAATTGTTATCTTGAAAGTCCGGTCCGAAGAACTGATGTAGACGATTTTCATCAAACGACCAGCGCGTCTATTGGGCGCATTTGCCGGATCTGCGCAATCTGCTGATGGGTGCGCAATATGCAGATTTTCGAGTATCCGAGGATTGCGCAGCGCAATCGAGCCCAATCTGCAGATTGCCAAGATCCAGCAACTGCGCCCAGGGATCATGCCTCAGTTAGACTTTCTGGTGTGTTACACATGAATGTAGGGCACAGTAATTTTAGATATGTGTACTTTAAAAAAATCATATCATCTGACATAACTGCATTTGAGCAGACACATTGGCAAGTTTGCTGGTAGAACATGTTGGCAGTGTAAATGTGGATTTTTAGATGATTTCAATAGGTGGAAGGATTTTTGGCAATTTTTAGCTAGAAGGCGCGTGTGAGTAGAAATTTGTAAACATTGACGGGTATGGCACGTTCATGCATTTTAAAAGAGTTAGAAATATGTCATTTTTATAAAAACTGACAACGACAGGTAAGAAGTTTCATAATTTTTGATGGTCTCGTTTTCTTGTAATCATGCAAAATGTTAACATGGTCACCAATGGGAAACGTAACAGTAGGCTGAACCCCCAACACCTCTATGAGCGCCAAACATTCCCACATCATATTCATTCTTTTGCTGGGAGACATGGTCAAATTCGAGATGGGCGTGTTGTGCACACGTGAGTGCGATGACCGTATGCAGTGAAGCTATGAACGACGTCACCGACAATACTAAGATTAACTTTGGGGATCCCCTGTGCTAGATCAGTGTCTGAAAACGTCGGACTGCTACTAAAGACTTCGTACGTAGAAAGTGGCAAGTTTGACTTTGTGTTGTTTCTTGGCAATGCCTTCGTCCCCAGTTGACATGCTGTTGCAATGGATTTTGTGGTACTAAGTTGAAGTTATAGCAAATTAAATAAATGGTGATGACTACTGTATAAATGTTGAGTGATGTCTGGATGTGATGTTGTTTTACTAATTTATTTTTTATGCATAAAATATCTACATGCTGAATAAAAACACGCCATTTTTCCTGAAGAATGCATTATATGCTGCAATCTACGCGCGTGTCTTATTTTGTGCTTAACTTCATACTGATTAATGGATGTAACAACAGCTGATCACAAAAGAAATCAGTGGTATCAATAGATACAGACTAGAAACACATCTTGTGACAAAGTAATAATAGTATTTTTAAGGTCATTTGTATTAGATTCGACAGTACGCTTTAAATTATGCGTTAATACTGGTGCCAATGTAATTACTGTATTTAAAAAGCAATTGGTATTAAAATAGCGCCGTAAATCTGGACAAAGTCCATTCATAGATACTTAAAATACATATAAAAAAAACATAACACAATCTGAAGATAATATGAATAAAACTAATTATCTAAGAACATGACATGTCACATACAGCAAAAATACAAATAATATTGAGATATATATAATTTAAAGCAATGAAGCACGCACGCACGCACGCACGCACGCAAGTACGCACAATTAAAACATATATACATAATTGTACTGTGTTTGATTTCAATCAGCAGCGCCCCCGCACATAATTACACGCAATGAGGCACGCACGCACGCACGCACGCACGCACACACGCACGCACGCACGCACGCACGCACGCACTCACAATTAAAACACAGAAATACATCATTATAATAGCAGCGCCACCGCACGGAGTTTCGGTGAAACTGAACGACGCCTTGTCATATGCATCGATTTTACGGTAGCCTTGGCGCTACGCGTAGGCGCCGTAGGAGAGGGCGATATTTTGGTTTAATTCTTTTGTAAATTTTTATCATTTTGAGAAAGTAAATGTACTTTTTTGGCCACGTGACATGTGTATATGTATAGTAGATATATGAGGAGAAGTTTGGGTGCTCAAGTTGGTCATTTTCATGGTTAGGTCAGAAAGTAAAAGATCGCCATAGCCTCTTTGGTGGCCGTTACTACATTTTGAAGACCTCAACACAAAAGTCACGAACTTGGCGGGAAGCACATATTTAAATAATCGCTAGCAAAATCAGCGTTGCGTGACAGCATTATAGTGACACCGATGCAACGGTTCATTACTCGACATTAGTCAGTATGTGGCAGCACCTTACGGTATAACGCCAACAGTAGGTAGGCTACTTCATGTGTTGTAACTCCTACTATTACGATAATACACATATTGACCTCACATATGCTGCATTTACGTACATTTGGAAGATCCCGTAAAGCCACTTAATTACGTTTGCTTCTTGGGTATTTTTATATATCGTAAGGTAAGTAAACGTTAAAGACAAATATGGTGCTCGTTTGACAACGTATGAAAAGATACTATAAAATAAGAGTTCCAAGATGATCACAGCATGCAATAAAACTTTGCTCTTTGGTGCGAACATACAGAACATTCCTGCTACAGATACAGGGCATGTGATTGCATGCATGCATTGTAAATTACTTATTAAGGCATGTAAAAAGTAAAAGTATGTTCTTATATAGCGCAGTAGCCAGTTCGTAGGACATCACAAAGCGCTATCCGCTTCTTCCCCTGGCAGATCTGTTCACTCCAACACCAACTCGATTTCTCTGGGAAGCATAAAGCCTCGATATGAGACAGATTGTGATATTAGGTAGACTTTCAACCGTATAGCTTTGTGTAAATACTGTGCGTCGGTACGATTATGCCTCTGAACTCTTTTCTGACGCTGTCAGCAACCCCATTCCGCCCGAACCAGTCCGTTTTTCTACGCAGTGAGCCAATTTCCGGAAAGACTTTGTCGGTATGTAACCGGGGTATGACGCAGTTTCGCGAAAAGTAATCGCAGCCACAGAGACCATCCATATTCATCCCTATTCCGCACACACGCACGCACGCACGCATGCACGCACGTAGCGATATATACAAATAGACTATTTCCAAAGTACAACAAATGTGAGTCATGCATAGTTACGTGGAAACAAGTTGAAAGACGGCCAAATCTAACGATTTTCGACGAAATACGCGACGTTGGTTGTAAACATAACACGCGTCAACTACAAAGGTCTTACCCCATTTTTGTACCTGTATGGGTGTGCGGCAACTTTTACTGCTAATAGAGGTATTGGGAGCTGCACATGTAAATCAATGAGTGATTGTTTTATTTCGGAATTGAATAATACAGAACATAAATGAAAGACAAAAATAATGCAATATTACAAATCGTCTGATGTGCTCGGCCGTGTGTTCACACCACCACCGACCCCTCTATGACGGATTCTCGTAATCATACAACTTGTGAATGTTCATAGAACGGAATGTTTTATTTTAATAAGTCTTCTTCTGGAGCCTTGTCTGGTAACGTTGGCGATTGTGGCCTCCACACACGTCTGTCCTTTATCAAGTTAGCTGTCCCATGTATAGGTCTAAATAAGTTTGCTTGATCGATAGATTTATATGACATATGTCGACATTTATCAAATCTCTCACTCTGATGCAACACAATTATTGGTACAATGTCAACTACATGACGCAACTAAAGGTGTTTTAGGCATAACCATTACAAATCGCTGTACCATGTTAATTTGTTTACAAAAATGCCACATAAGTTTGATTGATCACCTATATGTGTCATATACTACTTTTATATGACACAGAACAAACATGAAGTATTTCTATGTCCGATTGCTAATTGAGACCTGCACATCCGTATATTAATGTATGTAGGCCAAAGAAATATTCATAGCAGATTCAACATATCTTCTACGAAACATGCCTTTTTAACATGGATTAAAACATATACTGTAATTATGCCAGCTATACCAAAAGAAAGTGGTTGTTTGGCGGAGAGGAAACATAAAGCGTATTCAATCTCCAACTGCATGATTTTTAATTACGAACATTGGTAACCTCTTGGTTGATTTAATTGGAAAAGAGTATTGTTTTAGTGTTTAGTGTTTTTACGAAATTCTTGTCATATCTAGCAAATTACAATAGCTTATGACCTCAAAAACAGTGTCCAAAACAAACTACTCTTTAGGCTTAATACCGGTAACTGGTTATGCAGATTCAATGTCATCGTCTGCCTCCCGTTGTGAACGCTTGTAGCATTGGACCTGACAATTGAACAGTTTCACGTTACATCCATACTGCTGAACCATGTTTTGGAAGAAACCTTTTTTCAAGGCCACATTTCCCTCCACACACGTCCACTTGTCTATGTCACATCCTTCCAGACACGTCACTTCCGGATGTTCTGACGTCATGACGTTGCTGAGCACTGTCACGACAACCAGTGTGATGACGACAAGCTGAAAAGAACATTCAGAACGGTATAATACCTATAGCATAGTTTGCAAGTTTGATTCGTAAGTTAAAACCGCTTCCGCAATTCATAAAAAAAAATTCGTTCGTTTCATTTGATAATCATTTCGCAAAAAATCAAACCTAATTATTTTCGACATGGTCCAACCTAAATTCGGCGAAAAGATAATTTAGAATTTACACACGATTCATTTGCGACTCGTTTGTGCAAATGTGTTATCTTTTGATGAAATCATCGGGCAAACTATAAAATAATTATTTTCGACATGGTCCAATCTAAATTCGGCGAAAATATAATTTATGATTCATTGGCTGGTGATACAACTGTTAGTGCATTGATTTAACAGCTGCATTGTCAATACATTAAATTGTAACTCGAACGCACTTAGCAGGGCGCGGTGGTCTAATGGTTAGAGCACCCGCCTGTCGATCGAGAGGACGGTGGTTCGATTCCACCTCCGCCGTTTCGAAGCTTGGGCAATTTCGTTCACCCCAGTTTGACTGTGTCTTTCAGAAGAGACACTAAAAGCCGTTGGTCCAAACACCTGCGTTTACCCAAGATTGGGCTGTTTGGAGAATAATTACTTTAGACTACTTGAGAAACACGTTTTAAACTTGGAAAACGTCAATGTAACGTACCGTGGAATTCATCTTTGTTAGCTGTCATCTGACGGCGCAGTCACCATTGCACGCTCCGGTGTAAGCTCAGGCGTATGCTCGAGCTGAGTGGCACACAAAGTCTCGGTTAGAGCAATATAAGCCTACATTTTAATCACGGGACCTATTGTTAAATTTTTGACTAGGACGTCAGCTGATGACCGAAATATGTGTTTTATGGTCGTGTCGGGATATTCCAGACACGCTCACATCACGCATACGCATATCAATCACACACACACACACCTATGAATGTAAACACCAGGGCATAGTTCAAGCTGTATCTGTAGGTCGCAACATTCAACGCAGGGGTGCCAAGTTTCCTGCTTTGGAATGGAGATCTTCTTCTTTGCCAGTTTTGTCATATCTCCTGCTATTTCTGCGTTCTCCTTCTTTTTGAAACAATTCCTTTTTTCTATAAAACGTAACAATAGAATGCATGCTATGCAACCAGGAGACCTTCGTTTTTCATGTCATAGTCATGCATTTGTCCATTTACTTCATAGCACACCAACACATTATTAAAACTCTCAGTTAATCGTGAATTGACTACATCAGTACCCCTGGCAGATTAGAAGCTGAACCTACTATTGCTGAGTTGACTAATAGCAGCCATTCTTATGATCTTGGGGGTTCGCGTACGGGAACTTAGCTTTAATTGGCTGCGGACTGTCGTGGGAACAGTCTTTGAAGTAGTGTGCCACTATTGGCACGGGTGCGTCTTGTTCCAAGAAACACGTCGACCTAGACAGCAAGTGGAACAAAGTGCAGCGAGGGAGCTAGTAGCTGAATATTCATCCCATGTTTAGTCTGTTTCCCCAGCCCAAATATCACAATGAATATTTGGAACATTACAGCTGGCATATGCACTTGTCTAATACTGGTTATATCGCCATAAAGAGTTACACGTAGTCTGACTCGTAGTCAAGGAAGAATCCCATGTATGACAATGCCTTCACAATTGTATGGCAATGCTAATTATATAATTACCGCAGTATGACAGTTGTTGACCTAACAATGCCACTTAAATTTGTTTATGAATTATGTTCTCAACTGACGACCTCCTTAACCTACAATGCGCCACGTCGTCCCGTTGAGCACTACTTAAAGCTGTGTTTACACGAGGCCAGAAGTAGAGGACACACAATGAAACGAAGGAAACAATACACCAGACTCAACATCAGAAAGTACTTCTTCTCGCAGCGAGTCATAGCTAACTGGAATAGACTACTCCAGGCAGCAGTAGATGCAGAAACAGTTGACCAATTCATAGAAATAGTTGAACCAATGTTCAATAATAGAGGGGGGCTCTACAATATCTCATAAAGATGCCTGCCCCAAATCCTAATTTACAGTGAGTATACGGTGAGTTTTATAATATATGTTGCTGCGATGAAGAGATTTGTACGTAACAAGACAATCACGTCGCGTGGGTTGCGATTGCCAATTACGAAGAAATTACGTAAACATTATGTGCAACAAGTTATTCATGGAAGAATCTTATCGTAAGGCGAGGGCGGTGGTCATGTCCCACCTACCAATAAATATACCACTGATTAAGCTGGTTTGTCAAGATTTACCAAGACTGTCATCCAAAGCAAATAACCCAAATGGCAAGTGGACACCGCCCTTACGAAATATTTGTCTATTTAAATACATTCACGCTGCTAGCATTTACAAAATCTATAGATAATTTGTAGATGCTAGCAGCGTGAATGTTTTTTTTTAAATAGACAAATATATCATTGCAAATGGTTAGGTCATAGGTCATATACCCAAAGTATATATATATATATATATATATATATATATATATATATATATATATATATATATATATATATATATATATATATATATATATATATATATATATATATAAAACATTCACGCTGCTAGCATCTACAAAATCTATAGATAATTTGTTCCAATAATTTTTTCTCTGTGAGAGTTTTTTCTGCTATATAATCTACAACGTTCCTTCAATGATAGATAGGGTCTGATTAATAGCGTAGATTTCGTTGCAGTACCATAGCCAGAGACAAATTTCGTTTGTGTCATCTGACATTTTCAGTATGTTGCTTATTATATAATTGTCCATATATATATAAATATATATATATATATATATATATATATATATATATATATATATATATATATATATATATATATATATATATATATATATATATATATATATATATATATATATATATACTTTGGGTTTATGACCTATGATCTAACCATTTGCAAATACAATTAAGCATATCACGTCAGTGGTTTACTAGGAAAAACTTGTTGAAAACAGCATCTTAAATTCAAGGGCCGCGCCATACTGTTAGACAACCCTACGCAACGAGTGTCACAGTCTAACAAAATTCGTTCGCCAAATAAAAACATATTTGTATACACATCTTCCTATATTTGCTAATAGGATGTGGGCATATGTTTGCGTCCAAATTCAACTTAAGTAACATATTTTGGCATTTGTTTACTAAACTAGCCTTATTTCTGACAAGGTTTGCATGAGATTTTGTGCTGATTCTGTGTGTGCCGACGTCACTTAATGTCAACCCTCAGTCAACCAGAGAAATTGCCGGACTGTCACACTTGTAGAACACATTCGGAATAAACCACTGGCGTAATATTCTTGATTTTAATTGCATGTGGTTAGTTTTCATTATTTCTTGTTGGTGCATAGACCCAAAACCATGACTTTTGTTTCGCTTTTGTTAACCTTTCTAATAATTGAAGAAATAATTCGCTTTACGGGGAAACACTATACCTAGATATGATTTTTTTTTCTAAATTGCGTAGTTATTGCACTTATTTCTTCCCAAATTGTCGAATGGATCGTATTGAATAAAACATATATTGAAAATGATCTGTCAGAACCCCTATGTGTCAACACATTTATATATGTATATGTACATGAATATGTATATGTATATATGCCTTTGTGACTTTTTTGGAGAATACGTAGATGAACTCAACAATCTAAGCTAGATGCCCATATCGTTTCTACGTCGAGAGTGTTGTAATTTATCGATCCCCAAAACGTGATTTCTTACACATATTGAATAGCTGGATTGATTACTTAAAGGTGCCTCATCAATTCGATTTTTGTGCTAGTCTCATTTCAAATAAATTTTGCAAAAATTAAAATGCTCGTTTGAGCAACTTTTGTATGTAGTTTTTGTGAAATCATCAGACACTATTAAATTATTTAATTTTGCATGCAGAATTTAGTGCAATAAAATTGGAAACGCGGAAACCTCACTAATTTCTCCCTTTGTGAAATTGTTTAACTTTATCATATGATCGGTGAGATTATGGAAGTCACGCCCATGATTAGAATTTACCCCATAAAGTGTTTACCGTTTTCGGATCCACTATATTGAGCCTTACCAGATCTTACGATTAAAGTCATTTTTTTAATACGCACTTTTTAATTAAACCGACTGCAGATATTACTTAAGCTACTCCCACAATACATATTAGGACATCAACGAACTGGATTCGCGATAGACTAAATCAGACGAGGATGCTGATTTACTGCAACAAGGTTGCCATCCAAAGTTACAAGCTCAAGATGGCAGGTGGATAATATGGCAATTTAATTTGTTTACGTATTAACGCTGCTAGCGTTAACACAATAATTAGATCATTTGTTTACGTATTCACGCTGCTAGTGTTAATACAATCATTAGATAATTTGTTACGCATTCACGCTGCTAGCGTTAACACAATCATTATATCATTTGTTTACGTATTCACGCTGCTAGCGTTAACACAATCAATATATTATTTGTTTACGTATTCACGCTGCTAGCGTTAACACAATCATTTGTTTACGTATTCACGCTGCTAGCGTTAACACAATCATTATATCATTTGTTTACGTAATAACGCTGCTAGATTTAACACAATAATTATATCATTTGTTTACGTAATCACGCTGCTAGCGTTAACACAATAATTAGATCATGCGTTTACGTATTCACGCTGCTAGCGTTAACACAATTATTAGATCATTTGTTTACGTATTCACGCTGATAGCGTTAACACAATCATTAGATAATTTGTTATGTATTCATGCTGCTAGCGTTAACACAATCATTAGATCATTTGTTTACGTATTCCCGCTGCTAGCGTTAACACAATCATTAGATAATTTGTTCACGTATTCACGCTGCTAGATTTAACACAATCATTAGATCATTTGTTTACGTAATCACGCTGCTAGCGTTAACACAATCATTTGATCATGCGTTTACGTATTCACGCTGCTAGCGTTAACACAATTATTAGATCATTTGTTTACGTATTCCCGCTGCTAGCGTTAACACAATCATTAGATAATTTTTTTACGTATTCACGCTGCTAGATTTAACACAATCATTATATCGTTTGTTTACGTAATCACGCTGCTAGCGTTAACACAATCATTTGATCATTTGTTTACGTATTCACGCTGCTAGCGTTAACACAATCATTAGATAATTTGTTTACATGTTCATGCTGCTAGCGTTAACACAATCATTTGTTTACGTACTCATGCTGCTAGCGTTAACACAATCATTAGATCATTTGTTTACGTAATCACGCTGCTAGATTTAATACAATCATTAGATCATTTGTTTACGTATTCACGCTGCTAGCGTTAACACAATCATTATATCATTTGTTTACGTAATCACGCTGCTAGATTTAATACAATCATTAGATCATGTGTTTACGTATTCACGCTGCTAGCGTTAACACAGTCATTAGATCATTTGTTTACGTAATCACGCTGCTAGATTTAATACAATCATTAGATAATTTGTTCACGTATTCACGCTGCTAGCGTTAACACAACCATTAGATCATTTGTTTACGTAATCACGCTGCTAGCGTTAACACAATCATTAGATCATTTATTTTATTAATTTATCGTCCTCTGTGAAAAATAGAACTTGCTTATGTCTAACCTTAACTAATGCTGCTTTGTGCCCTCTGGTTCTACTACCTTTTTTAAGTTTAGATAAAATAATATCTTCATAATCATTCAATATTAAAAAATACAGTTGGTCCAGTTCCTCTTAGTATCCTGGTCTCTAGCGTTGTCAAATCACATTATATTGGGCGGCTTTAATAACTGCACAGCTTAGAAATAAGCTTTGTTGCTCTTTGTTGTATTCCTTATTGCCTATAGTTGTATGTTTCCTTCTTACGATATGATCTCCATGGATGATTGCAATATTCCAAATTGTTTTGTACATGAGAACGATCGGCTGTTTATTCTTATACGTGACATTTCTCCTAATTAGCCCTAGAATTTGATTGCCTTTTGAAGCAGCAATCCCACATTGTTCTGAAACGTTAACACTAACCATAAGCATTTTCTTTTGTGGTTCTATCCCTCAATTTACATATTTCGTCCATGTTTCAATGTCCTATATATGTATGCATAAATATTTCCCATAATTGACTAACATTTGCCGTTTTTCATACCATTTTACCAATTTGTATAGGTCATCCTGTAAAGTGTGTTTAGTTGCATCTCTTTTAACATGTTTGAGCAACAAGATTTGACAAAATTGCCATCCAAGTAAAAATTCCCAGATGGCAAGTGGACAAGGAAGCCATTAACATATCGAGAGTCCAACGATTTTTCATCTATGTGTAACCTGCCCCTCTGAGATATCTGTCGGTATTTACACAATCTGTGGACAATATGTTCCATTCATATATTGTCCTCTGTGGGAATGAATACTTTCTGATGTCTAATCTACACTGATCCTTAAATAATGTTACTTCGTGTTCTACTATCTTTCTTATGCGAGAAAAAAATATTTCTATTAATATTTTCATACCTATTCATTATCTTAAAAACTTCAAATGTATCTCCTCTTAACCTCCTTGTCTCTACGGTTGTTAAACCACATACTTTTGTTTCGTCAGCGAATTTCAGTACTTTGCTCGATATGTCAGCTTCCAATTCACTTATTCATGTGCCATTCTACAGTAATGTGAATATTTGAGTCCGAAAATATTGCATTACAAATTGTAGCTGATTCCGTTAGAAATACGATTTTATTATTGATTACAGTTTTAGCTAAAATGTCTAGTAGTCAGCACAGATCTTTGTGTACGTAGTTTGATGACATGCGCGTTTGATCACATTTACCCACTGCTACCTACATAAACCTACACAAAACAAGCCGTGCGTAATCTCGACCCAAATACAAAATTGGTGAGTTTATTGATGCTAGAAGTCATGACTTGCATGTTCAGATAAAGGTAATACAACATAGTCGGCTAAATGTACAATGGCATAATTATCTGAAAGCACTAATGCAATAACAGTAGTTGTTACTAATGTAATAACAGCAGTTGTTATAATAATTTTGTTTATAGAAAGATTGTCCAGTGACTCTTGACTGCCATTTAACCAATAGTATTACCGCATTATACATTGCTGCAATAGTGTCACTAAATACAGCAGAACTAGCTAATGCAGAACATTTATATACAATGCTCATTTAAATCATGTATATTTAAAAGATGAATAGTTACAATCACAGTGTGCTACAATCTTATGTTACCTTGATTTGTTATCATGTTATCATGTTATCATGTTATTATGTGTGTGTGTGTGTGTGTGTGTGTGTGTGTGTGTGTGTGTGTGTGTGTGTGTGTGTGTGTGTGTGTGTGTGTTTGTGTGTGTGTGTGTGTGTTTGTGTGTGTGTGTGTGTGTGTGTGCGCGCGCGTGCGTGCGTGCGTGCGTGCGTGCGTGCGTGCGTTCATGTGTTATTCCTCTTTTATATAGCAATCCTTTGCATCATACTAATAAAACACATATAATTAATGACAAAAACAACATAAATATACCAAAGGCTAATACAATAAACATATTAATACACGTCTCAGAATAAAATATCGCTTTTATATCTATCAAGTATAGATGTTTTGTGCATTTTTTTAAAGCGAAAATATTTTTACAGTTACCTAATTGCAATGCAAGCCAAAGCTTAACACCGCAACACGAACTTAATTTTTTTATTTGTCCCTTTGCCTTGTGTTGTGCAAACTATTTTCGTTAGAATAAAATAATCGTTGAATGATATTGGGTAGTAGTTTATGTTTCATTTTGTACATCAATATAGATGTTTTGTATTCAGTTAGGTCGAAAAATGTAATAAAAGTTTGATTAATAAATAAGATATTCGTATGGTCACGAGCCTTTACTCCACAAATCATGTTCACAACTTTCTTTTGTAGAGTGAACAGGGGCATTATATTTGTGCGATAAGTATTTCCCCATATCTCTTAGCAGTAGTCTATACGGAACAAGAAAAGTGAAAAATATAAAGTAATCAATGCCGAGGCCTTTAAAAAATTGGCTTTTTAAATTATTGACGTTGTTAGCCAATTTGGATTTTACCGATTGTATTTCCAAGAAAGCTTATCATCGATAATTATGCCAAGAAATGTTGTTTCATAGATTCTTTTTATAATATTTTGGTTTACTGTTATTGCAATATCTGAAGTAGCGCATCCTTTTCCAAATACCATGTAATTAATTTTATTAATATTAAGAGACAGATTGTTAACTGCAAGCCAATTGTGCAGTTTACTCAGCTCTTGACTAATTGTGTTTCTAAGCAATTCTAGACCATCAGCACTATAAAATATATTAGTGTCATCCACGAACAGTATAAATGTGAGTATACTAGAAACATTACACAAATCATTTATATATAAATCAACATTAATTTCGGTCCAAGTATTGAACATTGTGGCACGCCACATACTACTTCTAAGATATACGATTTTACATCATCAATGCTGACAGATTGTGTCCTTTTTGTTAAATAGCTAACTTACCATTTAAGTACTATACAGCGAATACCATTCATTTATAAATTGTTATATTAGTAAATTATGCTTCACAGTATCAAAAGCTTTTTCAAATCTATGAACACCCCAATTGAAGCTTTTTATATTGTCAATTGCATTAGTTATTTCCTCGGTCATTTCTAATAAAGCCAAATATGTAGATTTTTTTTTCTTCCGAAAACCATACTGGCCGTCACTTAGTATTTTGTTTTGAAGTGCACCCTGGGCCACACAAAGCCTGGCGACGCCAAATGTGCCGATGACTTAATTTCGGGCCATAAATACAGGCACCAATCTTAACTGATTGCTCGAAAAGTAAGGGATGCACAGAATGGCATATGTGCTCTTCTAATAACAATAGACCAACAATAGAAAACACCACCACCCGTTGGTGAATGATTATCTTTCCGCGAAAAGCGTAGGCAGATTTGTTTAATTGTGTTAACAAATAACATACGTTTCGCGCATTTGCGATTAAAAACAAATTGAAACGATCCACATTTGCCGAACTTAACTGACGGGTGTGACCAAGAGAAGTCTAAGCAAAGCGTCCAACTGGTTAATGCGGTAACTGTGTACAAAGATCAATTCCACGTTTGTCCAGATAGATCCACCACGAGTGATAACAATGCCACCACCATTGGTTTAGGAACACATGTAAGCTAACTGTCATAGTTTGTATTGAATGGCAGTTAAACGTTTGGCATCCAAAGCAAGAATCTCTATATTTCAAATGGACAATGGAGTATCTGCTGTATCGAGAGTCCATTTAACGGTGTCCGCTTTATAAATGCACATTTTCAGAGAATATATCAAACGTTTAAATGTTATGCGAATATTACTATTATTCTTAAATTTTCCTTGCGTGGGAATAAGTCAAAATACTTCCAAATATATGTTCAGTGTCAAATGCAAACTACTCTTGCATAATCCCGGAAAATGTTTATGCAGATTCAATGTCACCGTCTGCTTCCTTTCGTGAACGCTTGTAGCATTGGATCTGACAGGCGAACCGTTTCACGCTACATCCCCACCGCTGCACCATGTTTTGGAAGAAACCTTTTTTGGGGGCCACATGTTCCTCTATGCACGTCAACTTGTCGATATCACACCATTCCAAACACGTCACTTCCGCGAACTTTGACGACGCGACGTTGCTGAACACTGTCATGACAACCAGCGTAATGATAACAAGCTGAAACAGTCAGAACGTTGCACTATTACATAATTTGCAAGTATTATTAGTAAGTTAAAACTGCTTCTGCAATTAAATGTTTCGCTCTTCTCCTTTGAGAATCATTTCGCGAAAACACAAACCTACCTAGTGTCCACTTCGACCTGCTAGCTCTAGTGTCCACTTCGACATGCTGGCTCTAGTGTCCACTTCGACATGCTAGCTCTAGTGTCTACTACGACCTGCTAGCTCTAGTATCCACTGCGATATGTTATGTATGTATGCATATATATATATATATATATATATGTATATATATATATATATATATATATATATATATATATATATATATATATATATATATATATATATATATATATATATATATATATATATATATATATATATATATAATTATATTATATATATATATATATATATATATATATATATATATATATATATATAATTATATTATATATATATATATATATATATATATATATATATATATATATATATATATATATACACACCTGTACTATGACACAATGCTATTCATACTTCAGCAAGTTTCACAATCAAACGAGCAAGGTAAATTCGATGACTGCTTTCACAAAAGAACACACTCTTTTTGTTAAACTGGTTGTGCATATTACTTAAAAGGGAAAAGGCATTTCTTGGGGCTTTGAGTTAATCAAAACTAACCATTACCAACTACAAAAAAGAATTCAAGCCACTGGTTTATTCAGAATTTGTCCTGAAAGTGGGCGATTTTGTTATTTCGTCGAATGACCGAGGGCTGACATGTTAACCAGCGCGACCGATAAGCGCATGCGCAGTACTATGAAATGACGTATTAAGGGAGGCCGGCAAACACAGAACCAATGCAATGTCTCAAACAAACGTGTTCTTTCGTCAGAAAGAAGACCAGTTTAGTATACAAAATATGTTATATAAGTTGAGTTTGGACGCAAATAACATAGCCATATCCTATTGGCAAGAATAGGAATAGGTGTATGCAAATGTATTTTCATTTGGCGATCGAATATTTGCCAGAATGCCGCACCCGTAACGTAGTGTTATTGACCAATATGGCGTGTCCCATGAAATTCAGATGTAGTGTGTTCAACATTCTTAATTGTAGTTACAAATGCCTATGTTTTAGTGACTCTTGTATGTGCATAGACCGAAAACCATGACTTTTGTTTCGCCTTAAACTATTTACACATTACATATTTAAACATCAAAGAACCTGATTCGCGATTTGCTAACCCCCACCATGAACATGCGCAAGTCAAACACGTATGTCCTGAAGCTTGAATTTACACACGATTCATTGATAACGTAATACTACTGTTAGTGCAATTGTTTGACAGCTGCATTGTCTAAACGTTAAATTGTAGCTCGAGCGCACTTAAATCATTGCACGTTTAGACAATCAATTGCTGTCCGGTGTAATGGAATTGTTGGTAAAAGTTATATTTATTATTCTACAGCAAAACAATTTATTTTACAGCGGCAGCAGTATTATACGGTTTAGGCGCATAAAAATTGTAATTCGGTCAATATTGTTTTCCTAAAGGGGTCAATTGTTATGGCTGTTAGGCCAAAAACGCATATGTAGCAAATAAAATCACAAAGTAATCGAACTTAAGTAATATATCGCTGTTCGTTTGTCTTTGTGTGTTTTTAGTTTTTAGTTTACCACTCTTTGATTTGTTCCAAAGAATGTATTCAACACCGTCGCCGACATACACGTAACAACACAGGTCACAAATTACTACTAGATCGTTCGTTAGGTGGAGCGACCGTTTGTTTGACATCATCTATATAACGAAGTGGCAAAAATAACATCCGCTGGCTGATATATGCAGATTACGAAATAATAACTAGCTTAAGAAACGCATTTTATTTACCGGATGCTTATTGAAATTTCTTTTAACAAGCATGGTAACGGTGTTGAAAGACTTTCCTCCAGTTTCTAGCATAGTATATTCCTTAAAATATGAATTTAGCAAAAAGTTATAAGTATTCAGCGTATTCATTTATTGTACACAAACCAGCATACATCAGACGTATACTGGCTAACTTTTTGTATTATTCAAACAAATTTTTTTCCGCTTGGTTCCAAAGCTCAATTGATGGTCTAAAAGCATAATAACGCCTTACCAATACGTCGTAAACTTGGAAAGTGTCAGTGTAACGTACCGTGGAATTCATCTTTGTTAGCTGTCATCTGACGGCGCAGTCACCATTGCACGCTCCGTTGAAAGCTCAGGCTCAAGCTAGGGTAAAGTGGCACACAAACTCTCGGTTAGAGCAATATAAACCTACATTTTAATCACGTGACTCGGTGTTAAGCTTTGGACTAGGACGTCAGCTGATAATCGAACGTAACGAGCCAAAGTGCCGCTGGGCCCCCCAACAAAGAGCGCAATAATGGGATAGGTATACCTAGGCTAGGTATACCTAGGCTAGGTATACCTAGGCTAGGTATACCTAGGCTAGGTATACCTAGGCTAGGTATACCTAGGCTAGGTATACCTAGGCTAGGTATACCTAGGCTAGGTATACCTAGGCTAGGTATACCTAGGCTAGGTATAAATCTTGTCATTGTTCCATCATCACATGAGCAAATAAGTAACGAAAATATTGATAGACGCGGTTTAATGATTCAGCGCAGCTGCACGTTAACCCAAAATTCACGTATTCAAATAAACCAAGAAAACCGTCCAATGAAACTCCAAATGCGATCAGCCAACAATTACTCAATATATAGTAGTCAAAACTAATAAATGTAAACACAATATTACTCGCCATTTACTGCGAGCTCGGCCCGCCGCTGTCGCAGCTTTAAGTGACCTTTTTGAACTTGGAATTACTACTACAATTTTTCTGACTTACGAATAGACTATTTAATTCAATTCAATAAATTCTTAAAATTAAGAAGTTCAAATAACTTATATAATTTATCCCCTACATAGCTATTCGTTTAATAACACTTGAATAATCAGAATATGTGCAAATAGAAAATACTATATCACATGCAATTCAAATGCCTACATTTATAAGGAATAGAGTCCTATTATTTACATACTCAATAAACATTATACAAAAATTATGGAAATATATGTTTTGTTAATTCAGAACTAGCAACAGCAACTAGTAACAGTAACTAGATTATGTTATACAGGCTAACTATGCTTTCTTATACCTGTGCTTGATTGACCTTAGTGTTTTAATATTAGTGAGCTCGGTATTTAGGGAATTCCAGAGGCTTATGCCATATACAGAAAGAGTCATAGCTCTAATATTTGTGGTAACACTACACCTCACAAGTTGGTTTGTTTGACATGTTAATGTTAAAATATCTTTTTTCACAAAGTGTTGTTGTATGTTAACTGGTAACTTGCACTGGTATGTTTTAAACATAAAAACAGCTGTTTTGAATTTTACCAGGTCTACAAATTTTAATGCACGTGACCTGTAGAATAGAGGGGTTGTGTGGTCAATGCGATTCTCACCACTGATATTGGTAGGATAAGTGTTTCCACATATTTCAGAACAGTAATTAATATATGGTAAGAACATAGAGCAGTATAGGATGTGCATAGACTGTAAGTCTACTAGCTAACGACACTTATACAGTATGGCTGTACTGTTTGAGAGTTTAGATTTAACACTTGCTATGTGGTCTTTCCAATTCAGCTTCTCATCGATTAGTACACCAAGAAACTTGGCAACCCGTTCTCTATCAATGTTTACACCATTGATTGTTATGTCAATATTAGCACTCAGAGTATTATTACCAAATAACATGTAACTTGTTTTCGAAACATTCAAGGACAACTTGTTTACAGCAAACCAAGTACACATTTTGTCCAGAACAGATGATACTGTTATCTAAATTCTAAAGCTTGACGCCAATGGTAGATATACACATGGTCTTCAGTGGAATATGTAGGTATGTTTCTTTAAAATTACCTTTCTGTCTTGTAACATGTAATACTATTTAATACTAGTAATACGAAAACTTCTATAGCGCCTAAATTCTCGGAAATCCGAGCTCCGAGCACAACAAAACGAATGGTTTGGGCAATCTCGAAATCAGACTACAACGTGTAAAGTTGTCAACAGATGAATGATTGTACGTTAGGGAACTAAGCACGGTTAAAAAGATAAGTAAGTAAGATATTTTCTTATTTTTCCTGCTGACCTAATATTAACAAGGAGTCAAATGTGGTGAACTGTATAAAGGGGGGGGGGGGTCGCCACGATAAGGTGACTTACGTAATTAAACAATCATGTCACGTGGATTGTGAGGCACGCCCGCACGCACGCACGCACGCACGCACGCACGCACGCACGCACGAACGTTTAAATAATAGAAGTCATAAGATTAAAAATGTATTTACAATTTAATACCTCCCCATCTGCTACAACACGTTGTCTTGTGTCAGTCAGCCATTTTTTTTATTCAGTTGATCATGCAACCCCAATACCATAGGCGTTTACGTTAACTAGCAATCTTTGATGTTAAACTTTATCGAAAGCTTTATTTTATTAAGCAGGACCTTACTTTTAGGAAATTAATTAATTTATGCTGAACAAGGACGTCCACCATATGGTATTTGATTAACCTTTTTTAAGCAATTACAAATCACCGATGTTAGGTGTTTGGTGCAATCCCATCAACTCCAGATGCTTTACTAATTATTATCATTGTCCATATTCACGTTCTTCGTAAACAGGGCACCTGTTCTCGGTGTCCTGAGCTCCCACAAATACTTTACTAATTATTATCATTGTTCATATTCACGTTCTTCGTAAACAGGGCACCTGTTCTCGATGTCCTGAGCCCCCCAAAATGTTTACTAATTATTATAATTGTCCATATTCACGTTCTTCGTAAACAGGGCACCTGTTCTCGATGTCCTGAGCCCAAATAACTTAACACACTGTTTAAGATAAGATAAAATGTATTGCAATGTGTAATCGTTGCAGTAATACAATAGAAACATTGGAACGTATAACGATGTTGGGTCGTACTATAACGTATACATGACAATACACTCACATGCAGCAAACGGTATGAAACAAACTAACTAACATCATGCACAGTAAATGCACTCTTTACACTAGGCGATGTGTCGTGATTCCACGCGGTAAGACAATCATATTACGCAGATTTGATTGTCTAATTGCGTAAGACTATCAGAGAATTGCGGACACTTTGGCGACAGTGTGCACCGTCGTGCATAAACATGCACAAAAGTGTGCACCGTCGTGCATAAACATGCACAAAAGTGTGCACCGTCGTGCATAAACATGCACAAAAGTACAAATATTCAAACATGAAAACAACACCAACAGAAATACAACCTTTGAGACGCAATACTCTCTTTTTGTAAATATTGACCGTGCTTAAAGTATGTACTTAACATCTCCTCAAAACACGCGGTATGCGTCCAGTTGGCTGCACTGTAGCTCCGGTGAACATGCAACAATGCTAGTATGTTGAACCAGTTATCGGACATAGTTGTCCGGCTCCATGTTTTGAACCTTCTAATGGCATTGTACGAACGTTCACATGGACAACTCCCAAATGGCAGAGTGGCCAATAGAAGCAGAATTGCTGAGAACTCGCGTCTGATCGAGATCAAGATAATGGTTATTAGTGAAACAAGAAATGATATTGTAAATAGGTGGCGGGGGGGGTTAGGTCTATGAAAGACCAGTATCCATCCCGCGTTATTTCTTCACCTGTGATGTACCTCCTGTGAAATTCTCAAGATTTTTTTTTATTTCTCAAGAAGTTCACAGGAGCCAGGTGCCTCCTCTTCGTGCTCTGCACGGGCCTATAATTTGAGCCCAAGCCCGGCCCGCAATTAACAGTTAGAATCCCGGCCCCAGGCCCGCACAAATTCATCAAGCCCAGCCCGGCACAAGCCCGCAAACTAGGATTTAGGCCCAGGCCCGGCCCAGACCATTAATGTTTGGTCCAGGCCCGGCCTGGCCCTCAAGTTTCAGGCCCAGGCCCAGCCCATACCCACGGGCCAAAGAGCCCGAGGCCCGCTAATTTTTTAAAAGATAACGTATTATCTTATAATAAAAATGAGACACAAATAAACTGTAATACATACATATTGTTTTATTAAATAAACATAAAAATAATATATGAACATTGGATAATGTCTACTAGTCTGCTGTCTACTGTCCATAGTGTGCTTGACGAGTTCTAGACATCCAGCACCACCACCTGCTTCAAACGGACGAATATTCTGAAGAAAAATAATCTACTTTTTATTGTCATTACTAGTAGGTATTATAACATATTTTATATATGGCTTTAATTTATTGGCTTATGGTTAGGGTAGAAGATATGTTTATCTAACCCTAACTTAACCCTAATGCAAACCATAACCCTAATTTAAGTTGTTAATTGAATTAGCTCAACTAAGTTAACTTAATTTAATTAACTAATGTTACCAGTAAGGGCAGTTAATTTGGTATTAATTTATATTTCAATTAAATGTCACCCACTGGCACTGACACCCAGTGGCATTTCCAGCAGGCCTGCAGTCACTAGCCTGAGACAGGTCAGGTTCAGATATGTGTGAAATAGTACAAGTGTGAATGAATCAATACTGGGGAAATTGTAGACACTAAACAGTAGACACTAGTTAACACAATTGAAAAATACCAACTAGGGTGAGCACTAGGCAGTGGGCAGTTGCCAGTGAGCAGGTCATTCAGGCAGGCAAGATTTGGAGGAAAACAATAGAATGTCCTGATATTCGAATGTCCACTGGTAGGGTCAAAGGGTGATACATTGATGGTTAATAATGGCTTGATTGCCTCTGCAACAATGTCTACAAACATTTGGGGCTGGCTACTTCCAGCCAAGTGAACTTATGGGGCCATTAGATCAATGCAAAAGGCTACATTCATTCTCAAAATATGCATCAGTAACATATGTATGTACTATGTAGTAGTAATATGTACTGTGTAATGTGTGTGCAATACTATGCATTGCTATTATATGAAATGTCAAATAAAAGAATGCACATTATTAAAATTATACCATTGGAAGTCCCATTATTGAAAATAGGTTAAACTACATTCCAATATATAAAGCACTGGTGTCACTCATAATTCCATGCAAGGTCTCAATTTGCAACTATGTAATATTAAAGAAATAATTTAAAACATTCATTAACCAGAAATACAATTTATAATCAGTTTTTATTAATATTAAAAATCTGGGTTTTGTATTAATATTTTTATTAGGTCCAGGCCCCGGCCCGGCCCGCTCACACTAGGCCCGGTCCAAGCCCGATGTGTTTAATATTTATTCAGCCCAGGCCCGACCCGGGCCCGCAATATGTAGGCCCAGGCCTGGCCCGCCCCGCGAAATTATGTAGAGGCCCAACCCGGCCCGGGCTGCGGGCCGGTCCGGGTTTTGGGTCCCTTTGACTGTTACCGATGCGGAGGCCTTAACCCTGTTGCACTCCACAAGCACACAACATGGGACAGATAAAATGTGTAATCTGTGCCAGGGGTGGGTCGTCCACACAGCGATAGTATTAACTGGTTCTATGGAAAACACCCTACTCGAGTACAAGTGACTAGGCAACAAGCTAGCTGGTGCGTCTTTGCTTAGTTGGCATTCTTGTCAGACCATGTTAAGATCAAATTCAACACACTCACCAGAAAACCAACTAACAATATGCACATCATTATATGTTCTCTCTCGTTGGCTGTTTTACTCTTTCGACTATTACGACTGTCAAAGCTGAAGTGGCAATCGTAGATGACAATGCACAAGTAGACACACCTTAAGTGCATGGCCTTTGTTATATTAAAGAGGTTGGAGTATTTGTTCCACGTTTGAAGACCATTGTCTGGGCCCGGGTGTACAGAAAATGTTAACATTGAATAATTGTTGCCAGTGCTAATTGGTGGCATGTCTCGAATACCAAGCTTGAGTTCTAGCTTACGTCATCAACACCAACTACGTCACGTCTTTGTTTTCAATATCTGTTGTCAGTTTAATAAAACTTAGATTGGGCATGAATTTCATATATTGTTTAGATGTGACGCTCTTCGATACGAAAGAGGTATCTTTCTGCCTAAATATTTTATTAATCACGTCAAAGTTATCTGCGTTGTTTAACAGTCACAATTTAAATTAACTAATAACTGTAAATTTATCAACATTATAATTGGTAGGTTTAATTAACATTGCCTGTTCTTCTGGTTTTAAAATGTTACGAGTACTTGCAAATATTCTGTGTATTTAATCCTTGTAATATTGTACCACAATAGCTATATCTGTGTTTAAATTGTGACATATAATATCTCCTACACCATTGTATGGTATTACAGAATATTGTTTTATCTTCGTCCTACTTTCAAACCCGCCGAGGTTGTAGCCTGTCCCTTTCTGTCCTATCGGCAACACTCAAGTAGACAAATACTTTAACATTTTGCAGTCAACATAAGATGTCTCAATGATTATGGCGGTAGGTGCCAAGAAAATGTTGCTTCCGAAATTAATACTCCGTGCAGGTGTGCGAAAATTAATGACGAAAACGGACATGTGTGCGTTATCCTGCATGCAGTGTCAACCTTGAAGTATTATATATATATGCAGAAACTACGCATGTTTCTTCAATTGATGAACGGAGGTTTCTCAGTAAATTACATATTCCAACATCATATCGCAGAACAATTTAAATGCAGAACTGTGAATTTGTTTTAGAAGAGTGAACATAAGTATTATCTTTATACTAATAACACCATGACTTTTATAGCGCCTAAAACCTCGTGGACAGGCTGTCGGAATGGCTAAGCGTGATGGTCTGCCAGCATGATACAGTGAGCCGCTATTTGCCGATCAACATCAGAACTAATAGTACCTTCATGAAACGATTATTTATTTATTTCAAGTAGATCACTCCATTGCACTGTTTACACATCGTATATTAACTATGATTACAGAAGGAGGACAAATCATTCATTTTACAATTGTCATTCCCCAATTAGAGAAACAAAAAGTGTGTTGAAGGTGACAAAGCAAACGAAAACAAAAAAGGATATTTGAGTGCACATCACAGTGTTGATATTTCTTTGAATCGTAATGTGTGTGTATGCTTACGTAATGTGTATTTATGTCTATATAATGTGTGTGTGTATGCCTGTGTAATGTGTGTGTATGTCTATATGTGTGTGTATGCCTGTGTAATGTGTGTGCATGCTTACGTAATGTAGACATATTCAGCTGTCCTTTGATACCTACGGGTATTAAGCAGTGCCGGTCATATTAGAAAGCAAATTGGGGAACAATATTAGTAGTTGAATTCACACCATGTAAGTGAATTGTTTGCAAGTCAGGTACTTTTAAATCGGCACACTTTTACAGTAACCATACAGGCGAAAAGGAAGAATCGTCGTAACCCAAAAAGCAGTCTATAAATGTGCGACATTCCAAACGTTGTCACGTTTCAGGTCGGTGTGACAATGGCTACTGCTGCTGCAGCCGGTGCTAGCCACGTCATCACCTTTTCGCACAGTAATAAGTGTACAGCATTTCCCTTAATACTGGCATCTTTGTGGCCATTTTGAGTGCACTACCCATGATGGCAGGAGTTCTTACGATTTACACTCGGATCTGCTATATCTTAATATATGGAGTAACGTCTAGCAGAGGCAACATACATACATATATATATATATATATATATATATATATATATATATATATATATATACATATATATATATATACACACACACATATATATATATATATATATACATATATATATATATATATTTAACACGCGTCACCACAGTTGGATGTTTGTGTGACTCTCACTATCTATCTTTGCAGTTTTGTCAACTGGAATGTTTCATATTATCCGCTCGCGTTATAACCAATAGTTATAACCAAAAGTAGGGTCTTTCTTATTACGAGCATGACGGAAATCCTCGCGTCATCTGCTGTAGTTAACCGGACAAGTGTCTAAGTCACTGCACGGAGACGATGTGACGGTCCTCTCTCATGACGAGATTCCTGCTACTCGACGCATTCTCGATGAACTGTAGACACGCGCGCTTCGTGATATGCGGACACCCGGCCAGCGTGAGGTCCCGTAGCTGCGTCACCCCGCTCAGGTACAGCAGGCAGGTGTCGGTCAACTGTTGGCATCCGGTCAGATTGACGTGAACCAGACTCGTGCACGTCGACGAGCTGGCCTCCGACAACATGTCGACGCCGCTGTCCGTGATCCGAGTGCAGTAGCTCAGATCGAGGCTGCGCACGCGCGGCATGAAGCGCACGATGAGCGCCACTGACGCGTCTGTGATGTCACTTCCGGCGAGATTGAGCGCCTCGCAGCGGTGGAGACGACTGACGGTGTCGTCGACTCCCGGGCGGTGATCCAGGGGCGGCGACAACAAGTCCTTGACGCACGGGTCGCGCACTCCCTGCGCCCACTTCAGGTCGAGACCAACTAGCAGCGGACAGGAGGAGGAACACAACGCCGTGATGGCCTGCCAACAGTTGCCGGCCAGACTGAGGTGCGCCAGTCGCGGTAACCGACTAACGAGCCACGACAGTTGGCGTCGACTGACATTGGTCCAGCCGAGGTCGAGCTGCAGCGGCTGACGCAGGACGACGCCGATCAAGTGCTGCTTCGTTATCCGGCGCCGACTGAGGTCGACGACTCGCCACAGACGGCTGTCCAGACACCAGCGGTTCCATGTCTTACAAACGGCCATGCAACGCGCCAGATCGGCGGCTGGCAACGCCGAGAAGACCCGCAACCACAGGGGATGGTCTAGAACGTGTCTTGCACCAGTCGATGTATGCACGTACTTCGGGGGCGGGCTAACCGGAGCGGGTCGGATGGCGTACTTCTGGATCAAAATACGCGGCTGCTTCAGCGGCACTGGTTCCCTCTCACGACTGCCGCCCGTGTCCCGGTCGTCTGATTCCTCGTCCTGGGCCGCGCCCTCCTCGTTCTCTTCCGGGGATAACATGCCCAGCGGCGCTGGTGATCCTGACCTTTGCTGGCTTGCTCCATGACCAGATGACGAAGCAGCGCACAATCTCTTCTTAGACGGCCCCTTATTAGAGTCAGTCTGTAAAAGGGAGATACAACCGTGTTTGCATAAGTCCCTCAGATGATGTCCTACCAGGGACATTGGCACACACACACCTGCTTATCGTGATTCCATAAACTCATTCGACATAAGCAAACAAGCAAGCAGCCTGTCCAAGCACAAGTGAACTTTCACTGCTCTCAATGTCTTGCAGATTGTCAGAGACCAAGGCTGTGACAACTCTCTCTCTCTCTATAACATGTCTTCTTTGCTGTCTACCTTTTCCTTTTTGGAGTTATTTTTTTTGCAACTAACTATTGTTACTTTATTTTGTTCCTACAAGCAAATTTAAATCAACCATCACAACAAATAGAGACACTGGAGCCCCGATGTCAGACATCTTGAACCCAAGACATCATCGTGACCTAACGAAACTCATAACCACGAGTAGCAACTTTATTTTATCAGAAGACAAAAGACAATACGTACAACGAATCTTCCTCACGCAAAAGAGCATTATGTATTAAACTGAACTCAATGTCACACTCATGGCTGGGATTTGTCTCGGCATTATGCAAAGTGGACACATGGGGATCAAAGTGGACACATGGGGATTAAAGTGAAATCCATATTTACAAACATGCACATGATGAATCACATTGTATGTATGCGTGCGTACATTGTACATGTAGTTATAATTAGTTGGAAAAAAAATTATAATTGCTAAATCTTCTGCAGGATTTAAATAAAAAAAATTGCAATTGGGTAAATGCTACCACGTTTCCAGTGATGCAACAAAGCGTCGACACAAATTATCAAATCTTTTTTATTTATCTCACATAAAGACCTGCAAGACTTGCGCCATTTTCAACTAGGCAAGTGGAAATAATGGCAACTGGATTTGTTATCTATAAAAGACACACAGTCGTGTGGAGATTTTAATGTCTCAAATGATGTGGTTTGTCATTGAATTCTGCTGTTTAGGGTGTTAATTGCTGGGTTGTCTGACCCTATTTGGCCACTTTATAAATAACCCTCCACATTAAACAACATGTCTTCCGTAAACCTGCAATAGAAAGCAAAATTAGCGTTCCTGTCTTGTCCAGTACATAGGAGGTATTTCACAACTGATCGGCACTTGATGCTATCTGGTGTTACATGGATATATGTTATGAGAAACTATCAACTAGTCACATAAACTTCTATATTAATGTGCACTGGAAATACCAATTAAAATACACAGTAGAAATCTAACCTCACGATAAGTGCATCAACTAGGGATTTGTCAAGGTCATTTGCATTGTTTGTTTCACAGAACAAGATTTTATTGACTTAACAGATTCATTTCTTTTGGTGTTACTTAACATAATAGCAGTTCAACAAATATAAGGTACATATTTTCAATGACACTCCAATGACAAAAAAATGGATATCGCACAGCTAAAGTGAGAACATTTTTCTTTCTTTTCGAAAGGGTTTCTCTTAAAGTAAAAGTAGGGCTACAATAAATATGCATGCACAAATACGCCTCCGGTAAGAGAAACTGAAACTTTCCACTGTCCCTGAGTAGCTATATTATTATTGCATTCACCGAGCTGTCTCCAGTGTTGCGACAATAACTACCAACTAACACATCAATCACTCATACGTCCACCATTTATCCTCCTTGTTCCAAACCAGGCTTTCTAAAACCATCAATGAAAACAAAACTATCCAAACAATAACTATGCACTGAAATGCAGAACACACTACAACACTAGAAAAAACACATTACTAGATTCTTGAAGTAGAAATGCTCGTCTAATCACAACCGTTGAATAAGTAAATATCAATAATTATGATTAGACGAAAATTTTTATTTCATTATTCTCTACCAACCCGATGAACATTTTCAATAATTAATAAAGTCTGGTTATACAACAACTGTACAATGTAAGTGAAACTATCATAGCCAACTCATCATAGTTAACACTACTATGCCATCAGTCTACACCCACGTATTCTGTCTATTGACTGGATACAGAGAAACTACCACAACACATTTTTCTAAAATTAAATGTTAGTTTTGAAACAATGCATAGAAGCCAACAACTTAACGCCTGTTTTACTAATAAAATAACTGCTTGGTATGACGTTTCTATTTCAATTACATAACATTACATGCCAGTTTTGCAGATACAAATCTCTGATCAATAGATTTTGTAATTTATATAATTAAAGGAATTATTTACGGGTTTTTCATTGTAGACCATCATTTATACACAGAACCATAAATAAGACAAGGTGTGGTTTGTTAAATTTTACGTTTCCTGAATAAAGAGTTATCTGTGATGGTATGTGCACAGGTTTATTAGAAGTGGTATTAAGACAGACAAAACAAACAAACATCTCCACAACTAGAGAATCGTGCCTGGTGATGACTGGCTCAGTTGCTTAGTAACTACACTGAATCTAATGACCCAAGTACACCCTGTACAAGACTAGCGAAGGTAGCGACTCGGCCTAACTACCTCTCTGCCACGCGATGTCAGACGCGAGCCAGGACTACCCATAGGTGGAGCTGCAGGACTCGCTGTGCCTGAATTGCGGTCAGTGGCTGCTTGCTTCACGGGTGACCTCTCCCCAGTGCACATCTGTAACAAAAACAACTCATTCTGGTAACACATTGCAAGCATTTATGTACGTAATCTTTGCTTTGTTCAGTACCACATTAATAATAAAAATATAATAAATGTATAATGCACCAGTATGTAACGTGTCAGAGAACTATTCAGCCACTGAATTCCACTAAACCAGTCCATGTGTTTTACTCTAGTTCACTTGGTTGTACTCTGGTTGTGAGCATCACAATTCCAGATGTTTTAGTGATAATTGCCACAAAAAGATGACCACAATACAAAGGTTTGTTTGCAAAATGAAAATGCAGTACATATAACCAGAATAGTTTGTATGAGTGTGACCAGCTATTTGCAGTCCATAGCTGATATCTGTGACTTAACCATTAGTAAAAGGCATCTTTCAAAATACTTAGTTCTCCATATACCAAATGAAAAATATATATAAAACTATATAATATACATACATATACATACATTACTGAATATAGTGTATAACATATAATATATATATAAACTTATGTATATATATATATATATATATATATATACTAAATATAATGTGCAATATTATCACAAACCTTTTTCTTTGGTACAACATCTTTTTCAACTGCCTCCTCGCGAGCTCGTCTGCGTCCTTTGATTTGAGAATCAACAGCCCCATGTCCGTTAGTCGTAGCCTCTGTATTGGCCAGAACGTTTCTGGTGTCGGTGAGATTGGAGCGAGTGCGGCGATGTTGTCGCTCCGGCATTTTCGCCCCCTGCTTTACAGTGCTATCTGGTGGCGGCGACTGTGGTTGGTTTTCCTTCACCTTGACACTGATGGAATCATCGCTGCCCGATGTGGACGGGTGATGTTCTGTTGTAGACTTCTGTGGCCCTTTCACGGTACGAGGCTGCAACAAATGCATACATGTTTCTACCCCCAAGTACAAAGTGATTATTCACATAATGGAAACATTGATTGTCATAGGAAATTGGTAAGAGTTCGCTCTGCTCATATTATCTAAAAATATGGTGTGCAAACTTTTCAAAATTTTTTGGGTATGTTTTTATTAATTCGAAGTGAGCAAAGTTCAGCCCGTAATCCAATGGAGGTTCCAAGATCTGCGCTGAGTTCATAAATATTTTTGACTAGCCAGAAGCGTATATGACCCCTCAGTACAGCCTGCAGACGATTAAAGATAGCAGTGTACATGGATGTTGATGGATCACTTAAATCAGCAAGTTTAACACCGAACAGGTTTTCTAAGGTACAGAGTCACACCGCCTCCTACTTAGGGCCTTATGAGGAGTCCCACAGGGATACAAGGAGACTCCCATGAAAACTTTATGTGTTATCAATTTAAACAAATTCGCATATTAGATATGTAAAACTGACAAATAGCAGATGTGAGCAGACCACACAAATTGTTGGGCCCTCAATAAGCATAGTTTCCTTGTCTAATGGGACCTGGAGTTTGTTTAGAGGTCAACCTGGTTACAGTATTGTTTAGAGGTCAACCTGGATAAAGTATTGTTTAGAGGTCAACCTGGTTACAGTATTGTTTAGAGGTCAACCTGGTTACAGTATTGTTTAGAGGTGAACCTGGTTACAGTATTGTTTATAGGTCAACCTGGTTACAGTATTGCTCACTGAAGTAAGACCACCACAGTTAAACAATATATGTCTCCAATTGTATATATGACTACATGTTGCTTGTATTATCATTCAAAACGCAAGGCTAGTTGATGCACCAACAATATTGCTAGGTTGTGTTTGCATACTGTTATGATGCGTAATCTTTTAGTAGCTTACTCATCATAAAAAGCCTACTAATTATTTGTCTGAGAAATCCAGTAGTCATATTTCAACAAACATGACCGTATATCTTACTAAAGCAATCAACTAACCTTCATTTGACCTTGCTTGCCACCATCACAACATTTCGGACACTCCCAGCTGCTTGGCAGGTCTTCGTTGATGATGCCCTCATGTGAGATATTCGGGAACTTCTCAGCCAGACATGTGGCATGGACAATCTCCCAGCAGATCCCGCACTCCATAAGGGAGGTGGGAAGAGAGGGGGCATCTCCCTCTTCCTGTTTCATGTCATCTGCTGCATTGCAGATGTGACAGACAGCGCTGTGGGCCAGGACAGGCTGCAAGATGACAATATGAACTGAAACATCAACACTGACAGGCAGCGCTGTGGGCCAGGACAGGCTGAAAGATGACAACATGAACTGAGACATCAACACTGACACGCAGCGCTGTGGGTCAAGACAGGCTGCAAGTTGACAACATGAACTGAGACATCAACACTGACAGGCAGTGCTGTGGGTCAAGACAGGCTGCAAGATGACAACATGAACTGAGACATCAACACTGACAGGCAGCGCTGTGGGTCAAGACAGGCTGCAAGTTGACAATATGAACTGAGACATCAACACTGACAGGCAGCACTGTGGGCCAGGACAGGCTGAAAGATGACAACATGAACTGAGACATCAACACTGACAGGCAGCGCTGTGGGTCAAGACAGGCTGCAAGTTGACAACATGAACTGAGACATCAACACTGACAGACAGCGCTGTGGGCCAGGACAGGCTGCAAGATGACAACATGAACTGAGACATCAACACTGACAGGCAGCGCTGTGGGTCAAGACAGGCTGCAAGTTGACAATATGAACTCAGACATCAACACTGACAGACAGCACTGTGGGCCAGGACAGGCTGCAAGATGACAATATGAACTGAGACATCAACACTGACATGCAGCGCTTTGTGGCCGGGACAAGCTCAATGTTGACTGACAACCTACATCTACAACTGTTCTTATACAAGTTCTACATAGTACTGCAACTAACTACTTTAAAAGTCCCCCTCAATTAAATTTTTTGTGTGTGACAAATTTAACTTAACCACTATGGCAAAATATATAATTTGCTTTGGTTTGGTTGAAATCCGTATTTTTACGTAAAATTCTGTATAAATCCATTTTACTTTGGTTAATCCTACAGCATTCTGACTCAATCAACTGTATCAGGCCATGAAATACAATTTGTACCCACATCAAACAAAACCTACTAGATGTTGTCAGAAATCTACCTAGCTTTCTGCTTATTTTCGATACAAGTATAAAAACTTGTTCTGCATAGTACTAGGACAAACTACTTCAAAATCTATCATGTACGTATATAGATGTATTTGTGTGTTTGCATGCATGGGTGCGTTTGCACATGTGTATGCATTTATGCATATGTGTGTCCTGCAAAACTGTGCAATCAACATAGATTTTAGAAATAATCACAGTAATAATAGTTGTAGTAACAATTTTGCAAGTAATGTAAATATTTTAAAAAGCATTCAATAAATTCTACTGCTTAAATTTTCTCATTTTACTTCATACAGCTGTACACTACCTACATAAACATTTCACTTCATAGAGCTGTACACTACCTACATAAACATTTCACTTAATACAGCTGTACACTACCTATATAAACATTTCACTTCATACAGCTGTACACTACCTACATAAACATTACACTTCATACAGCTGTACACTACCTACATAAACATTTTACTTCATACAGCTGTACACTACCTACATAAATGTATGTAAACTAGATTTGATACATGTCACAGGGGATTTTAATTTACTGTCCAAAGATCCACTTCATAAATATTCCTTAATATTAAATAAAATAGACATTAAAAATTTTTGTAAAGTGCAATAATGAATAATTAATTAAATAATGTGGATATTATAAACAGTTCCTATGATAGCGACCAAGCCTGGTCTGAGGAGGAGTCTCCCACACCCATAACGAATGTTGGTTGTTTCATTTGAAATAGTCTTACCATACATTACATACGAATATTAAAAAATATGTGTATGACTTGTGATTGTATAAAATTGTCATGATACTGTGTGTATGTATTTGTTTGCAATTAACGCATGTGTTTGCTGTTGCTATGGGTAAGATAAACATAAACTTCTCTACTTACAGCCATACACTGTCTGCTGATGCATGTCTGTTTGAGTCGTCCTGGGCCTCCGAACTTCTTCATATCCTTGCAGAAGTTGCATTCGCCACATTCCTGTCGTGTGCACGGCTCGCACATCTTGCAACGCACTCGTCGCCGTCGGATACCACTCGCTGCAGCACCACCTGTCTTCAGTTTCTTGGGCGTCATGAGGCGGTGTTTTTTAAGTTTCTGAAAGTGTCAGTTTTCACATCAGATTGTTCAACATTAACTGACAATATCGACATGCAAATATAATATAGCAGTGGTCAGCTTCTGTCTCGTGAGACAATGCTTTTGTTTGCTGCATCGTGTTGGTTGATTGCGATAATAAAATAAAATATAATATGATGAACTGCTTATTATTCAATCACCCACCATGTTTTCACTGAAAGGTAGTAAGAAAATGCATTCTTTATTTGCATGTTTTTGCTCCAACAAAATTTTACAGGTAAACACATTATTACTATTATTTATTAGTTATTACTAGTATTATTTATTTACTTATTATTCAATTAATGACTAAATTATCAGTCACTTCAAACATTCATACAGTGCTTATATTTCTTAAATTGCCACTGAAAACTGAACGTGATTGTGAAAGAAAATCTTATTAAATTAGCCTCTGAGCTCAGGTTCCTGAGGATATAGGTGCTATAGAAGTTCATTGTTATCATTATGTGTATAGAAAGCAGAGCATGTAATTTCACCTCTTTCTGTGGAGGCCACTTAAGTGAGGGTTCCCCTGTGATTGCCAGTTGGTGGTCATCTGACGCATGGGCAGCCAGCAACACCTGTAGAACGTAACAACATTACAACTAACAGCAATGTTGATATCAAGACTGTAACACACTGTAATTGTTTACAGAACAAGTCAAAATTATTTCAAAGTGCACTTGTAATATGTTATCACCATATTTAGCCTCATTTTGAATGACCTATTTTTTCTTGACTTTTTAACTGTAAGAATTATTTGAACAATAATTTTGTAGCAATGAAGACAAGACTCCACAATTGTTTGTTATAGGATTTTTAGGGAAAATGTAGGATCTGCAGTTAAAATATACAAAAATATAGAAACATTGAGCTGTATCTGATTCTGAAATTATGCTGTAATTTCTTTCTTTCATTCGATTGCAATAATTACATCAAATATGATTAATGCCCCTAATGGTAGCTGCGGTGGCTATTATATGCTTGTCTTGAACTAAGTAGTTTCAGTAGTTTTTAAGATAATTTAACCATTTCTTCACAGATCGTAGAAGAAATAACAGACATAGGGTCAATTCCGCTTTGTCAATTCCAATTCCAGTCAATAAAAAAAAATCAATTCCGATTCGGCCTTGCAAAAATCAATTCCAATTCCAACTTTTTAAATCCTAGACTAAGGAAAAATTCAAATCCAATTCGTTTTAACAGTTTTATTTGTACTTGAAATCATGTGTGCATAATCATATTTAATCAAACATGATTAACAAAGTAACTATTGTTCATTCAACACACACACACATATATATATATATATATATATATACATATATATATGTGTCAGGTTTGCTATAAAAAATGTAAAAAATATGTACTTTCTGCTGCAACACCTATCCTGCATTTTTGCTAACCAGACATTTTGGACAGCCCTGGACAGAATTGACCCCATGTCTGTGAAACACTATATAATATTCCAGATTAATATAATGTTGAGTTTTTCATTTATTTGGTTATGTTACAAGATTTTTAAAACATATTTGTGTAAATTTGGAAAAAAATAGCCACCAAATGCGAAATTATTTCGTTTTGAAAAATCCCGAAATAAATAAATGACATACATATAAATATGAGTGTCACTGATAACTAACTTTGAGGACAATTTTGGTTAATATAAATGAGTTACGTTTGCTACACGACAATGAATAAGTTAGCAAAAGTTGAATGATAGCCTCAATATTTACGCAAACCCATCACAAATCGTAATTAAAATTCATGTAATGTTGCTTACATTTAAGATGCGTTCATATGCCAATTTTCAGCATCATAAGTATTGTAGTTTTTTATAAAATAATGAATTAGGTAACGTTTTCTGGTTGTTAGTGCTAATAGAAATGTCAATAGATACGCGTATTAAGCTTGAAATGTGACACTTTAACTGGCATTTAATGTACTGTTGACAAAACTATTTCTAACATTGACATCTCCCCTTAGTTTTGCTGCCACAAAGCCCTCGAACCTGCATTTGTAATGTGTTGTCTTCTATAAAGATCCAGCCCAGTATCGGGACACATGGTCAGTTGTTTACAGATGTGTTACAACCAGTAATGTAATAATCAACCGGTAATGTAATAAGTCGACCGGTAATGTAATAATCGACCGGTAATGTAATAAATCAACAGGTAATGTAATAATCGACTGGTAATGTAATAAATCGACCAGTAATGTAATAAAAATGATGATGACAATCATTATGATGATGATGTTAATGATGATGAAGAAGGTGATGATGAGGGTGATAAATGATTATGATGATAATTAAGGGGTCATCTTAGTGACGAAGATAATGATGATGATGATTATGATGATGATGATAATGATGATAATAATAATAATGATGATAACGTTATGATTGTGATGATGGGGTGACAAACGGTAATGGTGATGATGATGAGGAAGAAGATGAAGACAATTAAGCGGTCTTAGTGATGATGATGATGATGACGAAGATGATGACAATGAGGGTGATCATTATTACGATTATGAGGATGAAGACAATGACATCCTCAGCCTTGTCATCCTGCTCCTCTTCCTCATCATCATCCTCATGTTCACCCTTATAACGGCTAGCTACGACGACACCCACTCGACGTTCACAAACGTATGATTAAGGAGTGAGCCGCATGTTTTCTGGGAGAACATATGGAATGCCATTCATATAACCTCCCAGGTAACACACGGCAGTAACTACATGTTGACAAACAGAAGGACCGACTCAGACAGAGTGGTAAGGAAGAAGGGGGTCATTAAAAAGGGTCACCTCCACAAATGAAAGAGGTAATCTACACTCAATTAAGGGATCATCTCAAACAATTATTTAAGGGATCATTTTAAATGTTTTAAAAAGAAATACATGATCATCATTTGATCAAATTAAGGGGCATCTCCAACAACTTGGGGGAAATCTCAAAATGCAATGTGATATTATATTAGAAACTTAAGGTTAATCGCAAAAATAATAAAATAAGGGATCAGCTGAAACAATTAAGGGGTTATCTAAAAAATTAAAGTTAAGGGTAATTTCAGTCAATTAAAATATTCATCTAAACGATTAAAGGGCACCTAAAGTATTTTAACATATGACTAAAATTATAAGTTTTTTGGGATTACCTCTTAATGTCGTAAATTTTAAATGTAACCCTTAATTTTATATTTATCTTGATTATCCCTTAAATAGAAACAAAAGGCAATTTTTTGGGGTTATGCACCTAAAAGAAGAATACAAACTAACCGTTTGCAACTACAATCAACAATATCACGCCAGTGGTTTATTATTTCATATTTCATTGGCTGCGCCATTGTTGTCGATAAACCTACGTAGCGAGTTCCTGCTTATTTCTACAACTAGTTTTACACACTTCCGACAGACGGTGCTTGTTCTTTTTAATATTTTATTAAAATATAAAGAGGATGATGAAGATGATGATGTATACCTTATAGTATGAGCCAACATCATTATACATTCCAATGTTTCTATTGTATTACTGCAATGATTATACACGGCAATAATTTTTTATCTTATTCTTATCTTATTTACGTTTTTGAAATGACCCCTTAACTTCATTTGAGAAACCCCTTTATTTTATGAGATGGTCACTTAATGTTTTGAGATGATCCCTTCATGTGTTCAGACGATCAGCCAATTCTTTTTAATCAACAAGTCTATTTCTGAAAAGATCCATTAACCTTTTTGAATAAACCCCTTTTTATGAGATGACCCTTTAATGTCTTAATATGGTCTTTTAATTTATTGAGACGATCAGTTAGTTCTATTTTTAATGAACATTTACATTTATTGTGAAATGACACCTTAACTTTTTTTAGACCCTTTTATTTGATGGGAAGACCCCTTAATGTTTTGAGATGATCCCTGAATGCGTTGAGACGATCAGCCAGTTCTTTTTATTATTCTTTAAATTGTTTGAGAAGACCCCTTTATTTTATGAGATGAGCTTTTAATGTTTTAAGATGATCTTTTAATTTATTAAGACGATCAGCTAGTTCTTTTTTAATGAATATATCCGTTTTTTAATGATCCTTAAACTTTTTTAGAAGACCCCTTTATTGTATGAAGTGATCTTTTAATGTTTTAAGATGATCCCTTAATTTATTGAGATGATCAGCTAGTTTATTATTAATGATCGCTTGCATGTTTTGTGATCCCATAGCTTTTTCGAGAAACCCCAAGTTTGCATTTTGATGACTCATTATATTTGTATTTTGATACGACCCTTAACCCTTATTGAGATCATCAGCTAATTTTTATTATTGCCGTATGGTATCTAGGAGGATATATAAACGGCAGTCCATATGTCCTCCCAGAAAACAAGCCGCTGAATCGTTCTGACAATCTTATTTTAACTAAGTATACTTTAGTGAACGTCGAGTGGATGTCAGCATAAGGGTGAACATTAGAATGCTGAGGAAGAGGAGCAGGATGATGAGGCTGATGAGGATGAAGTAGTTGTCTTCATCATTGTAATAATTATCATCCTCATAATTATCATTACTAAGATAAACCCTTAATTATCTTCATCTTTCTCTTCCTATTCATCATCATCATTACCATTTATAATTTTCATCATCATCGTCATCATCTTTGTCGTTTTTATTACATTACCGGTTGAGTTATTACATTACCGGTCGATTATTACATTACCAGTCGTTTTATTACATTACCGGTCGATTATTACATTACCAGTCGATTATTACATTACTGGTCGAGTATTACATTACCTCATGGGTGGAGTGACCTGGTCACAGCTACTGGTGGGTTCATTTACAGCATCAATTGCAGAACAAACTAACTTAACCGCAGATTAAGAACAAGTTAATTAAGGTAGGCATCGTACTGCAATGTACTGGAATCACTGTAACCAGACAATATGTTCCATGTACACGGAGAACAAAATTGTTGGTTCAAGACTGAAGCACATGTGGTCGTTACTATGGAAACTTCATCAGCGTTTCCAAGAAGTCAGGGAGATTTCCCAAAGATGGATTGGTGAAATACGTCGTTAGTGCTGGGTGATTATTTGTGATGTCGACGTTCAGTTCAATATTTCTTAGCATGTTATGAGGAAAAATCAACTGACACGTTAGCCACCCCAGCTACCTTCAGTTACTGTTGATTCACAAGAACACACCCATAAATCAACTCACCTTTGCATCTCTGAGAAGGACGTCTGGTTCAGGTATATCAGCGGGCACGCGTTTCTTGTTCGCTGGCAACTGCTCCAGCCAATCAATGATGACCGCAATGCCCTCTAACTCGTACTTTGTCAGGTGAGTCCATGGTTTCTTACTGCTCACAGCCATACAGTTCTCCAGCTTCACACTCACGGGCTTGATCAGGTCCAACTGGTCAGCGTTCTTCATTGTTTTTACTTTCTCATTGTGGTTGCAAGTCTTCTCGTCTGGCTGCGTGCTGCTTCTACTGACTCGGACCGATGCTCGAGAACGTTTCAAGTCGGAACCGGAAACATCCACAGGTTTGGGAGAATCGAGTCCAGAACCGGTGTCTTGTTTGACGTCAGTCTTTGAGTCAGATCCGTAATTGTGTTCATCTATGATGGGACTCCTGAGATGATAGAAATAATAGAAATACAGAAAATGTCAATCGTCATGACAGAAAAATGACACAAATGTCAGTAGCAACTACACTAAATAACTTAGTTTTGCTTAGTACTTCAGAAAGTATTGTTAAGTTGCACAGTTGTCAGGTTCATAAAATGACTGTGAGATATTGGAACTCACAAAATCCTCTAATATGCCTAATATGCCTACTAAATATGCCATTTTCAGCTTCATGTCTATATTCAGTGACAAGATATGAGGTTCCAGAAATGGCCGAAAACAGTGTGAAAATCCCAATTTTCAATAAATCATATGATATCTCGAAAACTGTCTGGAATTGACGCTTGACATTTTGCACAGCTCCATACTACAACCAAAGGTATTTAAGGACTTGTCTCACTGAAATCTGAGAGGGTCACCTGGGAAAATATCTGGAAGTTAGGTGAGTTGGCGAGGAATGACTAGCAACTCTTAAAACCACAATATTATAATGCTCAGAGTTATCTAAATGTGCAAATGAATTTATAAATGAAGGTCTGTACAATGGCTTGACAACAACGAACATCAAGAACAGGGCAAACTTCTACTTTCATATCTGGACAGTCGTAGAAACATCTTTATCAGATTAGGATACATACGTAAAGGTTCCTCCTCAATTTGATTTTTTTGCTTCTCTCATTTCAAATTCATGTTGTGAAAATTCAAACCTACCTAGTATCTATTAGGACATGCTAGCTCGTTTGCAACTTTTGTATGTAGTTTTTGTAAAATCATCAGACAAACTATTAAATTATTTAATGCTTGATCCAGAATTTATTGAAGTGAAAATGGAAATGCTGAGAACTAAAATTTTTTTCCCTTAGTGAAATTTCATAACTTTGTCATGTGATCGGTGAGAGGATGAAAGTCACGCCCATAATCAGTCTTGACCCCATAAAGTGGTTACCGTTCTGTATATCCACTATTTTGAATCTAATGGCTAAAGCCAATTCTCTCGATGATTTGAACAAAATACACACGTCTTTATTAAACTGACTGCGGATATTACGTACACTATTCACACACTACATATTAGGACATCAATGAATCGGATTCGCTAAATTAGTTGAGGATGGAGTTATAAACAAAAGATAGTCAAGACGTACCGTGGCGACGAGCACCAGTCATCGTCATCAATACGACTCCGACAACGTGAATGCTCGGAGCTGGAGCTGTTGTCTGACATCTTACTGCAAACAGACTTCACATCTGTCTTGTCATCGATGTCACCCGTCTCCGGCTCTGTCTTCACACAGTGTTGCTTGCCGGTCAGGTGGCTCACGTAGCGCTCCAACATGTACCAGTGGATCTCAACAAAGAATGGGTAGCGAAATTTCTGGGGCACCTGCAAACAGACATACATATTAGGAATGGAAAGCAGGCATATGATTCTAATCAGCATTTTTTAACAACACTGAATTTAACTTATTATAATTTAATAGTGAGTTTTGTGAGGTTATTTTTGCAGGTTTTACACAGTTTTATTTCATTTGGTAAACTCCTAACGTTTGTCCAGACATATCTCAAAGTCATTTGCAAAACAATCGTGCATAGTATTTTGTGTTTAAATTTGACAAGAAACGCGATAACGTTTGTCTTTGTATGGAACTATTTTACGTCTTTCACGTGCACAAATGCTATGTTTAACATCAATGGCCTAGCAAACTTATTGTTTACATCACTCGGTCCACTCTGCCAGTCATCCAATTTGAATTTATAATCACGTTGTGGCAATGAGGTCATCCCAAGGAGACCTGGCGAAGAGCCATGGAGAAAGAGATGAAGGCATGCGGACTGGCCTGGGAAACCATCACCAGACAGGCCAGGCCGCAAACCGACAGCAGTGGCGCTCTCTTGTGGAAGCCTTTTGTGCCACTTGAGGCACGAAGAGGACTGGGTGAGTGTGGCAATGATGCTATGTGGAGTAGTACCACCGTTGACAAGTGGGACAAGTAGTGTTGGGAATTGGTAAAATTTTTGTGATCGATTATTGGTTTATCAATACATTTGATAACTATCACTGTTTCTATTTGTATTTCTGTAATATATCAATGATAGAGAAACAAAACAGTTTGTTGTTTTTTGCTTTTTTGGGGGTTTCACCATGTCAAGGTATATCCGTAGACTTGCATGGTTTACTCGCTCGCCGGACCCAGCCGATTGGCAGACTCGAGCAGACTCGTGCCAAATTCTTTCTTATTCGATATTTCGTTGGTTCCCGTCACCTTGCAAACCAGCAATGGGATTCGACAAAGTGACTTCAGTCCTTCCTTTCCACGCCCGACTTTATTGATGCCATTATCAACATAGTTAATATCACAAAGGCTGACATTAGCCAGCAATTTTGTGGGACAGAATAGCCAATCAGAAGTCTTCTCTCTTCCTGTCATGTTTGTACACACTGTCTTGTCATGATCTCGGGCAGATAAGAATGACAGGTGAATGAGATGCAGAATGAACATAACCAAAAATTATTGATCACATAAGATTGCGATTGACTCTTTGGTCAGAAGCATGAACCAATCGATTAATCGGAACAGCGCTAGTGATAACAAAGATACAGTGAGCGCCAGCCACTCACATGGGTCGTATTCTCCACTTCGTACATGCGCAACTGCTTGGGGACATTGAAGCTGTGGATGAAGTTGCCCCCGAAGACAAGCGAGTCCTTCGGTGTGAACACAGCGTGGATCCAGCCGGGTGGTATAAAGAATGTGTAGCCAGCTTCCAGTGTGATCTTCTGACACTTCTTGACCTTATCGCCAAAGAAGACATCGCCCTGTTTCCCTGACAGTGTCCACTGCTCATACAGTTCCAGGTTCTCCTCTGTCGGCGGAATCATCCAGAATACCTACGGCGAATCCAAACACACAAATAAGATAATAATCATTAATAGTGTTCAAACCAGCAGTAATATAATTAGGGGTGGCCTCACATGTTCTCAAAGCTCCCAAAAACACCCCCAACCCACACCAATACATGGTTTGGGACTTCAGATAATGCACACACCGCGAATCTAATGACAGTCAGTTTTTTATACCTAAATAAGCATAATCACCATACCCCACGTATGCTCACTGAATTGAACACACAGAAAAGATGCAAGCCTCAAGTACTAGCTGTCATGAATGTGCATGAATACAAATCATTAGGTGGCACCACTGAATTTTTGCTAAAATGTGGTGCTGACCAAAGCACCACGAACTAATATTTAATGCAATAGTTTTTTTGGACATTTGCGAATTTATGCAACGACCCCTTATATGATAAGGTTACCAATTTCAGATTGCCAACATCAAATAACAGAGTTCCCACTCTTTTTGTAACACAAAATTCCATGAACTTTTCCCGTGATTTATGTGTGACTGGCATCAATGCATCACTATCGTGTTATGTGATGCAATGTGCACTTTCCAGGCATTTTGCTTTGACTGAATCAAGGCCCAATGCTTTTGCCAAGCCCTAAGTCAATCGATGATTGCATAAAAAAGATAGAGAGGACATGACAGAAAGGTGTCTTGAAACAAGGCACTACATCGACTCAAATCACTTCATGTCTCATTCCAGATTAGTCTACCTGGAATGAGTCTACCAAGCATCACTATCATGTTTTAATACAAAATTACTGGATGGTAGTTTGCTGTTCCACAAAATACTGGCAACTAGCAGTTAAGTAAAATAAAATCATGTTCAAATTATATGATTTTTAATAAAATTCCATAACTGTCCAGGTCTAGGCAATTTATTTATTTAGAAAATCAATGACTTTCCAGGATGGGAACCTTGTAGAATGTGATGTACGGTCATCAAGACGCATTTGAAGAACAAAGTGAGTAGCAGATTCTAATATTTTCACTAAGCTGTTTTAGTTCTGAAATTTCCACAAGGTGGCTGCACTGGTGGCTATCTGGTCTACTGATCAGACAGGTCACCCTTTCCAGTGGTTTCATGACTTTACACAGAAATTATGCTATACTCGTGTTCTCCTGTGGCAACAAGGTCAGATTGATGTCATTAACAAATAACATATTTTTATGCCTATTGAATAAAATAATAAGCGATCAAAAAATGCTGTATATTTTATTCCAAAGCGTTAATTAGCTCCATGTATGTATGTATGTAATGTTTTTTCCTGAAGAATTATTATACAACCAACAATAGGGAAACAGAAACACTATAGATGTTGTGCTGTCCAGGTACAATAGATAAAACATAATTAACATATGAGAGGTCGTACCTTCTGGCCATGAAGGATATGGTACCATACGGAGGTGCCTCCCATGTCTATGTGGAAGTCGGTGTAGCAGCCCGCAACACTCATCAGAGCATACCTGTCACAAAGCTACGTGTTAACCCACTCCAACAACAGAATGTCACATTTTTGGGGTTGATATCCAGGCTACAAAATATACGCGCATCAAATGAAAACCACTAGGTTTCGCCAGAAATCTGCTTTCATCAAACAAAATCCACTAGGTGTTGCAAGAAATCCTATTTGTGCTTCGACCACCATACGTTTACCAAAGGGTGTACTTGGGTGTTGATGATCACAAGAAAATATGTACTTTAGCAAGATTTTGTCCATTAAAAAAATGGCACAAAAACTAAAATCTGAACAATGTGACAAGCCTGCAACAAATGTTCCTCAACGCAAATCATTCTAAACTAAATGGACAAGTCACATATGAGTAGGTGTACCGAGTAATTATAAATGGACAGGTCACATATGAGTAGGTGTACCAAGTAATTATAAATGGACAGGTCACATATGAGTAGGTGTACCGAGTAATTCTAAATGCATTGTATATTCATCAATTTCTTTTCCTCACCTATAGGGCCTTCTTAAAAGAATGATCTTAAAATCTGGTGCTCACATTTCATTTCAACGGAAAGCAGTTATCACACATTTGAACTTTGGAAGAGTACACACATTTGAACTATGAGATACGGCGCCATTATTTCACATTTGATGTATTAAATCTTTTATTGTACAGTATTCAATTATTATATTATTTAACCTTGGGATAATATGCAATTATCTCACTATTGAACTTCTGGATAATATGCAATTATCTCACTACTGAACCTTGGGATAATATGCAATTATCTCACTAATGAACTTTTAGATACTATGCAGTTATCTCACTTTTGAACTTTTGGATACTTCATCTTGTCAATGATGTTAGTGGTTTCTGTCTGGCATTCCTTGAGGTGGCGTGGCCAGACGGTGTCCACCCAGTCCATCTGTCGGGCCTGAAACACAGCAGTAACCAGTGGCAGAGTGGCATTGAGTGACATCAATTGTAGCAGTGCAACAGAGAGTGAGGAACAGACAGAAAGGGTTAAGAGTAGAGCTGGGTCCAAGTACATAATTACATTTGTAAAATGTTGTTATGGACAATATGGTGTATTAGCATTGGATCTGGTTTTTAAATGATACTGTAATTGGTTTCTTCCTTGTAATTACACAAATTACGATTAATTTCAAAATATTTTCTTATCACAAACTTAACCTAAAAAACTATCAAAGGTGCTGTCTCAGACAAGTCGAAAATCAGACTATATTATAAAATGCCTTCCTCTTAGGATAAAGAGTTGGTCCCAATTAATACATATGTAATTGTAGTTGGAATTAGTATGGTGTAACTGTAATTGAGTAGACATTAGTGTGCACATCCACTTTAGGTTTAAAATTTATTGGAAACAGGAATTCAGAAGTAAAAACATAGGAATAATTTCTGACAAAACAGGTATATTAATGTGTCATTCAACATGCGTGCTACTGACTCGAGTCAACACAAGTTAGTAACCGTCGACTTTCAATATTATGATGCAAAATTTGCCCTACACAAGACACTCAAAGATTGCACGCAGGCACACGTGCCAAAGTGGGTGTCTTGTACAAACATCTGATACTCACAATAGTGGGTTGTTCAACATAATTCTGCAGCTTTGTGTGACTGAACTCAAGACTGATAACATTGAGAGTACGGTCACGACTGTCAGGATTCTCAAAGTAGTGCGCCCATTCCTTCATTGTCATGTTGATTCCCTTCTGTGTCATTGCGTCGACTATGTCGAGGATCCGTCGTGACCCTGACCGTGACACAATAGCAATCAGACACCATCAGAACATAATGACCTAAGACATCTCTCATCTGTGATATTACCTGTCTTCCTGTGATGATGAATAGATAGATAATACGTAATGAACTAAAATAAAACATACTTATTAATTGTGGGCCATTGTTGAGTCACTCTCATTTGAGAGTAGCAGGTTGTTTTTAGACATTGTCATATTGAATAGTGACTTTAATAGCGCTAGTAGCACCCCTCCGTGCACCATGTTTAAGGGTGGCAGACCAGCTAAGGCTGTGTGGGAACATTTTGTTAAAGTGGAAAGTAATGGAAAAACAAAGCAAGTTCTGTGGTCACAAGTTGTCACCCAAATGTGATAGAATGTTGGTTCATCACACCAAGTGCAAAAAATCATAAATTTATATAGCATGTATTAGATTCTGGCAGTTTCTGACGTCAGAAATTATTTTCGGACAGTTTCTGACATTGTCACGTCAGAAATACCTTTCTGACTGTCAGAAACCCAACCCTGTTTCTGGAGATGTAAAAACAAGTACTTTGCTAGACACACAGTGGGGGAATTATGCAAATAACATTGCAGTGAGACTGAATGCTTCATAAAGTCGCTGAGTTGGTATATGAACAGATCTGCTAGGGGGTGAAGTGTTAAAGGCACTGAGTGGTAAAGTGTATACTGATTTAGATTTGTTCTAGAGGATAACATGTATAAGTTTACATATCACTGTTGAAGAGTTCAAAATAATGGAAGTCCATTTGAATCTGCACCATGTGGCTGGCACCATGTGGCTGGCACCATGTGGCTGGTTGCATGTGTCTACTACACTAACTTCTAACACACGAAATAGACGTATTTGTATTGATTCTTCAACAGTTAGCTATGCTGTCGAAGAATCAAAACAACGAAAGTCCATTTTTGGTGTTTTAGAAGTTAGTAATAGGCACATTCAACCGGCAAATAAAAATGGACTTCACAGGTTTAACTCTTCAACAGCGTTTTACGCAATGTGCATGAACTGGAACATTAATAAATTAATCTATTCACATTAAGACATTGATTTGACGACCTGGTAATTCTATTAGCTGATGTGACATTATCAATATGGCCTGATTGAAACACCTAAACAACTACCATTAATGTGACTTATAATGATATATATATACCAACACATAGCTATGGGGTGTCTATGAGGTGTACTTTACCTACCGACACATTGTTTGACGTCATTTACTGTGAAGTTTTGACTTGGCACCCTGAAAGTGGAGCAAAAGTGAAAGAAGCCATTTCATAGATAGCAACAGACATCCTCCTACAGGCTACTAAACAGTGGCTAAAATGTCATAAACTGCTCAGTTTCTGTTTTTTTTATTTTTTTATTCACTATTCCGGAATGTTATTATAAAACAATAAAGTTTTAATGGTGCAAGATTAATTAAAGTTTTCCGTAACATCACACTTTCAGCTGAAATCAGTGCATACCAAACTCCTGAATATTTTATTGACAATGTTTATGATACCAATGAACAAATTTAAAGCATATCTCACCTCATGCCTAGTCCAGTCTTGTCAAGGACAAGCAAGGGACAGGAAAACCCATTCTCTTGAACCCATTTCAGGTTCACCTCTGTAATGACACATTGCAAGATATGCAGCTTAGTGAACATAACTTATCTGTAAATGGAGTGTATGAATGTCACTTTTAAAGACATTATTGATGACTAGTTTGTACTGTTTGTACAATTACATTTGAGTGTTCAATCGCTAGTCTAATCACTATGCAGGCCAAGCACAATATGTCAACTTGCGTGTGCCTTTGTCCAGGCAAAGATGTCTTCCACAATGCATTAGATACGCAGAAACTACCTTAGCATCACCGTCTTGCATCTTATAACACCAACCAGTTACCTCCATATTTTTTATTTTGTCCTTGCTAGACCTGATAACTGGGCAATCTGTATGTTCATAAACATTGTGCTATTGGTATGTACCGTGTCCCTTGAGTTGCTTAGCAAACTTGTGATGGTACTTGTTACTGGCAAGTTTCTCTTCCACGCTGAACAACCTCTTGCCCTCGATTTCATCATCATCAATGTCTTCATCTGCGTACACCTTCCTCTCTTGCTTCCGCTGTAACAACACAACACCCACATACACCTTCCTTTCTTGCTTCCGCTGTAACAACACAACACCCACATACACCTTCATTTCTTGCTTCCGTTGTAACAACACAACACCCACATGCACCTTCATTTCTTGCTTCCGCTGTAACTGCACAACACCCACATACACCTTCATTTATTGCTTCCCCTGTAACAACACCCACATGAATCCAGGACAAAACCCCACTTGGACAAAACCCCACTCACTAAAGAAAATTCCGGACAAAACCACACTACTCAAATTGAAAAAAAAATTTTTTTTATAATAATATGTATTTTGGATAAGATTATGATAACTTTGATTGAACTTCAGGGGATGATCCTCAATTACACTTGGATGATCATCTTTAATGCTCAAAGAAGCCAACTAATGGTGCAGGGATCAAATATGACAGGGAAGCCATAAAAATGTGGCATCCCCAGAATTGTTAATTGCGTAACAGATGAGCTCCTTATAAAGGCCAGGAAAACTGGGTCATTAATTATTCTCAACACTCACAATCCTGGAGATCATCAAGAACAACAAGGGCGGATATGTGATAGTGTTCCATTTTTGTAAATATTGTTATGAATAAAATGATTCATTGTAGTCTTGTTTCCTTGGGTGTGGTATCATTATATGTGAGTGGAATGGGGTTATGTCCGAGTGGGGTTATGTCCGAGTGGGGTTATGCCCGGGTGGGGTTATGTCCGGGTAGGGTTATGTCTGAGTGGGGTTATGTCTGAGTGGGGTTATGTCCAACTGGGGTTTTTGTCCATTTACCCACCCACATACACCTTCCTTTCTTGCTTCCTCAGTAACAACACAACACGCACATACACCTTCCTTTCTTGCTTAATCAGCAACAACACAACACCCACATACACCTTCCTTTCTTGCTTCCACTGTAACAACACAACATCCTCATACACCTTCCTCTCTTGCGTTCGCTGTAACAACACAATGGATCCAACAATGTCAACACAAATACTTTGAAAACAGTGTTCAAATGCAAAAATCACAGATATATTTTAACCATTATTGCACAAGGCCTTGACATTAAGCTTTTGTACCCAGTGGCCCAACAGGCCAGTAGATATTAAAAGTTGCTGGCCCCCCAAAAAAGTTACTGGCCTGAATTTTTTTATTGATTTAAAAATAACTATTTTTTGCAATACATCGTATTACAAGTCGAAGGATGTGAGTTTGGCCATTATTTATTTTGCCGTTGGTGATTTAATGTCATGCTTTCAGTCAACTGGTATTCTGTATGGCAGACAATGTTGCAACAGGAATCGTTTGAGAATCATATGCCCTGTGTCGAAGCCACAGCAGGTCGCGTTTTGAGAATGATGGGTGATGCCGTCGTGTGCGTATCGAGTTACAGCTGGTTATAGTCAAAAATATGACAGACAAACCAGACCTGACTCTCTATATAACTATGATTGTTACAATTGGGTTTATATCTTTCGATTATAAACTTTTGGACTGAAGTACAAAGTTATGGTAAACTTGGTAGGCATTGTCGTGACACCTAGATAACAGTCCATGAACCAATCGGTTTATATGAAATCGGTATGTCGAAAGCATATCACGATAGCCGATACGTATCGAAGAAAATACTGCGATATACCGATATTATACTGGTCACACGACGCAACCCTAGTAAAATATAGATGTCCGCAATTCACAAAAAGTCTGCACATCGTCGCCCTTAGCGATGTCATGCAGACTTTTTTGTGAGGCTTGTACTTATCAAAACAAGATGGCAACTCTACGAAGTGACAACACAAAATCAGATGAGATGAAGACTGTGTTTAATTGTAGCACTGGGGTGAATGGCAAGGACAAGTGATTGAAACAATGACCTGTGGCTGTGACTAACGGGCCAGTAACATATGGAAACTTGTGGCCCGAAAGCCCCAAAAATGGCGCCGGGCCAGAGTAAATAATGGAATAGCCCTTCTTGTGTTTACTGAAATAGTGCCCTAGCTAAGCTAACAATGTGAACGTTGCATTCGTGCATTGTTGAAAGTAGGCGTCCACTTCTGGCCTGGGGCATGGTGGTTGTGTGGTAGAGCATCGGTCTTTCAGTTGACTGGACCGGGTTTCAAAACCACCTGCTATCATTTCGAAACTTGGGCAATTTTGTTTACCTCACACTGCCTGTGATTTTTTAGACACTAAAAGCTGTTGCCAGTGTTGGTCTTTTCTTCCTGGTGTCGTGCTGGCAGGGGAAGCAAAATATTCCACACAGGGAAATCATGGAAAAAACATGTTGTGGACTCACAGAGATTGTGATCTCTAAATTCTAGGCTAGCGCTGTTGGTGGCCATTTGGGCCATAGTCCACATGGCATCGGATTTGGCTAAACAAAAGTTACCCATTTGAGCCAATTTGGCCACCAGCATTTTCATTGAAAAGCCTGCAGAATACATTAGAATTTTTTTTCTTGATGCACATTAGAAAAATGTGGCTAAACCTAAAGCAATTTGTATTTGAGTAAACAAAACATTAGGGCTTTAGCCAAAATGGCTAAACAGTTTGCAACATCAGAGCTAGGCCAGAAGCTATCACTGAAATCCTGTCACAACGACTCTGCCAAGTATTGAAGTATAACAAATATACAAGTAGAGAGGTTGCCTTGCTCCCAACCCAGGCCTAGCCTTAGGCCAGGGTGCAGGACTGTGCATCCCGGTTGCCTGTCCAAACGTACCTCATAAAACGGTTTCAACCTTTACTGGCAATAGAACAACAATGAACACTGACTGGAAAATACATGTACCTAAGGATCCACCAGTTGACAAAGACGGGGACCGATCGCACCATGGAATCAAACATAATTATTTATCATTTTATTGTGTATTTAAACTTTAAGTTCGGGGTCGTGCGACAAACTCACAAAGTCACAAACCCACATAATTTTTCGATACCCTCATCTAACCCACATTTAAATAACTCTACCTGAAATCGGGTTCCAATTTTTCTATTTGCTGCCATGTTACAGCCTGATCTCCAACCGTCACAACGCGAATAAAGCCTGTGGTTGTTTGTATGCCGAGTGATATTCGGGTAACCGTAACGCGACAAATCTCTGCGCCGCCATTTCTTTGTGCCCGATTTATGCCATCAGTGGGCGACGGTGCTGCCACGCAGCGGATTACCAATGCGACACGTACAAAAGGTTTCAAGCTCCTTTGAGGTATTGAAAGGGGTTATATCTCTCCTCCTACAATACAATTTTTTTATTAAGGTCTCTATGGTCCATTTTATGCATTCTGTGTAGAAAACGTGGAATTATTTCAAAAAGAAGGAGCTTATTTGATAAGAAAAGAGAAACACGAAGGCAGGTGACTTAATAAAATATGTTTAAAATAAAATTAACAAATATATCAGAAGGGCGGGTTACACAAAGTTAGAGATGGATAATCGTTGGACTCTATATATAAACAAACGGCTTCCTTGTCCAATTGCCATTTTGTGTTTTTGTTTGGGATAGCACTCTTGTTAAATATTGTATTAATAGTATATTAAAACAAGAAGAATGCACATGGCTTACTGCTTACAAAGTAAGTTACCAGGCATTCAATTCGGTTAGAACATGAAGCGACACCTGTTTGCGAAAACTGAAAAGAGGTGTACAGTAACTGGTGTAATGTACGCGACGACACAAAGCAAGCATTGTAGATGTGTACGACGTCTGCAGACTGGAGTAGTTTGCATCATCAAAGACAAACAACTACATGGATCAATAAATAATACTTTTATTCAGTGAAACAACGCAATACACAATACCTGGTGTATATATAACTACGGATAAATAAATTAACGAAGACGAGTTCAGACAGAGGTCATGCTAAAAACACGAATGAAACAACATAATAAATTAACGATGACGAGTTCAGACAGAGGTCATGCTAAAAACCACGAATGAAACAACATAATAAATTAACGATGACGAGTTCAGACAGAGGTCATGCTAAAAACCACGAATGAAACAACATAATCAAACAATATCAGAAGTAATCGATTTGCGAAAACCTTCACAAAGATACCTTTCCGCACTGCGAAGTAGCTGTCCATTAATTGAGAGACTATTAACTTTACTGAGTAAGCAGTTGAGTGCGTGATGAAACAGTCTCCAGCAGGAAGACAACATGACTTTATGAGTCTTTATATTTATAACAAATCTTACACTTGAAAAGTTTCACTTCTAGTCGCCCGACGAAACGTTAATTTACTAGGCATATAAATTAGACTGCAGACTGCCTACCGCCCACAGCCAGGGGGTTCTGTTGCACCCTGTTCCTGCACACGCGGGATTTGCTCAATGGCCCAATTCTGAACTCAACCTCATAACGGCGGACATTCTTGGGTGACCTTTCCGAGTAATCTAGTGTAATAATATCCCGCCTCATTTTCTATGTCAAAATTGCATTTATCCTTATGAAATTAACCAGCGTGTCCTCCAATTATAGGAAGCAAACAACTTTCGTCGATATCTATACCCGTTTCTATTCACCAGATAAAGTAAAACTACTATAATTTTTAATAATTGTTATCTATAACGTTATGCAACGTAAACACCCACTAACCAAGCATTCACTTTGTTTTAACTTGATTTCAACATACACCCATGCACCCCCTAAACTTACTTTTCACAAGGCGGATTACGTTATTTAATGTCGATGAGTGCAAAACATTGATAATGGTGACAGACAGTCATATGATATTGGGTAGCTGAAGACTACACATAGCAGAAAACCATCTTCATTTCGCAATATCAGAGTGCCGCACGGTGTCACGACTCGTTGTTGGAGCGAGGTCGTGACATCGGGATGCTTAATGCAGGCACACAAATAACAGTTGTCGCAGGATCATTGAATGTGCATGAAAGAACGATTGTTGGACTCCAACAACGTTACAATGCAATTGGTTGTACAACAGATCATTCGATAAGTGACCGTAGCCATGGCCGCCACATTGTTTTGTAACACATTCGTGATTGATGAAGAGATGCGGCAACGACGGTCTCAGTGGCTGTATCAACATCGGTATTGGACCAGATAATGTGGAACCAGGTTGCCTTTACAGATGAAGCCCGTTTTCGATTGCCTTTACAGATGAAGCCCGTTTTCGATTGTCCAATTTTGATGACCGGGTACGTGTATACCGACGGCGTGTGGAACGGTACTCTGATGCAGCAGGTGTGTATATATATATATATATATATATATATATATATATATATATATATATATATATATATATATATATATATATATATATATATATATATATATATATATATATATATATATATATATATATATATGACACGTGTGGTGAACCGGGTGTCACGGTGTATGCAGACATATCTGCCAGAACTGGTTGTCACAAACGGCAGACTCAATGCCTAGATATACAGAGATGAATCCCTCATTTCTGAACTGGTACCAAATGCCCGACCTCATATCGCACGGATTAAGCAAGCGTACCCACAGCAGCAACATAATAATTATTATTCAGACGCTGCCATGTCCTGTGTTTAGCCCGGATATATCTCCCAATGAACATGCATGCGGTGAACTGCAGAGATGGGTTTATCGGCGATTATGACTTCCGTTTTTTTTTACTAGTATATAAAGATATGAGAAAGGTATATTGGAATAACACACTGAAGAATAAGACAGCAATAGAATGCCGAAACATTTTAAAATATGAGACTGAGAGCATCATTGATTTGTTCCATTAAAAGTAACGGAAAACGGATATAGCATATATAAAGAAAGTAGCAAATTATACCTATGTACACAACTAAAACAACAGTTAGGCTTCATTTAGAAAAGTGTATACACGCTTGGAATTTGAAAGGCCATATCATAGATACGCCAGAGGGAATACAGAGGAGAGCAACAAAAAATTAATCAGAACTGAGAGAACTTAGTTTTCCTAGATTTTTTTTATAGAAGAATAGACGTTAGTGAAGGAACGAAGTGACATTAGTGAAGGAACGAAGTGACATTAGTGAAGGGACAGGGTAGGCCTCTGCATTACATATCAGAAAGTATTACATTTCACAGAGGACGATATATATTAATGGAACAAATTAACCGATTGTGTAAATGCTAGCAGCGTGAATATGTTTAAAACAAAATTGACAAATATATCAGAAGGGCGGATTACACACACACACACATGAATAATTGTTGGATTATCGATCGATAAGCCAATGGCTTTCTTGTCCATTAGCCATCTGTTTTTTATTTGCTTTGGATGGAGATACTGTCCAATCTTGTTAAACTGCTACTTCGGAGACGTCTTCGTGAATGAGATTAACTATGACGAACGCAGAACAATTGATGTGAGGACGTCACGAACGCTTTGTGTTTCAGTGTGAACAGCAAAACTTTGTGTTGCAGTGTGAACAGCAAAACTTTGTGTTGCAGTGTGAACGGCAAAACCTGCAAATCCGATGCTAAGTTTCGCAACTTTACCCGATCTGCAGGCGCGAGCTGTATCTGAAACTGGTGAATCCGATGCAAAGTTTTGTAACTTTACCCGATCTGCAGGCGCGAGCTGTATCTGAAACCGGTGAATCCGATGCAAAGTTTTGTAACTTTACCCGATCTGCAGGCGCGAGCTGTTTCTGAAACCGGTGAATCCGATGCAAAGTTTTGTAACTTTACCCGATCTGCAGGCGCGAGCTGTTTCTGAAACCGGTGAATCCGATGCAAAGTTTTGTAACTTTACCCGATCTGCAGGCGCGAGCTGTTTCTGAAACCGGTGAATCCGATGCAAAGTTTTGTAACTTTACCCGATCTGCAGGCGCGAGCTGTTTCCTTTCAATCTTATCACGCGATATGACCACCAGAAGAACCCGGTACTTAAACGTGCGTCAATGTACGGCAGCTTCATTCACGGAGTCCAAGTACTGGACAGCACAATTCAATGCACATGCACTGGTGCCGAATCTATACGCCTGATTTGATCTAACACTGCATATTTTACACATTAAAGGATACACGTTTTAACTTGAAACGGGTATAATTTTGCCGAACTTATGGAATGTGGCAGAAGTCTAAAACTGGGTTACGGGGGGTACGTTTTTTTATAAAGGATGGTATACAGACAATGTATTGAGTGCCCCGCCCCGGGGGAGGGCATTGCATGAATAAAAACGTTCGAGTTTCCTGTGACAATTGCGGGAAAAGATATTGTACTACACGAATATAGCGAAGATCTATTTAATACCACAAAATCAAGCAATTTATGTCTTTCTATTTCTCGTTGTTAATACTATACTTTGAAAGTTCTTTAAGGGTTTTCAATACACCAAATACAACCTAGCAAGATATCGCGAGTGAATTTTCCGAAACTTGCATGAGTTCTCCTGGTGCGTATTTGAATTTATAATTTGCGATTGGTTGACTACAGCTGCTGGCCAGGAGTACGTGCTGGCAGGTAAATGTCTAAGCTCAATGAGATGGTTCTACTGCAGTTCGACAGTGCTTCGTGATGTTCACGATAACGACCGCATCCGCGGAAACTGTGCCATGTAGGCCAACGACTAAATTACCACGATCTTAAGGAAGCCATTTCGGAATCGCTACTCTCTCTTATTTGTTTTTATAAGTAATCTTACATCTTCATTATATACAGACAAGCAGGAGGATAACCGCTGTTATCCTGGGATAATGCAATTTTCAACGCTTTTGGAATTTCCAAGAAATATCAAGGTCAGTAACATATGACCTTGAAATTCAAAAAAATTGCTCCGAGTCTTATTTGATTCTACGTGACATTTTACATATTTAATGGTCCATATTTCATATTTTTATCCAGCAAATAGCGATACGTTTCGCTATACACCTTGCTAACGCTGCTGGTTATTATTGGTTGAAATGTGCCGCGAAATTGAGAACCGTTACATGTGCACTATGCATTTCTGTAAGCTAGATCTAGTGTATTAATCTGGTTTTTTTTCAACCAGGACGGAATGTCTTCGTCAAGGTAACACCATGGGAGAAGTAGTAGTTGCATTTCTTGAATCAGGTCACCTATATAATAAGAAGATACACCTAGCAATGATTTGTCGAACTAACTGTTCTGAGGACGTGTTCCTTCTTCGTGTATTCAGCAGCGAGTTGAGTCGTTAACCACCGGTGGGACATGAACGACAGCCGGAGCCGTTAAACAGCATCTTTGGTGACAGGCCGCCATCGACTTAACATGCTGACGGATCACTACTTCGGTTTACAGAAACACACATTCTAGCAGCTCTCAAGAAAACAAAATTATCGATCTAAGCACACCTTATAGCAGCTCTCAAGAAAACAAAAATATCGGTCTAAACACACCTTCTAGCAGCTCTCAAGAAAACAGAATTATCGGTCTAAACACACCTTCTAGCAGCTCTCAAGAAAACAAAATATCGATCTAAACACACCTTCTAGTTGCTTTTTAGAAAACAAAATTATCGATCTAAACACACCTTCTAGCATCTCTCAAGAAAAGAGAATTATCGATCTAAACACACCTTCTAGCAGCTCTCAAGAAAACAAAATTATCGATCTAAACACTCCTAGCTGCTCTCTAGAAAACAAAATTATCGATCTAAACACACCTTCTAGCTGCTCTCTAGAAAACAAAATTATAGATCTATTTTTTCACGTTTTAACTGATTTACTCACACTCAGTTTGGTGTTCACTTCTGCTCACATCCGTTGTGACTGTTTTCTTGGATGTAAAACCATTCTGCTTATGTCTTCTCTTTCAACACCACTCTATCACTTTCACCAGTGTTGTTGGTGCTACTTTTATATCTCTTTCACAAAAGAAAGGCAAATCGTAAATAATGACAAACACAACTATTTGAAGTGCTCATTTGTTTCCTATTCGCGAATTATGCATTCACAATAACGTCCAATAACTCGGGAAGTACGACTGCCACAAAGGGTAAACCACTATACACTGCACGTGATATTTATCTGCTTGCAATGCTATGTAACTTCATCGGCGTACCAGTTCATGTTAACACATATTGTACAGTGAAAGATAAGTTCTCATCGAACCGTCCGGGCATTCTTTTTCTGCTTCGTCCCTGATAAACATTTATGTCGTCTGGTGTCGGTTATTACACCGTCGTAGTAATGTAACAATATTCTGGTCCCTTGATTGTAAAACTGTGGATGTGAAACTATACTGCTCGAGATAATTTAATTATGCCGTTTTTGCTGCATTCGTTTTAGGGGTGACTACCTTTCTCGTAGATTTACCATGTTTAGCACGATGGCCACACGCCAAACCGTTCCACAGGATGATGCATAAACCAAATACATTATAACCCAACTGCCTTTGTGAGTTCCAGCGTATGTATATAATTCACATCATAGCACACGCTGCATACTTTTTACATGTATACTAGACTAACTTACCAAATTTATGTCGACGTTCGGCTCTGTAGGGCAACCATCTTTATGCACTGCATAGATCATACCAGGGAATCTGCCTCCTCTCGTGCGGTCCGTGCTATCCATGGCTACAACAAGGTGGGCCTGGCCTGCACGGCTGTACTGCGGCTTCTACGCAGACATCACATTCATAACATGGCTACAACAAGGTGGGCCTGGCCTGCACGGCTGTACTGCGGCTTCTACGCAGACATCACATTCATAATATGGTGCTGTGCTCGAGATGTCTGGTTTGTTTCGGTATGCCTGGTAAATTGTGAAAAATGTTCCACAGGTCATCCCATCTCATCTTTTCCAGTGTAATCCTTCCTCCCTCCCCCCATCGTGGTTCCCAGCTCTTGACTTTGTATTTGACCTAAGCTTTTTCATTCCCTTGCGGAGCATAGGCCATTAACGACTCCTTTCCACCGGACATGTTCTGAGGCTTACGTTTCCTGTTGTTTCCATCTACGACCTGCTTTCCCATCTCTGCTTCCACATCTGTGCGCCAAGTGTTTTTTGGCCTTTCCCGTTTGCCCTGAGGGTTCCAAGTGTCTGTATTTTAATAGGTTGTGTTGGCTTCATGAGAATATGTTGTATCCAGCTACACTTCCTCCTTATTTGATGTTCAGTTAGTTCTTGATTTGTTCATTTCCACAGTGCTTCATTACTAATTGTTTCTGGCCACCATAACGGAATTCTCCTTCGACAGTTGTTTACAAAACTCTGGATCTTTGGTAAACTTTGTAGTACGCCTTGTCTTGATCCACACTACTGCAGATTGTTATAGCACAAACATTTGAGTTAGAATTCCGAGCTCAACCCCTCAATATTCAACAGTTTCCGACGCCTGTGTTTGCTCACGATATACTTCCGTGTGCGTATTGCAAGGATGTCCAATGAACACAATGCATTTCACAACCTCCTCGAATCTACCGCTATTCCAAACTTTACTAATTTCGTGGAATTTCACAATCTCCTCGACTCTATCGCTCATCCAAACTTTACTAACCTCGTGGAATTTCACAATCTCCTTGACTCTATCGCTCATCCAAACTTTACTAACCTCATGGAATTTCGGTCAAACCCATATCTCAGACCACCAATGACGAGAACATCTGCGTACCTAACCAAAAGTCAAATCGAGGTTATCCCTCATGACCCTCTGTCAGCTCAAACTGAGTATGTCTCTCTGTGGCTCACTTCTGTCTCGGGATACAATGTCCAGGATGTGGCGCCGTAGCCGGTCCATGGCAACAGTAGTCCACGTTTGGCAGCTCGCCAAAGTAGACTGATTTGGGTAGTCTGCTTTCCATCCTGCAGATGTGTCCAACCCGGCGTATTCGGCGATGTTATAGAATACTAACGAGCGGACGGAGGCCTTTCTAGTGGAAACTTCCTCCTGTGTCACTTTGTAATGCCAGCGAATACCTAGTATTATTCCTAGGTTTCGCATATGGAACTTCGTTAGTCTAGCCTCTTTATTTCGTGTTAAGACACATGTCAGAACTAGAGTTTTTCATTTGCTACGCCGACTCTGTGGAACGCACTCTGTTAGTGTTAAGTATATAGTGTTAAGTATATAGGAAATATAAAGATATTCCGTCGCAAGCTAAAAACCCACCTGTTTACAACTGGAACAGTTTATCGATTAGGAACTGCTTAACCCCTTTTGTTATGGTGCGCTGCCAAGCTTGGGTATCCGGAGGATTTGCGCGAAATAGAAGTATTTTATATTGTATATGTCAGCCAGATGGCACTGCTGTAACGAAGTACGGTAAGCATGCAAGCTTCGTGTACTCTACTCTCTCAGCGAACTGTTTGAGGCGAATGAGAATGACTCGGACAAACACATTCAAGAGTGACAAACCACGATAGTTATCGCATGTGTTATTGTCATCGGAACACACGACGGACAATGAAGCTGCAGAATTCCTCAAAAGCAATCAAACCTTGCTAAAGAAGAGTGCCCTAAAATAAGATAAATCTACTAAAATCATTATACAAAACTGAATATAATCAATTTAAACTACAGTAGATCACATATCGCCATTCCTGCCATGTCGTCCCACAGTGCTATCGGCATACATACAACATTATGTTAGATTGGCACATTACGTGTGAAACAGAAAGCTGGGCATCATCAAGAAGGCGGAAACTGTTGAGGCATTCAACGTAGAACGTTTGTCAACCCCTGTTATATGCCTCATACGAATGTCATTTAAAAAGCATGACGCCGTCCAAACACGTGTGATCTACTCACGCCAAGGAAACAACGCGGTACCTCGATCGCAACGCACCCTATAACCTACACATCAATGGACAGTTCAGCGAATCGCTCAACTCCCCTGCATATAGACAGGGCGTGCACCATGTGAAACACCCCACGGTGACAGGTCACTAGCACGCGGTTCAACTTTCACACCGACAGAAATGCTGTTCAACAGGCGGTAACAGGTGTTCTGTCGCTGCAACCCTAGACGTCCAGCTACGACCACGCTGACAACCAGTAAACAACGACACATTTGTCACATGTATTTGCATGCGGCACTACCTAAATAACAGTGTATCCGCTTGGCAAACTGTCATAACAGTACAATTATACATAGGCTCAGACGTAGTCTGGTTTTTAAAAATGTACGCGCACTGAGTAATCGACGTACGCGAACACATGCATGGCCATGCCAACACATGTATGGTTATGCCACTGTTATTCAAAGTAGACCCAATTGGCCAATCCTGCAGGTGAGATTTTTAAAAGGATGCTGTGCCATTCATAGCGTTAATTTTATTTGGTGCAGCAGTCCGCGTGAAGAAACAATGAATTCGTAGCTACCCATGGTTACCTATTACGTCCCACTGCGCAGATGTTGATTTAGCTGCGACTTGTTTTTAAGTGAACACTAGTCGACGGCACACGCAGAATCCGCATCTAATGACAAATTCACGATTACATACATAATTCAGTATCCGTTAAACGTCTACGGGCGTTAATAAGATATGGCGAAACCCGTCTTGATTTGGCGATTGCAAAATCGTTCGCCGAATTCGCTCTGATCCAAGGGTTATTTCGCTAGTTAGTAAGTTATGGGTTTAACTAGATATACACAACTACAATCTTCGGGACGGATGCTTGTAGACTCCGCTTGTGGTATTAACGTAGGTTTTTGTAAACTTTTAATTGTGCTCATATTATAATGCCTTAAACAATCTAGACTGCTTTTCGGTAAATAATTTTGGTATCCGGTGATATAGGCCCAATATATCTACTAAGCTAAAGCATTTTATTTGATCTGACGCAGTTGTCGCTATATTCTACGTAATTCGTACATTGGGTAGAGCCGAACACGGAGCAAGTAGCCCCGATCCGACAAAATAAACAGCACCTAATTGGCGATAAATAATATATAATAATATAACTGAGGTGATACAGCACTTGTCATATGAATTGCACAATCCGTAGACGGTCTATATCTTAACCAAACGCACCAACACGGAACATTACTGCTGTACAACTACTGTACAACTACTGTACAACTACTGTACAACTACTGTACAACTACTCAGCGCTGCGCTCGATTGTTCCTGGTCAATGCAAGTGCACGGATATGTACGAGTTCTCAGATGGTTCTCAGTGCCACTAGTGGGGCCAGGCTTATGACCGAGCAACTGCCCAAGCATCGATAATCTTAAGGTCAAATATAATGATTGACATATATAGGCGTCATCTATGAACATCCCAATACTGTTGAGCACATCGTCGTGTAGGACTATACGCTAAGTGGGTCACGTAAGTATGAAATAACGATTAATACATAGCGTGTAAACCTGGTTTCATTTAATAATAACAGTAATATAAAACAGTTGCACAACACCATAATTATATAGATACCCATACAAATCAACAACATCATCTTCACATTTATTACATGGTGAATAAGTATAAACTCATATTTGTAAATAAAATATGATGGTCAGCTTGCTAGTGCGTTTTAGCTAAACGACTATGCTGGTTCAAGAGAAAATAAATATTTACTTTGTTTATGCTCAATTGGAGCAAAGGTCATCGTCTATTAATCGATGATGTCCTGCTCGGCCCCTGCCAGTCACAGTCAATTATGTTATTAAGGAATCAGGTTACAACACGGCGACTCAGCAAATTTAAACTTACTTTGCGTCAGGTCAACGAAACTGCATGCCTCCGTCCACGAGACAGAAATAGCAAACAGCGGCGACACGCAGCCATTCATCGACGACACGCAGCCATTCATCGACGACACGCAGCCATTCATCGACGACACACAGGCATTCATCGACGTTTCCAACCATGGTCGGGTTAGGAGCAGGTCACAATTGTTGACAGTTACCTATTCGTACAAAGCGTACTGGGGTGAGGGGTCAAGGCCCAGGGACTATTTTTTATGTCGGTCGCATGCGAAATATGACCACCGTTGCGTCATGCAGTACGGTGAACTGTTACGGAACTAGTATTTACCTATTGTCTTAAATCACGTAACGGGTCACACCGCGGCGCTGTAATACCGCCCGACACCTTAGACATCCACAACTTAATGGAAAACAATTAACAATACGACACTGCGGAGTTGTTAGAAAACATGAAGCTTTAATACAATTATTGGAGATAAATGTTTATAAACATGTTCTGGCGATTATTATTGTATGTCCTAAATACATGCACTGTGTCATGACATCGATACAGCTGTACATCGATATAATTATTTTTATGTGGAAAATTATCGACATGTTTATACCTTCATGTTCGTTCACGTATGCCCATAAGACGAGTCGAAAATCAGGTTGCAAAACTGAAAATAATCATGATGTAAAAGAGGACAAAAGAGGACAAAAGAGGAATCTAGTTCAAGCACGTGTGATCCCCAGCTAACAGCCATTGGACGGCTTCGCTCCAAACATGAATTCCCACCCCTAATTTGAGGAGGTTTCTACACCAATGATTAAACAATAACATCGTGCAGAACATCGAGTGAGGCTACGACAACCACTGGCTATATTTTTCTATTATTAGACTTCTTTGAAAGTCTAAATCAAGCCTGTCTTTGAATTACAGCCTGCTAAAATATGCACTGATCAACCCATGTGAATAATGGGAATGTGTATGAAAATATTGATACAAATATTTTTTCTCACTCAAGAAAGATAATAGAACTAGAGGACATGAAGTAACATTAGTGAAGGATCAGTGTAGTTTGGAGATCAGAAAGTATTCATTCTCGAGGACCATCAACGAATGGAACAAATTACCTACAGATTGTGTAACTGCTAGCAGTGTGAATATGTTTAAAAACAAGGCTGACACACATCTCAAGAGGGCTGGTTACACATAGATAAAAAAATTGGACTGTCGATAAGGCAATGGCTTCCTTGTCCACTTGCCATATGGGCCTTTGCCTTGGATGGCAATCTTGTTAAATACTTCACCATTACATAAATCATAGTTTATCAGTCATCGTAGTGTTTCCGAAATATTTTAGTATGTTTTCACACGAAACTCACCCAGTATATCACAGCCACATAGGCGCGCCCTCGAAAGTGGGAGAAGTGGAACGTGCCGAGACTACAATGACACGACGCGAGCCCGAGGCTTCCACTGGCAGCTGGAACTTGTGAATGTACTTGATGTTATGGTCTTCCTGGAGAACGGATGAATGGCCGGATTCTGATACTTCGTGTTTTAATAAAAATAACGACACATTAGTTCACGCTAAGGCACTTTCACGTTTACATCTTTGGTAATGTTGCTCCTGAAAGTCTAGGCAAGGACGGAAATATACTTCCACTTCCCCAGGTTCAAGTCTGTGTGGAATTTGCATCGCTTACATATTATACACAATATTTTGCAATGTGCATTTCATTAACTAAATTAATTAAGTTAACTACAACCAACAATGATGCTTATATAATTGCACCGAAGGATGTAATAAGTGCAGTACCGGTACAAGAAAACACGGGCAATGCAATATCCCCGGGTACAACAAACACACCACACCACACCTCACCTCACCTCACCTCACCTCACCTCACCACACCACACCACACCACACCACACCTCACCTCACTACACCACACCACACCTCACCACACCACACCACACCACACACCACGCACGCACGCACGCACGCACGCACGCACGCACGCACGCACGCACGCACGCACGCACACATACAAGGCACTCATACGGACGCTATTGTGTTACCACTTTGCAAGACGTCACCATATTCTACACTGCCACTACCAGCTGCGAACTGTGATTAAAACGTCTAATATCAACATGGTCTAACAGCCGTGCTAAATAGACAGCGGCCATTTTGACGCCTGCCAAAGGTCAGCGAGCATCGAACCGAGACCCAAACACCGATCAGTGGCAAATTGAGTGTAAATAAAGCCGTTGCTTAGTCTGGTTGCTATGCATGTGTACAGAGTTGTACTTAACCAACAAGCGAGAAACCTTAACACGTTAACTGGGAAAGTTTAGCTCCACATCTACACTGAGTTGTATCGTTACTTGACAATAGCTATATAATTAACCTTTCTCGTTGCTTACACGAAACTGTGCTTCACATGCATATAGTACCATGTTATAGTCGTACTTCCTTGTCGATAATGTTTTCGCTTTATAGCCAGCTACAAAACACAAACACAGGTTCAAAACTTCCATCCATGTCAAGTGGCCTAATAATGCATAATTTTATAAATTTACTTCGGTAGGTTTAAAGTGTACACGGCACAGTGCAAACAGTCTGTTTTAAGCAATCTGTTATTCTACGTTTTACAAATGGTGGCTACGGGATATAGCTTATGAATCTGTCTTAGACAGTGTTTGAACACAAAATACTAAATGTTACATACATTAATTAGAACCATGCATTAAATATTCCATTAACATTGTATATCGCACGCACGTGTGCGCTTCTGTTAATTTTATCACGATGCTGCAAGGAGAAAATTTAGTTTTTTAAAGCCGATATACCACAAACTTCAAGATATGCATAAAACTTAAAGGTGTTTAATTTATTTTTTTGCTACTCCCATACCAGCGCGCAGATGTAACACAGCGTGACGTCATCACCTCGCTCAATAAAAGAGCGAACTATCCATTAACCAGGAAAAAATTATACCCACAACACACATGCGCCAAAATTGCAATAAGATAACCCATCGTTTAACATGGAAACTAAAGCACACATATCGAAGCATTGCATGCTACATAGGTGCGCGTAAACCTCGTCCCGAAATCCAGTCAACGGTGCGCAGTGAAACCCGTTGCTTAATTTGGTTGCTATGCACGTGTACGAAGTTCCACCTAACCGACAAACCATTTTCTTCCACAGGTTAACTCAGATAGATCAAATCTACATTGTCTACGAGACATAATGCCATATCACTACAAATGAATATGCAATCGTTCTCGCACCTAACGCGCAAATTTGCAGCGCTACGACCGCAATCAACACAGGTGCATCACCAATTTTAATGTCTTACTATAATATGATTATCTTTCTCGATAATGTTATCCCGTTTTATGAATCGCAGCAATTAACTATATACGTTTGCAATCAAATCCATGATGTCATATGATATGACAGTTCATAACCTCTTATGAATCACTTAGTCAGGTTTTATTTGTATACAGTAATTGGAATTCATGCAGTTGGAATGTAACGGAAAATCTCACTACGGGTTGCGCTAAACTATCTCATTAACTTCTCGTAACCAGGTTTTTGAACAAACGGTACTAATAGTCAGCTATTTTAATCAAAACAATACATCTTACCAACGTCCGTCCACAACTCTATGCGTATTGGTTTTTATTACATTATCGACATCCGTTCTGGATTTCAAGCATATACATCAGATGCGGAGTTCAGCTTAACCGAAATACGATTTTTTTTTCATAAGTTAACTCAGATTCATTATTAACTCTATATACTCGACGAGGTTGATCGATCAATGACTAAAACTGAACACTTAACAATCAGATCAATGTCATCTGACGTGACAGTTCGTAATATCTCCTGAATTGCATTGGGGGTTTATTTGCATAGTTCTGTCATGCAGTCGGAAACTCTTTATCTCAAAATGGGTTACTTTAGACTCTCATTAACCACTCGCAACCAGGTTTTTTTGAACAAACAGTACTAAATGCTAGATATATTTACATATCAAATCCATAGACACATTTTTACCAAGTATTACATGATTTGTGTGAAGCTACCCGGGGGCACTAGCTTAATTAATGCGGACTGGTCGACCAGCAGACTTAAACGTACCCACAAAGCATCAATATATTATGGAGAATTGTTGGGGGCTCGCGCACCTTTTGCGTTCCCTATTATCAATTGAAGTAGATAATAATGAATAGGCTTTTGTTTGCAATGTCTTCGCAACAGCCATTTAACATTAACACTGTTAGTGCCGTTTTAATAATTACGCATGTAGCATTCACAAACGTGCAACAACAAAATATTGCCAATATAATATACATCGATACGTATGCAGACAAACGCGTTGGCTTAAACATTGAGTAGATCCTAGCTAAATAGGCTATGCCAATACTGCACAATCAATCATAAGAAGTATCTACCAAATAATGTAATCAGGGCTGGCATTCTAGCTTGTATCGTTGTCAACACAACCTTTTAATTTAATTACTGGATTAAAGCGCTTTAAAAATATACAGATTGACCAGAACTGGGCGTATTTACGACCTCGGCGGGGGGGGAGCTTCGCCACCAATTAGTAGTAGTGGCGCAAGTTGCGTATTTAAGGGCGCGCGCACTGGGCCCATGGCTTAGATTTTAGATTTTTTCGTATGTAAACTGTTGCACCACTACATGGTAAACTACTGGGTTACTAAGCTTGCCCCCTCTCCACCTTTATGAGATCCTTGATACGCCATTGAATGGCGCAACCTAGGTAAGCTGGGGTGCCATGGCCCAATGTCCCACCTCGTAAATACGCCACTGAGAATCATCGTGATAATACACTTGGCTCGATGCCAGGCTTTAAAGGCGCGGGTCCAACCGTGTCCCGAAATAAGGTCATAGCGCGCAGTGAAAACCGTTGCTTAGTTTGGTTGCTATGTACGTGCACGGAGTTCTACTTCACCGACTAATGAATTTCTTTCAAATGTTAACTCAGATACATCAACTCTACATCTCCGACAACTTTCATCGCCGTATAATTAAAATTGTACAGTTACCCCTACCAGCACCTTACGCGAAAATCTGCTGCGCAACCGCTGCTGCCAATACTAACGCGCTGCCATTTTAATGTCGTAGATCTTTGTCGTTCATTTTGTCTCGTTTCATAACTTGCAGCAAACAACTTAATACGTTTGCAATCAGATCAATGTCATCTGACATGACAACTCATAATTTGTTGTAAATTCCCTTAACCGGTTTTAAATGTAGGCTACAGTTCTATTTCATGCAGTCGGAAACTGTCATAATTACTACGGGTTGCGATAGGCTCATTAGCTATCTCATTGACGTATCGCAACCAGGTTTTTAAACAAACGGTATTAAATTATATATATATTTACATATCAAATATATGGACACATGTTGCTATGTATCACCAACAAAATCTTCACGCGTGTCTTTAATGCTGGGCAAAACATGATTTATTTTCAGCATGCTCGAAAGTCACCAGAAATGTAACCATAGCCCCCCTCCCCCCACATAGCCATTAGGGAAAATGCCAGGGGGCTCGGGCACATTTGATGTCCCCTATTAATCAATTGGTGTAGATAACATGAATACAGCTTTTGTTTATATTTGTATTCGCTACAGCCATTTAACATTAATAACGTTAGTGCCACATACGCAATTGGCTTAAATGCCTAGTAAACCCTAAGCCTAAGGGCACTATGCTGATACAACCTGTCACTCAAACAAATATCTGCAATATATCGCAGTCAGGAGTTTAATTCTTATATTGCTATCAACATAACTTTCTAATTTAATCACTGGATGAAATAATAATATACAGAATAATTGTGATAATACATAGTGACTGCTTTCGACGCCAGGTTTCAAAGGCGCGTGTCGGACCGCGTCCCGAAATTATGGTCAATAGCACTCTGATGTGTTGCCACTTTGCAAGACGTCACCATATTCTACACTGCCACTACCAGCTGCGAGCTGCGATTAAAACGTCTAATATCAACATGGTCTAACAACCTAAATCAAGATGCTAGGGCTTACGTTCGCGTGCACACACTTTGTTTACATCAAATGAAATATTATGCATAATCCCCAGACTTGTTAGCATGTGACAAACTGGCAAGTCAATAACCTCTAAGTCCAAGTCCAATGGGCGACCCCAGTCAGTCCCAGGTCACCAGGGTTCACCAATAGCCATGCGGTAATTTTTTGCAGAAATGTTAAGCGTGTTGCCCCGCCAAAACCATTGCAAATCATAACAAGTTAATAATGATTGTATTCAGTACGACCTGTAACAACAAAGTGGTCTCATTTTGTGTACGTTTCGAGCCACCAGACTTGTTGGCACGTCACAAATTGGCAAGTGAAGTCAAGTCTCAAGTCAATGACCTCCAAGTCCAGGTCAAGTCTCGAGTCATTTCTCCGAATTCCAAGTCAAGTGAAGTCAAATTGGGCGACTCGAGACCCTACGACCCTACGACTCGAGTCAACATGTCTGATAATCCCCAATTGTCATACATGCGCGTCAGATTTACGATGTTTAATTGTCATGTTTTATTGTATTAATTAGCAATAACTAATATCACCAAAGTTAAAATGTCACCGTCCAAATATTGCGCCAAAAAATTATCCAACGTTTACTCAACAACGCAAGTCCAAGTACGATCAGGTTTTTAAATCAACAATAGTGTCCAAAATCTGTTACATGTACGTTACGTTTATGGTTCAGTAGTTTTTATTTGCTGTAATGTACGACCATAATGGCTTCAATGGTGCAACAGAAAAAACCCGTGCAATATAATACGTACTGCATGGATACTCCCATACCAGCGCGCAGATGTAACACAGCGTGACGTCATCACCTCGCTCAATAAAAGAGCGAACTATCCATTAACCAGGAAAAAAGTATACCCACAACACACATGCGCCAAAATTGCAATAAGATAACCCATCGTTTAACATGGAAACTAAAGCACACATATCGAAGCATTGCATGCTACATAGGTGCGCGTAAACCGCGTCCCGAAATCCAGTCAACGGTGCGCAGTGAAACCCGTTGCTTAATTTGGTTGCTATGCACGTGTACGAAGTTCCACCTAACCGACAAACCATTTTCTTCCACAGGTTAACTCAGATAGATCAAATCTACATTGCCGACGAGACATAATGCCATATCACTACAAATGAATATGCAATCGTTCTCGCACCTAACGCGCAAATTTGCAGCGCTACGACCGCAATCAACACAGGTGCATCACCAATTTTAATGTCTTACTATAATATGATTATCTTTCTCGATAATGTTATCCCGTTTTATGAATCGCAGCAATTAACTATATACGTTTGCAATCAAATCCATGATGTCATATGATATGACAGTTCATAACCTCTTATGAATCACTTAGTCAGGTTTTATTTGTATACAGTAGTTGGAATTCATGCAGTTGGAATGTAACGGAAAATCTCACTACGGGTTGCGCTAAACTATCTCATTAACTTCTCGTAACCAGGTTTTTGAACAAACGGTACTAATAGTCAGCTATTTTAATCAAAACAATACATCTTACCAACGTCCGTCCACAACTCTATGCGTATTGGTTTTTATTACATTATCGACATCCGTTCTGGATTTCAAGCATATACATCAGATGCGGAGTTCAGCTTAACCGAAATACGATTTTTTTTTCATAAGTTAACTCAGATTCATTATTAACTCTATATACTCGACGAGGTTGATCGATCAATGACTAAAACTGAACACTTAACAATCAGATCAATGTCATCTGACGTGACAGTTCGTAATATCTCCTGAATTGCATTGTGGGTTTATTTGCATAGTTCTGTCATGCAGTCGGAAACTCTTTATCTCAAAATGGGTTACTTTAGACTCTCATTAACCACTCGCAACCAGGTTTTTTTTGAACAAACAGTACTAAATGCTAGATATATTTACATATCAAATCCATAGACACATTTTTACCAAGTATTACATGATTTGTGTGAAGCTACCCGGGGGCACTAGCTTAATTAATGCGGACTGGTCGACCAGCAGACCTAAACGTACCCACAAAGCATCAATATATTATGGAGAATTGTTGGGGGTTCGCGCACCTTTTGCGTTCCCTATTATCAATTGAAGTAGATAATGATGAATAGGCTTTTGTTTGCAATGTCTTCGCAACAGCCATTTAACATTAACACTGTTAGTGCCGTTTTACTAATTACGCATGTAGCATTCACAAACGTGCAACAACAAAATATTGCCAATATAATATACATCGATACGTATGCAGACAAACGCGTTGGCTTAAACATTGAGTAGATCCTAGCTAAATAGGCTATGCCAATACTGCACAATCAATCATAAGAAGTATCTACCAAATAATGTAATCAGGGCTGGCATTCTAGCTTGTATCGTTGTCAACACAACCTTTTAATTTAATTACTGGATTAAAGCGCTTTAAAAATATACAGATTGACCAGAACTGGGCGTATTTACGACCTCGGCGGGGGGGGGAGCTTCGCCACCAATTAGTAGTAGTGGCGCAAGTTGCGTATTTAAGGGCGCGCGCACTGGGCCCATGGCTTAGATTTTTTCGTATGTAAACTGTTGCACCACTACATGGTAAACTACTGGGTTATTAAGCTTGCCCCCTCTCCACCTTTATGAGATCCTTGATACGCCATTGAATGGCGCAACCTAGGTAAGCTGGGGTGCCATGGCCCAGTGCCTCACCTCGTAAATACGCCACTGAGAATCATCGTGATAATACACTTGGCTCGATGCCAGGCTTTAAAGGCGCGGGTCCAACCGTGTCCCGAAATAAGGTCATAGCGCGCAGTGAAACCCGTTGCTTAGTTTGGTTGCTATGTACGTGCACGGAGTTCTACTTCACCGACTAATGAATTTCTTTCAAATGTTAACTCAGATACATCAACTCTACATCTCCGACAACTTTCATCGCCGTATAATTAAAATTGTACAGTTACCCCTACCAGCACCTTACGCGAAAATCTGCTGCGCTACCGCTGCTGCCAATACTAACGCGCTGCCATTTTTATGTCGTAGATCTTTGTCGTTCATTTTGTCTCGTTTCATAACTTGCAGCAAACAACTTAATACGTTTGCAATCAGATCAATGTCATCTGACATGACAACTCATAATTTGTTGTAAATTCCCTTAACCGGTTTTAAATGTAGGCTACAGTTCTATTTCATGCAGTCGGAAACTGTCTTACTACGGGTTGCGATAGGCTCATTAGCTATCTCATTGACGTATCGCAACCAGGTTTTTGAACAAACGGTATTAAATTATATATATATTTACATATCAAATATATGGACACATGTTGCTATGTATCACCAACAAAATCTTCACGCGTGTCTTTAATGCTGGGCAAAACATGATTTATTTTCAGCATGCTCGAAAGTCACCAGAAATGTAACCATAGCCCCCCTCCCCCCACATAGCCATTAGGGAAAATGCCAGGGGGCTCGGGCACATTTGATGTCCCCTATTAATCAATTGGTGTAGATAACATGAATACAGCTTTTGTTTATATTTGTATTCGCTACAGCCATTTAACATTAATAACGTTAGTGCCACATACGCAATTGGCTTAAATGCCTAGTAAACCCTAAGCCTAAGGGCACTATGCTGATACAACCTGTCACTCAAACAAATATCTGCAATATATCGCAGTCAGGAGTTTAATTCTTATATTGCTATCAACATAACTTTCTAATTTAATCACTGGATGAAATAATAATATACAGAATAATTGTGATAATACATAGTGACTGCTTTCGACGCCAGGTTTCAAAGGCGCGTGTCGGACCGCGTCCCGAAATTATGGTCAATAGCACTCTGATGTGTTGCCACTTTGCAAGACGTCACCATATTCTACACTGCCACTACCAGCTGCGAACTGCGATTAAAACGTCTAATATCAACATGGTCTAACAACCGTGCTAAGTTACTAAGGTATGGTCTAACAGTGCTAAGTTACTAAGTTATGGTCTAACAGTGGTGCTAGGTTACTAATAATACAGATAAACAAAGTTTACAGGATGATCTAGATAAATTAGTCAAATGATCAGAAAAATGGCAAATGCTATTAAATTTTGGGAAGTGTAAATACATACACATAGGACATGGAAACATGGACGAAGAATATATAATGGGGGGTGCTGTACTAGGTAGAACCACACAAGAAAAGGACTTAGTTGTAACATTTAGTGCTGACATGAAAGTTTCAGAGCAATGTGGGATTGCTGCGTCGAAAGGAAATCAAATTCTAGGGCTAATTAGGAGAACTATCACGTATAAGGAGAAACAGCTAATTGTACCCCTGTACAACGCAATAGTTAGACCACATTTGGAATATTGTATACAACCATGGAGGCCGTATCGTAAGGACCTAGATAAGCTAGAAAGAATACAACGAAGAGCAACTAAAATTATTCCAGAATTGAGAGACCTTAGTTACGAAAATGGGTTACACTAGACTCTTATTAACCACTCGCAACCAGGTTTTTGAACAAACAGTACTAAATGCTAGATATATTTACATTTCAAATACATAGACACAATGTTACCAAGTATTACATGATTTGTGTGAAGCTACCCGGGGTCACTAGCTTAATTAATGCGGACTGGTCGACCAGCAGACCCAAACGTACCCGCAAAGCATCAATATATTATGGAAAATTGTTGGGGGCTCGCGCACCTTTTGCGTTCCCTATTAATCAATTGAAGTAGATAATAATGAAAAGGCTTTTGTTTGCAATGTCTTCGCAACAGCCATTTAACATTAACACTGTTAGTGCCGTTTTAATAATTACGCATGTAGCATTCACAAACGTGCAACAACAAAATATTGCCAATAAGATATACATCGATACGTATGCAGACATACGGGTTGGCTTAAACATTGAGTAGATCCTAGCTAAATAGCCTATGCCAATACAGCACAATCAATCATAAGAAGTATTTACCAAATATTGTAATCAGGGCTGGCATTCTAGCTTGTATCGCTGTCAACACAACCCTTTAATTTAATTACTGGATTAAAGCGCTTTAATGTACATATTGATCAGATATATACATATTGATACATATATAATATACATATTGACCAGAACTTGGCGCATTTAGGATCTCGGCGGGGGGGCTTCGTCACCAATTAATAGTAGTGTCGCAAGTTGCGTATTTAAGGGCGCGCGCACTGGGCCATGCCCCCATGGCTTAAATTTTAGATTATTTCGTATGTAAACTGTTGCACCACTACATGGTAAACTACTGGGTTACTAAGCTTGCCCCCTCTCCACCTTTATGAGATCCTTGATACGCCATTGAATGGCGCCACCTAGGTAAGCTAGTGGGGTGCTATGGCCCAATGTCCCACCTCGTAAATACGCCACAGAGAATCATCGTGATGATACACTTGGCTCGATGCCAGGCTTCAAAGGCGCGCGTCCAACCGTGTCCCGAAATACGGCCATAGCGCGCAGTGAAACCTGTTGCTTAGTTTGGTTGCTATGTACGTGCTCGGAGTTCTACTTCACCGACTAATGAATTTCTTTCAAATGTTAACTCAGATACATCAACTCTACATCTCCGACAACTTTCATCGCCGTATAATTAAAATTGCACAGTTACCCCTACCAGCACCTTACGCGAAAATCTGCTGCGCTACCGCTGCTGCCAATACTGACGCGCTGCCATTTTAATGTCGTAGATCTTTGTCGATCATTTTGTCTCGTTTCATAACTTGCAGCAAACAACTTAATACGTTTGCAATCAGATCAATGTCATCTGACATGACAGCTCATAATCTGTCGTGAAATCCCTTGACAGGTTTTAAATGTAGGCTACAGTTTCTATTTCATGCAGTCGGAAAATGTCAATCTTACTACGGGTTGCGCTAGGCTCATGAGCTATCTCATTAACCTGTCGTAATCATGTTTTTGATCAAACGGTATTAATTGCTAGATATATTTACATATCAAATATATAGACACATGTTGCTATGTATCACCAACAAAATCTTCACGCGTGTCTTTAATGCTGGGCAAAACATGATTTATTTCCAACATGCTCGAAAGTCACCAGAAATGTACCTATAGCCCCCCCCCCCACACACACACACATATAGCCATTATGGGGCTCGAGCACATTTGATGTCCCCTATTAATAAATTGGTGTCGATAAAATGAATACAGCTTTTGTTTATAGTTGTCTTCGCTACAGCCATTTAACATTAATAATGTTAGTGCCGTTTTTTAAATTACGTATGTAACATTAACAAATGTGCAACAAAAAAGAAAATATGCCAACGAAAGATAAATCGTATACACACACACGCAATTGGCTTAAACACCTAGTGAACCCTAAGCCTAAGGGCACTATGCTGATACAACCTGTCACTCAAACAAGTATCTGCAACATATCGCAGTCAGGAGTTAAATTCTGATATTGCTATCAGCATAACCTTCTAATTTAATCACTGGATGAAATAAGAATATACAGAATAATTGTGATAATACCCCGGGGATAATACATAGCGACTGCTTTCGACGCCAGCTAGGCTTCAAAGGCGCGCGTCGGACCGCGCCCCAAATTATGGTCAATAGCACTCAGCGCGCAGTTAAACCCGTTGCTTAGTTTGGTTGCTATGCACGTGCACAAAGTTCTAATTAACCTAAATAAGAATTTCCTTCGTAAGTTAACTCAGATTCATCAACTCTACAATTTAGACAAGTTGCAACACCATATGACTAAAATTGTGCAGTTAACCCTTCCAGCACCTTACGCGGAAATTTGCTGCATTACCACCGCAGCCAATACTGGCGCGGTGCCATTTTACCGTCATACGATCTTAGCCGATCATAATTTTTTTCTCGTTCTATGACTTGCAGCAAACTACTAAATACATATGCAATCAGATCCATGTCATCTGATCCAACAGTTCATAATCTTTCATGAATTACTTTGACAGGTTTTATATGTAGGCTACAGTTCTATGCCATGCAGTCGGAAACTGTCAATCTTACTACGGGTTGCGCACGTAACATTTACAAAAGTGTAACAAAAAGAAAATATGACCAACAAGTATACACAGATGTATAATCGACTGGCTTAGACTTTAAGTACCCTATGCCGATACAATATTTCACTCAACCAAAAATATCAGTATCAGTATCTACCAAATATGCAGTCTTATATAGCTATCAACATAACATTCTAATTTAATTACTGGATTAAAGCGTTTAACATACATAATCATAGTGATCATACAGTGGATATTTCCGACGTCAGGCTTCAAAGACGCGCAATGCAACAAAGGTGCGTGTATACCGTGTCCCGAAATACGCAGCGCGTATAGTGAAAACTGTTGCTTAGTTTGGTTGCTATGTACGTGCACGGAATTCAACTTAACCGATAAACGAATTTCTTTTACAAGTTAACTCAGATTCATTAACTCTACATATTCCACAAGTTTTATTGCCCAATGGTTATAAATTAACATTTAACCATTCTCGCACCTTACGCGGAAATTCGCCCTGCTACCACCATAGCCAATTCACCTTCTACATGTCATACGTTCTTTGTTGATAATTTTATGCCGTTCTACGACGCGCAGCAAATAACTAAGTACGTTTGCAATCAAGTCCATGTCATATAACATGACAGTTCGTAATATCTCATGAATCACTTTGGCAGGTTATATTTGTATACAGTAGTTATATTTCAAGCAGTTGGAATGCAACAATAAATCTTACTACGGGTTGCGCTAGTCTACCTCATTAACCTCTCGTAACCAGGTTTTTGAACAAACTGTACTAAATATCAGCTATTTTAATAAAAAAAAACAATATAATATATTATGTTACATGAACGTCCAACGAAACTCTATGTACTGCTTTTTTATCGCGTTATCGACATGCGTTCTGAATTTCAAGCATACAGAAGCAGATGCACATGCTCTAAAGTATGTTTTCAAGGCTATGCATTGCCATATGTTCAATGTACGAAACTCTGACGTCAATATTTGACACACGAATTTGAAATCACTAAAGTAATTTAGTAATTTGTTCTACATATACGACGAATATCCAACACACAGTAGACGCGTTAGTAGAACAATGATATTTTAGCTATAGCAAGTATCTTGTCTGCATATTAAGTTGTGTCTAACATTAATGATTCTAATTTGATTGTTTAACATTAATGATGCCAGTATAATTGGTGGAATGAATGCAACCAGCGGGATGTAGCAACGTATCCAGCACGATTAGGAGACGACCGTTTTGCGATTGCTTAATTAAAAATTGCTCTTTTGTCTAATAAAAATAACACATTTACAAAACTGCAGATAACAGTAAAATACATCACATCAAATCTCGACAGATTAATTATTTATTATGATAAACTTTTAATACCATCTGAAAAAGTACGGATAACGAGCATTCTTCAATCTGTACAACATATTTTCGTTAAAATTAACCAATGTTTAGCACAAATAAACAAATATTAACGTCCAATGCACAATATCTTACAGATAATAATAAGCAGTGTTGTGCGAAATAAAGGTTGCACATTTGTAAAAACGAAGACGCTCTTTTTGACGACCCATGATTCCGTGTACACATAAGCGTGAAGTGCTAGCTGGAACCGCCTACTTTAGATGCATTCAACACTAATTAGACAATAGGCTATAACGCATGCGAGAACAGTATTCACCAGGCAAATCAGCAATATTCGAGCAAAACAGAAATCTATAGATATGGTCCATGGGCATGGGTAGCCGATGTGAGATACACATGGTAGGTCGTTAATTTAAACTTTTATCTATTGTGATTCACGTGCATAATTTTCTATGTTCCTTTAAGATAATTGAAAATGGTGACAGAACAGTATGGCCTAGCAGTAGCAGCAGATATGGACATTTATTTTCATCAGAAGCGCAGAGCCTGATAATTTTCATATTATGGCCTAGGCATAACGAACTAATCTGTAGTAATTGTTATCCCTGGACTGCCCAGTGCTGTGACAGGCCGCATGATAAACCGAACGTAGCACTACATTGACAGCACGTAACTTATGCAACGAAATTCAGTGACGAATTTATTAACATACGAACCAGTCTACGGCATATTTCTTCCGGCATGTTTACAGTGCGAGAAAATCTTTCACGCTATTTCCAATGAATTTGCGACGCCCGTTCTCCGTGAAAAGATCGTTCCGTGCCAACTTAAACTTGATGCTGTGTTCCGAGCAGGCGACAGCACAACAACGTCACGTGATGAAGTGCGCAATGTTTCGCACCCACGTGGCCAGGAGCTTAGACGGAAGACAGAGTGTAAACAAAGGAACGCTGTCAGTGCATTTTAAGGGTATAGCCACCGACTCGACGAATTAATGTATCATTCGCTCGACTTGGGATTTAGGTGTGCATTATATTGGCTAGATTACACTATATTTGTAACATCCACTTGTTTTATGCCTATTTTACATTTCGAATCAAGTCAAGACGTCATTATTACTATTAGACATTACCACTTCAGAAGTTCAGTCTTCATTACATTAGTTACGACAGTAACACTTGGCTAATGCTGCTATCTCAAACTCAGTGCCCATTTAAATCGTACGCTACAAATTATCAGAGTAAATCGTGGTACCGTGCATGCATTCAACATTTTATTACAATAATTCGAACTAAAAAAATCATCCCCTGACCCTGGTCGAGATGTCAGGACACCTACGCATGTTTAGATGACGTCATGATTCCGCGCAGCATGTCACTAAAGAAGAAATCATAACAATCCGAATGCTCCAAGATACTGTTCACATTTTATACCAGGTGTAACTGAATACAGCGTCAAAATTGTATTTAATGTGTAGTCCGTCACAAATATTGTAAGCGATGAACAACTAGTCATGGTGATCCACGGCAAAACACACTGACACGACCCCGGCCTGCCGTCTGATGGTCTCGTCTAGTCGGTATTTTTAACTCCGGGACAGGAGAGCGTCAAGTTCGCAAACAACAACAACTTTGTAAGCCGTTCCTCGGGGCATTGTATTGAAAGAACTGCTGCCCATTGGCCAGCTTTATGGATCGGAGTAGCAGTTATTCACAATGGCTTGCTGAATCTTACGTGCACAAAATGATCAGTCAGCATTCGCGACACGCGGCGTCCTGGCGACGGCTTCATCTCGCCCAGGCAAAACTAAAGGCTTCCAGTCGCACGTCAGCGCTGCTATCCGGTTTTGCAATGGTAAGTGGCCGCGAGTTTAGCCCGGCTGTGAAGGGAAAGTAGGTATGGTTACTTCCTGTGAATTTGCAGTATGACAAAATGACAAGGCGCATTGAGAAAGACCAATAACGGGACACCCGACATCAATATATATTAAAAGGTCTATGCCTAAAGAGTATGGTCTATAATCTATGGCTATGCCTATCCCATGCCATGGATATCATACGTGTGTGGCATGGATGATCATGGTGGACACGACTAGTAAAAACTCAAAAGTAGCTCACATTTCCGAAGAAGGGTCCAAAAAGGACATGTAGGTAGTGTCCAAGTGAAGTATTGAATTGTGTGATCCCATGACTGCAGACAGGATGTAGGTCATAAACACAATAACAGAATAATATGATGTTAGATGTAGACTTGTAACTAGATATCACAGGGCCCATCCTCAGGGTTTTGAAAAGGGGGTTTGGGTGTACACAATCAGCTAGATATTTTTTTAGATAATCTCCACTGAACCCCACCCCTGAGGACAGGCATGTATCACCATCAGTAATGTATAATTTTCATAAAATAATGACTTCACTAACTGTAGGACTGATTATATATATATGTATGTATGTATGTATGTATGTATGTATGTATGTATGTATGTATGTATGTATGTATGTATGTATGGATGCATGCATGCATGCATGCATGCATGCATGCATGCATGCATGCATGTATATGCCTCAAATTAATGTATACCTTTTCACTGCATTTTTGTACAGTAATCAGTAATAACTATTAATACTTTTATGACTAATAATTTAAATCTGGAAAATACATATTACACGTTTCTTTAAATTGTGTCTTGTGAAGTTACCTTTATAATGTAAATAGTGCTAAAAATCTATTTGTGTTTTTTGATGCTAATTAAATTGTTGTTATAGTTGTATGATTATTTCACCATGTAACTAAATAACACATTTGTAACATACTAGATAGGTTTGATTATTGGCGAAGTCAGAATAATAAAAGGTAATTATATTAGTAGCAAAGAAGCCCCAAGTGATTTGACATTTCGCTTGGCAATGTCCGTACAGAGTCGATGTGTGATGCCAGTTTGGCCAAATGAGCATAATACAAACATTGTCATTCCATAGCAACGCAGAACATCTGCGTACATTAAAAGTTTATATGTTGCAGTGGGGCAAAAATCAATTAATTTGGATGTGACATCAGTTTCATTATTTGAAACACTATTAAGACACTGCAACATATATAGATTTTAAATAATAGCTAGCATAGACCGAGAGGCATTTTGTGCACTGTGCTATGACAAAATCGCAAAGGGCAATCCAGTGCAAAGGCGAGACAGCTCTACTCAAAAGTTAGATTGACACAGTTGTTAAAAAATTGCAAGATATTTCAGCAGTAAAAGATATTTCAGCAGTAAAATCATACAGTGTTCACATATTTCCCCACATGTTCCAATATTCCTAATCAAATCACAGAGTAACGCAAAGACAAATTAGGCCGCTGGTCCAACTTCCAAGCCTAAGCTAGGGCTAGGCTAGACTGTGTGTACTAGCTTGTACAAACTAAACATGGAATTTTAAAACAGTTTGATAAATAAATACGCATGGTACTACTAAAACAACACTATTGTAAGTACATTTATATTTATGTTATTTTTGAGGGTTTTGATCCCGGGCATTTGTTTACTGTGGCGTGAATCCGAAGGCTTCGGCCAATAAATCAGACCTGGTTTGACACAACTCTCTGTCGCTACTAACTTTGTTTTTGTGACTGTGATCGCGTTGTTGACTCATACATGTACAAAATTACTTCAACCAATAAGTTTATGCCAGTTGCACCGTCAGAATTGCCGTTGCGACATTTTGCGTGATCTAAATCTTGCTATAAGTTAAGTGTCTATGAATCAGCGTAGGCTAAGAGTTGGTTTGTTTTGCCAAAATGATGTCACAGTGCCTGACATCTACCGACAAAATAGTTTCGGAAAGCGCCTTCAAGAATTTAGGTATATCCCCCGTTTTATGACTAAATTAATGTAGCTTTTTTAAATTTCATGACAATGTGAATAAGGGGATACAGTTTTATCCAGAACGAGTGAAAACAAGTAAATGTATCCAATCTTTGCATATGATCTTTAAACTGACTTCACATATTACTTAAACCATTCATGCTAAATGAATTGAGGATTGAGTTTTTAGTTGACTGACTATTATATGTACACTTGGTTGCAGGTAGCCTTGGTGGAGGTGCAGCTTGACAAAGAAATCTCTGGAGGCTGGCTCATCGCCTTCAGCTTCTGCACCACCCTTGTCATTGTCATCCATCTGTTGGCTCTCATGGTCAGCACCTGCATACTGCCCCATGTGGAGGCGATCAGTAACACTGGACACAGGTGGGTGCTAATCAGTAGCGGGGATAACAGAGAGCATGTGTGTGTGTGTGTGCGTGTGCATGCGTGTGTACATGCTTTCATATCTCTTCTTCTGTAGACTATAGTGTTGTTAAACCACATTCTTTTATGTGTTTGTCTAACGTCTCCACATAACATATGAAGATATCCAGACCATTGTGCCTTTGTGGTTCTAGACATGCCATATCTTTACTTACTGATCCTCTTCGCACCTCAGTTGTTGCATAAGGCCACATACCATATCTTTGACACTTGAATAATTTTGGATAATTTATTTAATTATCATAGCTAATTCTACTTCTCCAGATATTTGCCTAATGTAGTAAATTTTTATTCCATTATTATAAGTCAGTTTGTTTTATTGGTGAGTAAATTTAAAAAAAAAACAATTGCACATATATGTGTTCCCATTCAATTAAACCATGAAATTCAAAATTTTATAATAGCTTCTTTAATACATCATTAATCTGTTCTCACTTTAATGCAGGATCGTGAAGTGCTATCAGAAGTAAGTTAATGTTTAAGTATTTAACTTTTACCGCAGCAAAGCAGTTGTGCTCAGAATTGTAAAATAAATCAGGTCTCCTTAATTGTTTATATGTTTGTTGATTTAACTGTGTCATGTTTATTATTTAAAGTTTTGTGAAGTTAGTTGATTTGTTGTGTTTTATAGTTTATTGCAATGATCACTGCAACTGTTTGTTGGATCACAAATTATACCATCACTTACCTAAAGTTTTTTGGTACAATGTCGGTTGTGAAATGTATTATTCGATCTGATATATATGGTTTCATACCACACTCTCACATAACAGAATAGCAGGAATGGCTGAACCGTGTCTGCAGTGTCTGATTGATGCAGTGTCAGGCTAGTGAGGTGTCTGGTTGGTGTGGTGTCTGGCTGATTTGGTGTCTGGTTGGTGAGGTGTCTGGTTGGTGTGGTGTTTGGCTGATTTGGTATCTGGTTGGTGTGGTATCTGGTTGATGTGGTGTCTGGCTGATTTGGTGTCTGGTTGGTGAGATGTCTGGTTGGTGTGGTGTTTGGCTGATTTGGTGTCTGGTTGGTGTGGTATCTGGTTGATGTGGTGTCTGGTTGGTGTGGTGTCTGTTTGGTGAGGTGTCTGGTTGGTGTGGTGTCTGGCTGATGTAGTGTCTGGTTGGTGCAGTGTCTGGCAGGGCCAGGTCCAATTATGTAATTGTAATTGATTCCAGCAAAATGCTGTAATTGTAATTGACTTCGGTTTTGAAATTCTGCTGTAATTGTAATTGAAATAGGTTGCGTAATTTCGTCAATTACAATCAATTACAGTGTTTTTTTCTATAACAAACTGCCAGAAAAAAATCTAAAAAATATAAATACTGTGTCACACAAATTGAAAATCAAGATCTTAATTATAACACCTGCAGGACCTGCTCATATAATCAAAGGAACATTAAGATATAACAAGTGCACCAACAGAATATCTCTGGCCTTCCTAAGCAATGTTTAATTGCAATCTGCCAGCAGATAGTTCACACCTGGTTTCCTAAGGGCTCCAAATATGCCAAAAGGCATCACCATTAGCTGTTTTCAAGGTATATCCCAATTGGTCCTTGGCCAGTCTTTTCTTTGATTCTGTAATCTGCTATCAGTGTACACAGTGACTGGCCAGGTGGTGGTTTCTGTTGATAGAGTACTTACATCATGTAATTAACACTGCCCAAGTCAGTAAATAAGCTCAATTGAGAGTGAGCTACAGCCCACAGGTTTATTAGGTACAAATACTGACTGGGCTGGAAGCCAAGAGACTCATGGTAGGCAAACTAGGGTACAACCTCAAAACACAACTGCCAAGTAAACCAATCTTGGATCTGGTTATACAGTAGACAAAATGGGTGTTCACCAAGTAGTATACACAAAACCTCTTGGGATGTATCTTGATGTGAACATTGCTAATGTACTGGTATGAATTATTTGTGGTTACATTTTATGAGTAGAATTGCTTTGAAATGGCTTAGTAAATTGGAGAGACTCATTAGGATTTCAAATGGTTGTGCCCTTTGTTTATAGTTGTACTGTACTCCATGTAATTAAACATGTATTAATGAACCAAGCAAACATTACATTATATTTATAAGGAACAATAATATTTATCATGAAATCATGAAGTCATGGTTCAACAAAATGTACAAACATCACCAAGTTCATTATATTTGTTTATCAATCATATTATTAGTACACACAATCAGCAACACACACACACTACATAATTAACAAATGTTTCTACATAATACAAATGTAATTGAAATTGAAATGGTGTAATTGTAATTGAACTGAAAAATTGAAAGTAATTGATTAGATTTTTTGTAATTGGACCCAGCCCTGGTGTCTGGTTGATATGGTGTCTGACTTGTGTGTTGTCTGGTTGGTGTGGTGGCTGGTTTGTGTGGTGTCTGGTTGGTGTGGTGCCTGGCTGATGAAATGTGTGGCTGGTGAGGTGTGTGTGACTAGTGTGGTGTCTGGTTGGTAAGTGGTGTGACTGGTGTGGTGCCTGGCTGGTGTGGTGTAGCTTGTGAGGTGTTTGGCTGGTGAGGTATGTGGTTGTGTGTGGCTGGTGCGTGCGTGCGTGACTGGTGTGCATGTGCATGTGTGTGTGTGTGTGACCGATGTGGTGTATGGCCAGTGTGGTGTGTAACTTGTGAGGTGTGTGGCTGGTGAGTTGTGTGACTGGTGAGTTGTGTGACTGGTGTGGTGTATAGCTGGTGAGGTGTTTCTGGTGAGGTGTGTGATTGGTGTAGTGTATGACTGGTGTGGTGTGTAGCTGGTGAGGTGTGTGACTGGTGTAGTTTATGGCAGGTGTCATGTATAGCTGGTGAAGTTTGTGGCTGGTGAAGTGTGTGATTGGTGTATTGTATGGTTGGTGTGGTGTATACCTGGTGAGGTGTGTGGCTGGTGTGGTGTCTGGCTTGGGACTGATGGTATTTCTGTTCTTGCATTTGACAAATAGAGTTTCTCATGGGACCTCTATAAATATGCCCAGTGACAGAATTTGCTTTCATAACTGTCAGTATTATGCCAAATCAGCAGACCTTATGTCAATTCAGAATTGAATATGAATTGATGACAAATTAGCTTGAATTTGAATTGATTTGAAACAAAACAGAAACAGACTGAATTGAATTTTAATTGAGTCATGCAGACTTTGAATTGATTGAATTGAATGCATTGAATGAAAATGAAAAAATTACTACAATTTTCAATAAACAGTTACATGTAGAAACAACAAAATGTGTTACTATTAAGTGTCTCTTAAGATTTACTTCCACTTAAAGTTAATGCTGTAATATTCACTGACAGATGCTTGTGCTCACTGGGTACGAGAGACTGGGGAGGTTGTGCTCACTGCTCATTGAGTATAAGAGACTGGGGAGGTTGTGCTCACTGCTCATTGAGTATGAGAGACTGGGAAGTTGTGCTCAATGCTCACTGAGTATGAGAGACTGGGGAGGTTGTGCTCACTGCTCATTGAGTATGAGAGACTGGGGAGTTGTGCTCACTGAGTATGAGAGACTGGGGAGGTTGTGCTCAATGCTCACTGAGTATGAGAGACTGGGGAAGTTGTGCTTACTGCTCAGTGAGTATGAGAGACTGGGGAGGTTGTGCTTACTGCTCAGGTAGTATGAGAGACTGGGGAGGTTTTACTGCTCAGTGAGTATGAGAGACTGGGGAGGTTTTACTGCTTACTGAGTATGAGAGACTGGGGAGGTTGTGATCACTGCTCATTGAGTATGAGAGACTGGGGAGGTTGTGCTCAATGCTCAATTAGTATGAGAGACTGGGGAGGTTGTGCTCACTGCTCATTGAGTATGAGAGACTGGGAAGGTTGTGCTTACTACTCATTGAGTATTAGAGACTGTTGAGGTTGTGCTCACTGAGTATGAGAGACTGGGGAGGTTGTGCTTACTGCTCATTGAGTGCGTGAGTCTGGGGAGGTTGTGCTTACTGCTCATTGAGTATGTGAGACTGGGGAGGTTGTGTTTACTGCTCATTGAGTATGAGAGACTGGGGAGGTTGTGCTCACTGCTCATTGAGTATGAAAGACTGGGAAGTTGTGCTCAATGCTCACTGAGTATGAGAGACTGGGGAGGTTGTGCTCACTGCTCACTGAGTATGAGAGACTGGGGAGGTTGTGCTCACTGCTCATTGAGTATGAAAGACTGGGAAGTTGTGCTCACTGAGTATGAGAGACTGGGGAGGTTGTGCTCACTGCTCATTGAGTATGAGAGACTGGGAAGGTTGTGCTTACTGCTCATTGAGTATGAGAGACTGTTGAGGTTGTGCTCACTGAGTATGAGAGACTGGGGATGTTGTGCTTACTGCTCATTGAGTGCGTGAGTCTGGGGAGGTTGTGCTTACTGCTCATTGAGTATGTGAGACTGGGGAGGTTGTGTTTACTGCTCATTGAGTATGAGAGACTGGGGAGGTTGTGCTCACTGCTCATTGAGTAGAAAAAGACTGGGAAGTTGTGCTCAATGCTCACTGAGTATGAGAGACTGGGGAGGTTGTGCTCACTGCTCACTGAGTATGAGAGACTGGGGAGGTTGTGCTCACTGCTCATTGAGTATGAGAGACAGGGGATGTTGTGCTCAATGCTCACTGAGTATGAGAGACCGGGGAGGTTGTGCTCAATGCTCACTGAGTATGAGAGACCGGGGAGGTTGTGCTCACTGGTCATTGAGTATGAGAGACTGGGGAGGTTGTGTTCAATGCTCACTGATTATGAGAGACTGGGGAGGTTGTGCTCACTGAGTATGAAAGACTGGGGAGGTTGTGCTTACTGCTCAGTGAGTATGAGAGACTAGGGAGGTTTTACTGCTCAGTGAGTATGAGAAACTGGGGAGGTTGTGCTCACTGCTCATTGAGTATGTGAGACTGGGGAGTTTGTGCTAACTGCTTACTGCTCATTGAGTATGAGAGACTGGGGAAGTTGTGCTTACTGCTTACTGGTCATTGAGTATGAGAGACTGGGGAGGTTGTGCTCAATACTCATTGAGTATGAGAGACTGGGGAGTTGTGCTCACTGAGTATGAAAGACTGGGGAGGTTGTGCTTACTGCTCAATGAGTATGAGAGACTAGGGAGGTTTTACTGCTCAGTGAGTATGAGAAACTGGGGAGGTTGTGCTCACTGCTCATTGAGTATGAGAGACTGGGAAGGTTGTGCTTACTGCTCATTGAGTATGAGAGACTGGGGAGGTTGTGCTCACTGAGTATGAGAGACTGGGGAGGTTGTGCTCACTGCTCATTGAGTATGTGAGACTGAGGAGGTTGTGATCACTGCTCATTGAGTATGTGTGACTGGGGAGGTTGTGATCCCTGCTCATTGAGTATATGTGACTGTGGAGGTTGTGATCACTGCTCATTGAGTATGTGAGACTGGGGAGAGGGACACAACAAGTTGTGTAATGTGGGAAGTAGTTTACTCTTGACAGTAACTACACTATATATATATATATATATATATATATATATATATATATATCTTCTATTTTTTTAAAGTTGGTAATTTAGCACACCAATGATGACTTGATAGTAAGTGATTACCGGGTATATATATTCTGCTGTTGTGAATTTGTAAAATGAATTTGATTTTAATTGTATAAATATGAATTGAATTTGAATTGATACTTATTTTATAGTAAATTGAATTGAATTTAATTTGAATTGATCACTGGTTATATATATGTGAAATTGAATTGATCACTGGTTACATGCGTGAATTTGAATTGATCACTGGTTACATATGTGTGAATTTAAATTGATAAAAATTAATTGATCCCAGGTCTGCAGATCAGAATATCAATTCATGAACTTATGATAAATAACTTGTCAATCTGTTCATGGCTCTATTTCTAAATGACATAAATTAGTCCTCTCTTCGTAATCAAGCTATTGTGACATGGCAGTGAAGTCTCTTGTTCTTTGATAAACATATCTGATTACAGATTTGACCCAGGTGTTGACTCAGGTGTTCATTATAGAAGGGTTGGTGTGTTCTCTTATTATAACGTGATATTGATAATTAATTTATTAAATTAAGGTTATACTAACAGAATAATTGTTGTAAACTGTACAAACTAAAACTATTAAAACCTCAATAAAATCTAATTTGTAATCAATTCAAAACAAGACGTTCATGATTTTTAATTAAAATTATATCAGTGGGGTAATTATATATATATATATATGTGTGTGTGCGTGTGCATGTGTCGAGCCTCGTTATAATGCGGTGGTTGGGGTCTACGATTTCAGACCACGCTGTAAGCGAGGCGCATTAGGTGTTCTCAAATCTGCCACCAGGGAGCTACTAAATAACAGCGATCGCCGCACGTGGCATCAAGTGACAAGTCCAAGAATGCTGTCGAAGCTCTGTGTGCTTGCAGCAATGTCTTATACGCCAATGTGCAGTTTATGGAACTTATTTAATGAGTATACTAGCATCAACGTTTATTATTTTTAAATGTAACACCCTGTTGATTCTTGAACTGAATAAAACACACGTACGCCTACCGTTAACTACTACCAATATGCCTACAAATCAAAAATAATAACCTGGATCTGAGTAGCCGAAAACGTATATGATTTGACAAACGTAGTATGTAAGCTGATAAAACACAGAAACTGACAATAAGTAGGATTAATAATTGTTTCACTTCGTCTCTCAACCGATCTTGACCGAAGCATAAAATTATTACGCAACACTTAACATCGATTCATCGTTTCATATGCGGATGACGAATTCGTATTTTCGCGTACCGGTAGAGCCTTGGGTTAGGCTTAAAAATTTAGGAATTGGTTTCGCGTCGCGAAAATGATTAAATTTACGATGTAATGGAACCATGTCATTTCACCCAAGTGTTATGTTGGTATTGCATACTAAATGCATTTAAAACTGTTTATATGATTCTTACGCGAGGCGTATTTGTGAATCTCGATTGCAATTTACAAACCGTCGAAGCGAAGGCGAAGCCAGAGTTGAGACAGCGATTGACGTCGGCGGCAGCTCAAAGCAAACAACATGTTGATCTCGTTCATTGACATTGTTCGCCTAATGTTTCTTGAGAATTGTCAAAGCAATTCTAAGTAGGTTTAAGCAGGCCCATTTGGCATTTTCCACGACCGACCGCATTATATCTGAATCCGCGTAATGATGGGTCGCGTAATAACGAGGCGTTATATATAAACTCTTGTTTGCTGTGGTTTTATCAACTTGCATCATCATACTTGGTATTCTACTTGGATCCTGAAAACTCTTGTTCACTTTTCTATATGGCTATGACTCCATTTTGTTTTGGTAGCATTATAATGTGGTGACATGGGTATTATTGTCATGTGGTAATCCCTATGGTTTACCAAACATAAACATGTTGCCTACAACAACGTGGTTTGGTTATTTTGTTTAAAAACGAGTTGTTGCAGTCCTTTTCCACGTGCTATGATTATTTATGAACCATAGTTTAAATAGCTTGTGAAACTTTAATACAATAAGTAGCAACATTATTTATGAGCCATAGTTTTAAATAGCTTGTGAAACTTTAATACAATAAGTAACATAATATTATTTATGAGCCATAGTTTTAAATAGCTTGTGAAACTTTAATACAGTAAGTACTGTAACATAACATTATTTATGAGCCATAGTTTTAATTAGCTTGTGAAACTTTAATACAATAAGTAACAATATTATGTCAGTTAGACCAGATTGTGACTTATTACCCAAACATTTGTCTTTCTGTAGCCTGACAGACATGAAGGATTTTGGTGATGACTCGTTGCATGATCGCATGCACTGCTATATTGAGTTGGCATGGATCTGTTCAACCGGCCTCGGGATTCTTCTATTCCTTGTTCAGGTGAGTCTGTCTCTCTATGTTAATTTAACTAATAACTTGATAAACTGCATACAGAGAGATCCGCATTACATACCAAGGTTCAAGACCCAAACTGGGCATGGTATGTTTCACAAAAACCTGGTTCTCAACAATTAGTAGTGTTTATTGCATGTGGCGTGGATGACTAGGTAATTAAATGTTGGTCCGTCTAATCAAAACGCAGTGAGGACGACATGCGCTCTGGCAGTCGGGTCAGTTTTGCGTGATGCTCTAAAAAAGACTGATGACTAGTACTAGGCAGTTGAATGTGACCATTAGAGAACCAGTTTCTGATAAGTCATAACCATTTAATAGGTTTAATAGAATGTGCCACGTGCTGGAAACCACTGCGGAAAACAACAGGTACAGAGGCTTACCCAGTAATAGCGGCACTGAAATAGAAAATTCACCCATTTGTTGTCATCATTCGTACTTCAGTTGAGAAGCTTCGTGACAGCTTTTAGTACTGGTGATAATTTTCGGTGATGTCCTCTATATTCCAAGATTACAGTTGCCATGGTTGACAGTACTCATGGCAACAGTGGTGGCACATTGGTAATGTGCATTCAACTAAGCCAGAAAGCCTACATGAATATAATAAAAAGGACTACATATAAAGGATACATTTAGGTACAGGTCCAAAAATCTCTTCAGTCACATTTGAGCAGAGGTTTGCTCTCCAAGGGAGAAACCAGTAACAAGGGCAAAACTATGATATTGTTAATAATATAAACCAGAACTTCATCTACCTATATAATACAGTAATAAAAAATGCCTTCCCTGTGTAAATCACAAATATTATACCCTAATATTAGCCACAACTCATGAAAATTGTGATGTTGTAAATATGTCTTATCATTATATTATGATATGTATATGTGTATGCGTGCGTGCGTGCGTGTGTGCGTGCGTGTCTGATATATGCTGACATCCTAGCATGAAGTAGAACATAAACCTTAATAAAGGTAATTTGAATTGTTAGACAGTTAAAAAAAACATCAGAATTGTCTGCAAGAGAACCTCGGATCGTACCAGAAATCCTCAGTGAACTCACTTTTGTGAATTTCTGAGGATTGTTTCACAGAGAACTTAGAAATCACTCAACCTAAGCTATAGATATTAACTCGACTCTTGAAAGGTCAATGCGGACCGAGGGAGGTCATGCTCGTAGTAAATGGAACTCATTTATGGGGCACTGTTGCTGACAAACGGGTAATTGGATAGCGAAACCTGTTGAAACAGTGTGATATAACATGTTGAAATGATGCGAAATTGGTCGAACCAGCACGAGTGGTTGAATGTCCACACGATTGAGAGCACCACCTTACATTAAGTTAGAATACTACCTTAAGTTAAGTTAGAGTACTCATCGTCATCATCATCATCTCAGCCATTGTCAGCCCACTGCAGGGCGAAGGCCTCCCCAGGCTGGTACCATTTACTAAGGTCCTGTGCCATTCTCATCCATGTCATGCCAGCAAACTTCACAATTTCATCTCTCTATCTAGTTTTTTGTCGTCCCTGACTTTGAGAACCTGTCACTGGTCTCCATTCTGTTGTTATCTTTGTCCAACTGTTGTCCTTAGTTCTGACAAGGTGTCCTGCCCATTTTTTTATTTTAACTTGTTTTATGATATCCTGGATTTTAGTTTGCTCTCTGATCCATTTGCTAGTTTTTCTATCTCTCTTGGTAATTCCTAGCATACATCTTTCCATGCTTCTTTGTGTTGTTCTAAGTTTTTGTTCCATTTTTTTTGTCATTGCCCAAGTCTCTGCACCATATGTCATAGATGGTAATACACATTGGTCAAAGACTGTACGTTTCAGTTATATTAGCATGTTACTCTTCATATCGTCATTCAATTTTCCGAAGACACTCCACCCAGTTTGGGTTTTCCTTTTAACTTCTTCTAAATGGCTGTAATCTGTTTTTACAAGTTGTCCTATATATATATATATATATATATATACCTAATATCATCGTTAAATTTAATTTGTTTGACTTTAGCGTATCTGTTGAACATGACTTTTGTCTTTTTCATGTTGATGCTTAACACAATATTGTTACTTTCTTTGTTGAGGTCATTTGACATTTCCTCTGCATTGTTTGTGATAAGAACAGTATTATCAGCAAAGCACAGATGGCTCAGATGATCACCGTTTATGTTGATTCCCTTTCTATCCCAGTCTAACCTCCTGAAGATTCCTTCTAGTGCAGCATTAAACAATTTAGGTGAGACAGTGTTCCCCTTTCTTACCCCTCTATCTATATTGATCTTGTTGTTATATTTGTGGAGTCTGATGGTTGACATTCCCTGGTTATACATTGTGTTGATGATATTGATGTAGGATGAATGTACACCCTGGTTATACACTGTGTTGATGATATTGATGTAGGATGAATGTACACCTTGGTTGACGTTGAACTGCTGGGATTTCAACGCTGTCAAAGGCTTTCTCATAGTCGATGAAACCCAGACATATTGGTTGCCTATATTCTTCATGTTTTTAGATGATCTGGTTTATTATAATGTAGGTGGACAGTTGTTGATAAACTGCTTTTGAATCCTGCCTGTTCTCTAGGTTGGTTGAAATCTAGGATGTTGGTAATGCGATTTGTTAGAACTTTGGTGAGTAATTTATACAGATTTGAGGGAAGGCTGATGGGTCTGTAATTTTTCAGATCCTAAATATCTCCTTTCTTGTGTAGGATCCATAATTGCTTGATGGTTTGTGGCCTATACTCGCCATGCTGGCCACATTTGCAGGTTGGGGAGTTTTAAACAAAGTCGAACATCCAATTGACACCCATACTATAGCTAGAGTACTACCTTATGTTAAGTTAGAGTACTACCTTATGTTAAGTTAGAGTACTACCTTATGTTAAGTTTGAGTACTACCTTATGTTAAGTTTGAGTACTACCATACTTTAAATTAGAGTACTACCTTACTTTAAATAGAGTACTACCTTACTTTAAGTTAGAGTACTACCTTACATTAAGTTAGAGTACTACCTTACGTTAAGTTAGAGTACTACCATATGTTAAGTTAGAGTACTACCTTATGTTAAGTTAGAGTACTACCTTACTTTAAGTTAGAGTACTACCTTACTTTAAGTTAGAGTACTACCATACTTTAAATTAGAGTACTACCTTATTTTAAGTTAGAGTACTACCTTACATTAAGTTAGAGTACGCTGCCTTTTGTGATGTGAAGCAGGTCAACCATTTTACTCTGTTTTCGCCGTCTTTCAAAGTCCAGGTAAAACTGTGAAAGACGGTGTAAACAGGTTTAATGGTGTACTTCACTACTACCTGCAGAACATCCTAAAACACAATTGGATGCCCGGTGACGTCTCGTCTACACCCTCTCGACCGCTGGCAGAGTCAAAACATTTTGCGCCATTTCAACCAGAAATTACGTCATTTCAACAACAAATCTTTACAGTTCAACATGCAGTCGCGTCGTTTCAAAATATGTGACCGTTTCATCAGTATTTTGTCCGCTACGGCGCCCTTACCAGGTATCCACTAGATACACTCGAACGCCCCAGTACGGATGTATGTCTCATAGACACATAATCAACGTTCTTATCTGACGGATCCGACTCAGATATGAGTAGGAGCTAATAACTTAAGATTTAAAATTGATCCCGACTTAAAGCGTATTCCCCGACATTATAATCTACGTACTGTCACAAGAATTGTGCTCCAAATAATTTATTTTGAATAAGTTTATCGTCGAATATTGTTCGTAATCAATTGCTATGCGGGTCGAGTGACGTCACATGATGTTGCGTTTTTAACAAAAAGGTCTTCGTTTTATATGTGAAAGGTTTCAGGGCAAAACGCGATAAACGCCAATTCGGGCGACATCTCTGAATGACCGAAACTTCATAATTGAAATCTGCTATAAATTATGATTTCTGCTACCATTTGCTTCGATGTTGGATTCTTAAAATATTCCCATATCAAGTTTCCATTTCTACTCTGAGGAAGAAACGCAGAAGTGTTTCTAAAAAAACTCGGATTTGCCCCGAAACCCTTAATTAATGTTTGTATATGAGCCTATCGTTGCGCACGCTTTGTGTTTTATCCACCAGGTGGCGATATTGGCGTGGGTGCGCTTTGAGTTGCGCACCAGGACTGCAGCGATCGCGTCGACCGCAATAATCTTGCCAGCCATCGGCGTGTTCATCGCTTTCGGCATTATGTTCTATCGGCGCATCATATCGCACAAGTATGAACAGTCAACGCGAAACATTGAGGAACTGGAGGCGATCGCTAGTGACCTAGACAACGGAAGCGCCCTGCGTGGGGGTGTACACATCGCATGAAACATGTGCTTGCTATGTGTCTATAATGTGGAATGTATATTGTAAGTTATTTTAAGAGTACATGGTTGTTTCTTCAACACGTCTTACCGTCCATGCCTGTCGTTTCGCCAACGCCATCTTTGTGCTGACACATGATTCCCAGACTGCAACATCATATTTAATGTAGAAACCACTGTAATAACCAGATGTGCGCGCGCAAAATGGTGTGTGTGCGCGTGCGTGCGTGCGTTCGTTCGTTCGTTCGTGCGTATCTGGGATTTACTGCTTGCGACTGATGGTATTATACTCGATTTATGGATCTGTCTTTTGCTAACAGAACATTATTCCATAGGAGTATAAAATTAATGGTAAAAAATAGGCTAGTTGCTGGCGGAATAAATTAATTTGTACATAACTCAGCTTGTCGTAAGACGTTGGAGATATCACATTTATTAAAGTTATTATATGTACAGTAATAATAGAAACAAACCCATTTTTGAAGGTGACTGTGTAATGTTGTTTTCTGTGGTATCGAACGGGGAGCAATTGAACGTAAGAATCCGTGCCAAATTTATTTACTCTCATCGTTTGTGGGAATTCAACATTCACATTGGTTATTTATCAGTATTTACTCGGGAAAACTTGTCCAGCCACTTTTTGCAATGGTTCAGTTAAATACATAATATAATTGAAATCCCATTGTGCCGCCCTCCCCGTCGCAAAGTTGCGAGGGCGTTGATTGGTACAATATTCTAGAATAGGTTCAAACTCTGAAGACAAGTAGTGTAGGGTCGGTGGGGGAGGGGGAGTATAGGGGTCGGTCGCTTGATGCATTATGAAATATTTAAAGTGATATAATTTTGTGCTGTCCACGGTGGTATCCTATGGATTGTTGACGTATAAGAAATTGCACGGCGTGATGCATGGAATTGATTAAAGCATGTTATGTCGCGGATAAATGGTATCTACTAAGTGGAGGAAGTCTAATAAGTCACACGATACAGAGCAATGCCCATTTTATTGCGTATAGTATTTTATATTTTGATCCTTGTAGATCCTAATCCAACTCGCTCGTTAACCGATTCCCTAAAATGGTAGTTCTTCAGACAAAGTCCATCACCGATCGATGATTTATGAAGCAATATACACACTTCTTTAGTGACACACACACACACACACATATATATATACATATGTGTGTGTGAGCGTGCGTGTGTGTGTACGAAGAAGTATCCACATATTAATAATGTATTTCTTCAATAATAATAATAATAAAATACTTCTATTGTGCTAAAATCCTCGGTAGATCCAAGTTCGACAGCGCACCAAAACAAAAGGGGTTACGCATTTCATAATTGATAAGCAGTTCCAGTTGTAAACTGTTGGATTGGTACTCTGGGGATAAACAAGTTTAAACAGGCGAATTTTTAGTTTACTGGTTTATATTACAATATTGCATTTAGTTATGGTCAGTATTGAATGTGCTGTAAAAACAAATGTTTCAGACCTGCTCTTCTCTAGATTCAGTTAAGACCGTTGACTCTATCTTAATATATAACTAAAACATATCATTACTAATTTACTCCGGGACCTGGTGACTTATTAAAAGTACAGTAGTTTAATTTATGCAACCTGCCATTGTGTGTTTAGCTCATTTGTCGAGTATTTCGTTGATCTGTTGATATGTGTTTATAAAATGCAGAAATCATGTCAACAAATACTTAAGACGTAGAGTGAGCGATTTGCATTGTGTGTAAATAATGGATGATGTAATGCGCCTAATTTGCATAAGGGCGCCAATAAATAAAGAAGTGTTAACTGTTATGCAACACGATTGGCTTGTCGGTTGATCTACAAAACAAGATTTGTCTGGTAGTTCGACTCCTGAAGTGATGTACCGTCGAACTAGAACTAAGTAGGTAGTGACATTGAGTAGAGCTCTACGATGTGATACATTTATGACGTAACAATCACAACCCACGTGATGTTTTGTATCGAAAAATGACGTCATCGCGTAATGTAAAAACATTGAAACATTTTAGCCACTCCTGTTATAATCAGTATAAGATTCGTCAGAGACTCTATGATCATGATAAAGTAGCCTACAGCATAATATTTTAGTTCAACCAAGTGCTACAAATCTTCCATCAAAAACAAATTCATAGGCCCACTCGAAGTGCGGACAATTCCCTTTTTATGCTGTATTAAAACGCGCTGCTGGAGTGAATCAGCTACTTATTAAATTAATACCTGACAGGACGTGTTGGATATGTGAACGAAGAGTTTTTACGTAGTATTTTCTTTAATGCAACGCGACTGTCTTTCCCACAGACGTTGGAATGACCAGGTCTGTCACGGGGTGAAGTGTAAAGCCCTTTGAACAGTCACGAACACTGGATACCGCGCTATATAAAACATACCTTTACCCCACCCCACCGGGTTCCAGAACCGTGATAGTACGTAGGCCTACTACTGATGACCTTCTATGTTTGTTCAACAAATCGGCCATGCGTATCTACACCGAGATTGATTTACACTGCATCAAGATCCATGCACCCATAAAAACAACCTATATTACAAAATAATATTTACAAACCTGGGCTAGCTCTGATGTTGCAAACTGTTTAGCCATTTTGGCTAAAGCCCCCATTTTTTTTACCGAATACAAATTGCTTTAGCCAATTTTTTTTACATCCATCTAGACAACAACAAACGCTCATGTGTTCTGCATGCTTTTCAACGAAAATGCTGGTGGCCAAATTAGCTCAAATGGGTAACTTTTGTTTAGCCAAATCCGATGTCACGTGGCCTTTGGCCCAAATGGCTACCGGTAGCACTAGCCTAGCAATCTCTTTTATAATAATAATATATCAGACAAAAAGTGTACAATTGGCTAATTCAATAATTAGTCATTGGACTTCTGGGACAGGAATGTGACAATAATAAAAAACAAGTAGATTATCCGACCTTTCTAAAAATGCAAAATATTGATGATCGAATGCGTTTAATAAAATATTTTACATACTTTGTAGCAAACTTATAACTTGCACTACAGCGGGGTATAGAATCGCAGTTTTTGTCAAACCACTTACAATACCGGTATGTAGGGTGGGGTTGAGAGTGAAATTGGTTGAACGACTAACATAGGACGCTTAGGCCGTAATTAGTGGCCACTAGCGTCCTATATAATTATATATATATATATATATATATATATATATATATATATATATATATAATTATATATATATATATATATATATATATATATATATATATATATATATATATATATATATATATATATATATATATATATATATATATATATATATATATATATACATATATGCCCCCCCCACCCGAGGCTATAGCAAAGATCAGTTAGACCACCTTACACTAAACACTGTCGATCTCAACTGTAAGCATTTTGCTAGAGCACGCAGCGATAGGCTGGTAAAAAATGAAAACGCCGACCCCGTCTCCTCGTGTGCTTGTGTATTTGTAGCGCTAGCGGGGCTCATGAATATGCTAATCACACGTACAGAAGGCCATTAGGAGTCGCTGCCGCTAAGGACGCGGCGGTTGTAGTCAAGGCGAGGTTAGCCAAAATGGACGATAGTGCCAACTTCACGTCGTCCGCAAATGTTCGTCCGTTTCAGCGGCTCATTGTTACTCGGTGACACCTGTTTGACGCCGCACTAGCCCCGACGGACGACCACAGAGGAAGGTAGGCTACGCTGACTTCGGCGATGTGTATGCAGTTTCACAGGGGCTGAAATGGTGGCGCAGAACCCCCGTCACTAATTGATAGGCACACAGTGAGGTGTGACTACGACTACATCCGAGGCCAGGGTCGGCTAGGCTACCGCAGAGACCAGAGCAGATCTGCTGAGTGTGTCGAGCCTCGAGGTGATAATGATACAAGTCGTGTCGAGACAGTGGCTATTGTCACATTAGTGACACTAGACACATCTGTAGGTTACACAGATATATACATAATATCACATAAAAATCATATAATTGCTTATCCACAAATTATCTACAACTATAGTCGATACTGTATGTTTACATATATCAGTGACAGTGTTGGACATTTTAATAATTACCATTATAAGCATAATTTCATGGAGAGGTCCACTAGGCACTATATTTTTTATCATGAATTGTAATTGGTGTAAATCCTGTATGGCACGATATGTAATGATATTTGTAACAATAATATCAAAATCCCTATTTATAATAACATATTAATTGTTGTATATATGGTATGGCACTATGTAATGATATTTGTAATAATAATATCAAAATCCCTATTTATAATAAAATTTTCAGCTAGTTTTTGTATATATATATATATATATATATATATATATATATATATATATATATATATATATATATATATATATATATATATATATATATATAATCTAGTTTTTAATAGTGTATGTGTTTGTGCATTATATTTGCTGGCATTGCAACATTAGATAATGATAACTGTAATCCATTTAAGATGTCTTAATGATGCTAATAATGAAAAAAGGGTACTGATAATGATTATTCTGTAATGACCACAACTTTTATCTGACATAAAGCCTGCTCAAGCGACCACCTGTGTTAAGAAACCACCTTTCATTAACAACCGCAATCATCTCCTCCTACAGTATAACCTGTATGTAGACACAACCTGTATTAAGAGACCACCTGTATCAAGAGACCAATTTTCGACCATTCATTGAGCAGTGGCTTGAGACAGGTTAGACTGTACATTATGTTTGCATGTACTATAATATTTGTACAGTGTACATGCATGCGTGCATGCTATATTACTTATTAGATGCGAATTTATTTAATCCATAAATTATTACTTGAGTGGATTTTTATACTATATTTATCAACAAACTGCATTAGAAAATTTCCAGTGGGGCTGACTAGCGGTGATAGTTTTACTGTTGCGATAGTATCATGATAGACTTACAACTATATAATGCAATACTGTTGCAATATTTTCATAACTATCATGATAGTATTGTGATTAAAAATGCTGAATCCGTGATTGACGCTGCTGTGATCAACAAGGACCTATACTTTTAGGACCTATGCTATTTTGAATATATATATTTTTAATATATATGTGTGTGTGTGTGTGTGCGTGTGTGGGCTGAAATGGTGGCGCAGAACCCCCGTCACTAATTGATAGGCATATATATGTATGCAGTTATATATATATATATATATATATATATATATATTATATATATATATATATATATATATATATATATATATATATATATATATATATATATATATATATATATATATATATATATATATATACACACACATATAAATGATTTTGAAGGTGACATATCTAGCAAAGTACTGAACATTGCATATGACACAAAAGTATTAAGAAAGGTTAAATATTATACTGATAAAAAAATTACAAGATGATCTAGATAAATTGGTTAAATGGTATGAAAACTGGCAAATGTTATTCAATTTTGGGAAGTGTAAATGCATACATGTAAGACATGGAAATATGGACGAAGAATATAAAATGGGGAGTGCTATGCTAGGTAGGACCACAAAAGAAAAGGACTTATAGGTAACATTTAGTGTTGACATGAAAGTTTCAGAGCAATGTGGGATTGCTGCTTCAAAAGGTAATCAAATTATAGTGCTAATTAGGAGAACTATCACATATAAGGAGAAACAGCTTATTGTGCCCCTGTACAAAGCAATAGTTAGACCGCATTTGGAATATTGTATACAAGCATGGAGGCCGTATCGGAAGGAGGACATAGATCAGTTAGAAAGAATACAACGAAGAACAACTAAAATGATTCCATAATTGAAAGACCTTAGTTATGATAACCACTTATTAGAATGGGTTTAAAAATAAAAATGACAGATATCTGATAAAATGGGTTAAACATAGATGATACAATTGTTGGACTCTCGATTAGCCAATGGCTTCCTTGTCCACTTGCAATCTGGAATTTGTAGTTTTGGATGGCAATCTTGTTAAATCTTGTTAAGTCTAGTTTTCCTAGACCCCGCCTGATTAATCTCGATTAATCAAAACAGTTACGCCACCTAGTGGGTCTTGCAGAGACAACTCAGAAAATTTGACTCTAGCAAGAAATATTTTTTAGCAAGACTGTTACCTTTGATTTGATAAATACCTTAAACTTATACAGTTGTAGACAGACTACGCCCGTTAGGTAATGCTGTAACTGTAAGTGTCAATATAAGAATTGCTTAGTGGATTTTCTGTCAGATAGGTTAAAAGGAACGTACCACGATTTCCAGTGGTTAACTGAACGCCTGTGTTACGGGACAATGCATGTTTCGGTTCATTTTTCTTAAAATAATAGCAATTTTTATAACCATTTTTGATACGGTATTCCTAATTGTTGTTGTTCCCCAACTTGCTATCGTTTAGCAGATTGAACGTTTAGAGTCAATACGTAGGTTTATATACGTTTGAAGTTCACGGGCTGTGCCGCGAATTTTTTTAATAAAATGACGGTCTTGAGCGAGAACAACATAAACACACCTGTGCAAATAGCGACGAAACCACAGTTTTTCAACCTCACTCGCATCATCATCCAATGTCACGTGTAATGTATGGAGTTCAAGGAGATGTCCATGACGTCATACAGCAAAACCTGGTCATCCCTCATCACCCTACTTCGACCTGGTCTGGTCATATCTGGTCATCCCGCATCACCATGCTTTGACCTGGTCTGAGCAAAAACTGGTCATCCCATATCACCATACTTTGACCTGGTCTGATAAAAAAGCTGGTCATTCTGCTTCGACCTGGTCCGATCAAAAACTGGTCATTCTGCATCACCATGCTTTGACCTGATCTGGTCAATAACTGGTCTGGTCAAATCTGGTCATCCCTCACCACCATGCTTTGACCCGATCTGGTAAAAAACTGGTCATTACGCATCACCCAGCTTCGACCTGGTCTGGTCAAAAGGTGGTCATCCTTCATCACTCTGCTTTGACTTGCTCTGGTAACAAAAAACTGGTCATTCTGCATCACCCTGCTTTGACCTACTCTGATCAAAAAATGGTCATCCAGCACCATCCTGCTTTGACCTACTCTGGTAAGAAAATGGTCATCCAGCATCAATCTGCTTTGATCTACTCTGGTCAAAAAATGGTCATCCAGCATCACCCTGCTTTGACCTACTCTGGTTAAAAAATGGTCATCCAGTGTCACCCTGATTTGACTTACTCTGGTAAAAAAAAATGGTCATCCACATCACCCTGCTTTGACCTACTCTGGTCAAAAAATGGTCATCCAGCATCACCGTGCTTCCGCCAGCAACTGCAATGTGTTGTTGTTGTCAACGCAATCATGGACGACTAGCGGACAGTTCATAGAACTAGAATCTGCCTTATGCACTTTTATAGGAAGACCAACATCTACGAAGGCGACAAACTTAAAAATCTTCTTGGTCAACGTTGAACTGGCCAGTATGGTGAAGCTGACACACATTTGGCAACCAAGCTGCAATCGTTAACGTGCTTGAAGAGGCGACATGCTCGTCTCGTAATGCTCTTGCAGCCGGACTAATGACTAATGACTGAAATACAAGAATCAAGTTGTTCCTCATCACTCATCTGCTCCGTGCAGTGTGTGTCCTTCTTCAGCGACCTAATCGAACGGATTGACTCATCTTGAATCTGATGTGGAGCTGGTCGAAAGCACTGCTTCGACAGTAACGACTTTGAGAATATAATGCTCAATTCGAAGACCAGGGGCGAAGCTTGCAATGCAATCACATCAACTAGGTGGGACCGAGACGAAAACACCGGAAGATATTGTTACATGCTATATGTCCATATAGCATTTAACGGTTAGCCAGAACGATGGCGATACACACATGAAGTGTCCTTGGTTGTATTATAATGCAACACGACACCCGATTTTGCGACCGCCGTAGGCAGGTATGTTATATAAAGCCTTTACGACATTGAGCGCCAATGATGATGGCGTCGACTGTCGAAATATGAAGATATTGTTGGAGCTTATTCCAGACCCATCAATGAAAACGATCTGTATCACCAGGTAGAAATGACAAGGCCCTGGTCCTTTCAAAAGAACTCGTGGGGACAACATCCTCCAAAACATTGACACGGTGCAGAAAGTATTGGTTACGTACAGAGACGCATCCCCAGTGCTGAGCATGATTCTCGCATGTGCGCAAACTCCTTAAAGTTGTTCACCAACCCATGCCTGAAATAAAGGGTGCAAGTAATGGTTTGATACTATTTAATGTTTTGCTATTACCAATAAACATTACGATGTGTTTTGCCTGCGTTAAGTGATATTATTTTAACGTTGTCGGTTCTACGTCGGTCCAACGATCGGCACGATATGCTTAGCAATATTCACTATGATATTCGTGTCATTAATTCACTCGCTGGAAGTATGCCGAGTATTACCACCCGCGTAGCAGAACCGAAGCTGGCCTCTGTGTTGGCGTAGTGTACAGTGCTGACTACTCTATTGTGTTCGCACGTTCTGCTTCACTTCCGTGGCTGACTTATTCCTAGTCAAACCAACGTCAGTGCAGTTTGTCACGGTTAACGACCTGATATTTCTGGCAGTTCACGTTCTCCATGTCTTTGGCACCCAGACCGCATTATTCTGATCAATAACTGCTGGCAATCCACGTTCCGAAATCCGCTTGCTGATAAGTCAAATCGAAAAAAAGACTGTTCTGTTGTAGAGTGATGTTATACTGTTCAGTTTACTGTCGCATATAGGCAACGACTGGCGTGAACTCTGTCTGCTCATATGACAACTTCACCAAAAGTGCTTATTTTATATATTTCAACAACAAAACCAGTTCAGTTCAGCGCAAACATGTAAAGGTGTATATGTGTCTTGCGCCCTGGTGTCTTTGTGAGCATTGTCATTAGCTGTATGTTATTACATCTCGCTATTATGTCATGGTATCCTTGTGATTACTTTATTATAACCAGCCAGGTCTCTCAAGCAGGACATTCATTTGGTATATTATACATAGCCCGTGTGCGTTCTTCGCGAGCAAGGTGTCTTGGTTCAGATCGTTCTGGATTATGCAAGTTTACACGTAAAACCCAGCCGAGAAGAAGTTCATGTTGAAACAACGAATGACTAGCTGTCGTTTAGATAGCTATTGCAGTTATTGCAATGATACATATCGAACTGCTTAATGTTACAATTACATAGGTAATACATGGAAGTCAATCGTGGAAACACATAAATCAACCTACCTTCACGATTGTTACGATGACGTCACATATCGTATGTTGCCTGGGATGCTAGTGATGTCACGTTCATTACAATGCAACCGTTGCTTAGACACGGCCTAGCGGATACCACTGTCGTAGAAATGGCCACTATCTTTTCGAACGAAGGCTAGGAACATACCTTTGTGAGAGTGCAGTAATTTTGACGAGAGGAACCGAAATGTGGCTTTGCTGAAGAATTTATTTCAGGAATAGTCGACGTCTGTGAGTCAACATTGCATAGCAGTTGTTTCACCGATATTACGGCAAGTGTATTAGGATTATCTGAAAAACCCTGACGCGAAATTTTGTGTAGGAAGTTGTCCAAATCGGAGATCACGGTTTCTTTAGTAAGTGTGTTTTACCTCAGTAGGCCTATTGAATTAGAACGGCAGATAGTTGCCAATATATTGTCTTCGATTAATTGCCGGGAATGTAAGAACTGTTAACAATCGTCAATACGTTGCTAGACGCTAACAACGTACTACCAACATACTAATACACAAATTGCAAATGTTTAGGAAGCAATTGAGTTATGTTTGTGAGAGAAATTTTGCTTGTTGGGAACACAATAAAATAAAACGCTTTCGAATTTAATCGGTTCCTAAACGTGTCCGCAGTAGCATGGACACCATATAATGTTTATTAATTTATATAGCACCAAATATATGCAGTTATATTCTTTGGTGCTGTTCAAAGTAAAGAAAAATTTAGAATATTAAATAAAACAGTTATGATATACCGAAAAGAACGAGGAAGATATAAAAGTTGCACAAAAACGAACCAAAATAATTACGTAAACTAGTAGTCGGCAGTTAGTTCGATTTTTTTCATCACATTTATGATTCGTCCATGAATTGCACTCAAACGTAATTGTGATTTCGAGTCCGAGTCCATAATTTACGCTGACAATAAGACTGCACAAATGGACTCGTCACTTAGTGAGATTGATTTGCCAGTTGAGAAAAAGCAAGCGTCACCTAGCGAGTACGACCGATTTATGGTGACGGGCGTCTCACGCGTCAAGTTTATCTCGTATTAATCAGCATCCGTAATATAAATAAGGATGCGGGACGGTTTACCTGTGGGATTACTGTCATATTGATACATTGATGGATACCCCATTTAATGAATACATGGTTCTGGTGACCGAGGATGGCAAGCCGACGGGTATCTGTTTGTCTCGCCAATTACCGGTCTGCTCCGACAAGTCATCTTTTTCATCTAAGCCGTGTTCAGAGAACCCATAGCGGCCAGAGGAAGAGATACACACAGAAGAACTACATAAAAAAGCCACATCAACATCACAAACTGAGAGGACCTGGCCCCCGACCGTCCTCCGTGCAACGCCCTACATAGAGACGGAGTGCATAATGAAGGAGACAGAGAAACGACAGAGAAGTAATCAGAAGGAGATAACCAACACATGCAGACCTCGCTTCCAGCCGGAACATCGTACCCACTGCCCTGAGATTTGCAGATCAAGAATCGTTGGGTTGCAATACTAAAAGCGGTATTGAACGCACGTGATCAGGGTTGTTTGATTTAAATCATTTGATTTAAATCATTGATTTAAATCATGATTTAAATCGCTCCAAAAAAAAAATCATTGATTTATGATTTGTTTTGAATTTTTTTACCTCCGGTTTTTTTAATCGCTGATTTATATGAATTTAACGCAAATAGTTGTTTACAAGCATCGAGATCAACAAAGTTTTGTGTTTTTTAATACAAAAGCATAAAGTTCACTCAGCTGTATAAATGAGTACCTGGCAATACAGACAGTGGTGGATATGTGAACGAATAGCCTTCGCGCAGCAATTGCAGCGTGGCTGAATACTTCCCAAAGAAGTTGAGATGGCCTTGGAATGAACAGGTCTGCCAGGGGGTGAAGTGTAAAGCGCTTTGAGCAGTCCTATGGACCGGATACCGCGCTATATAAGAACATACCTTTGCCTTCTTTCTTTTTTACACTTGTGTAGCTGTATTGACACCAGATAGCCTGATAGTAAAATGTTTTGTGACATTATGTATACCAGATTTTAAAAAAATCAAATAAATAAAAAAAATCTGATTTTAATTTAAAAAAATCCGATTTTTTTTTTTTAAATCATGATTTTTTTCAACCCTGCACGTGATACTGATCAAAATAGCTATTTACGTCATGACGTGACCATCGCCTACGAAATGGCGCACGGTATGCAATATTACAAAATAGATTCCTAAGAATGACATTGTGTATTTTTTCAGTTATTGTTTAGTTGTCCTTAAACCGGAGAGCGTCTAATAAGACAAAGCAACAGCCGCAACGTCTATCTCAAAATCAAACGAGAGAAGCAACTCAGTTAACGCAGCAAGGGGTAGCATACTACATTTCCTGCATGGATATAAACTGTTTTGCTATATATTTTCAGCGATGAGTATTTGTTCGGTTACTTGCAAATTCCCCAGTTGACCTCTGCAAACGTGTAATGAATAAAACGACTAAATGTTTGATTAATTTTGTTGGGAGCAAACGTTTGCTTGATAAAGGCTGATTGCCGGTGGAATAATGACTCGCATGCAGCGATTACAAGTACATGTTACAAATGGACATAGTATACAGATGGTACTTGATACAGCCATCTCTTACTTTGTGTAGTAGTATAGTGTTCAGCAACGTAGGGGTCAAATTCGCTTTTGTTCATCAAATAAAAATACGTTTCATTTTAATATTTCAAATACACTATACATTAACGTTTGAAATAGAAATACGCTTATCCATTAGAAGGTGAAATTACAATTATACAATATTTACTTATCAGTCTTAATTACAACTACAGTTAGTATTGAATCCATGCCTGTCTTGCACTATCATTAAGAGATGATAATCATGGTGTTTAGTGTAATTGTTACCTCCCCCGCTGTTACCTCCCCCCCCGCTGTTACCTCCCCCCCGCTGTTACCTCCCCCCGCTGTTACCCCCCCCCCCCGCTGTTACCTCCCCCCCGCTGTTACCTCCTGCCCATATACCGACATCAACTGTAGATTTAGCGGGATTTAGGCGCGATAGAAGTGTTTTTAATATTTTTTATTATAATTATTGTAGTCTATTAGAAACACCAGTATCCGAATCTCTCCTTTCAGGGTGTAGTCATGGCAACAAGCATCCGGGAACTGAGTTTCCAGATGGTGCTTGACACCATTCTGAAGCCGGCGGGGGTGAAGGTGGGAGGATTCCCGGAGGAGATGTTCCTAGACTTGTCGGACGAGGAGCAGGAAAAATGGGCATGCAACATTTGGTGAGTATATTATCTGCATCCATCCACGGCAGCGTAATAACTATTGCAGTGGTTTCTCCGTATATTGTCGCTGTCTGATGGGGCCACGTGTAGGATTTATTTCAGCTTCTTTTGTCCGCCTTCTTGAAGACTTGTCTCCATTTCCCTCGCCGTTCTGCTGCTCTCTTTCAATCTCAACTATCTGCCTTTTCCGAAATGTAGTTACATAGTAATTTGATTTTCACCTCGTATCACCTCTTGTAACGATCTCCTGCCAATGTCTCCTCGCCTTTTCTCTGGACGTGTCCTGCCCAACACCCCGTGCTCTCTGTCCTGCCCAACACCCCCTGCTCTCTGTCCTGTCCAACACCCCGTGCTCTATGTCCTGCCCAACACCCCGTGCTCTCTGTCCTGCCCAACACCCCCTGCTCCCTCTCCTGCCCAACACCTCCTGCTCTATGTGCTGCCGAACACCCCCTGCTCTCTCTCTCCTGCCCAACACCCCCTGCTCTCTGTCCTCCCCCAACACCCCCTGCCTGCTCCCTGTCCTGCCCCAACACCCCCTGCTCTCTCTCTCCTACCCGACGCCCCCTGCTCTCCAGTATCGTCCTTTTCATATGCACCTGCATCCTGCATTTGATACAACACGTCAAACTGTTTTATATAGAATTATACATAACGCCCCATTACATCTGGTTGTACAGAGAAACAATAACTCAACACTTCTTCATCTTGTATGGTTATCGCAAAAACGTATGTTCGTGTCGCTTGATCACAGTCATTTCTTAAGGCTAGCACTGCAATTCTGTTTCGTCGTTGCAGCTTCCTGCTTGTGAAGGACTGTCACGAGTGTAGGAACAAACACCTCTTCTGTCACTCGTGCATCGTCGCTTGGACGATGACGACTGGACAGAACAGTCAGCGCTGCCCGTTCTGTCGCTGCGAACAAACGGAGTACGCCAGCAACAAAGCTATAGACAGACTTGTTGAAGTGAGTCTACTCCAAACTGCACCACCATATACCACACACCCACTAACGGCCATTTATCCTCTTCCACAACCCGCCCAGCGTCAATCACACTACACCACCATATATCGAACAGCCACCGACGGCCATTTATCTTCTTCCAGCCCGCCAAGCGTCAATCACAGTATCTTCATAACAAAGCCACCAATGTCATCCACACCACCAATAACTATTACAAATTCTCCTATTTTCCCCAGACAGTAAAACATTGGAACTCGCTACTAGACACAGTAACCAGCATTACAGAACCCCATCTATTTAAGCAAGCTCTAGCAAACTCAGTATCACGCAAACACGGCTAAACAGTAAGCATCCCATGTGCACACAATTCTGACCGTCTGACTCCTAGGAGTGTTGGACAGTATCCAGTACAATGGAGGGGTATACAATACTTGCTGAAGTCCAGAAGACTTCACCGTTAGCCGGTAGTTTTGCTGTTGTGGCTAGCGCAGTGACCCAGCAGCATTAATCCGGTATATGTACGCCGTATATTAATACACATTAAATAGAACATGACATCTGGCGTTGGCTAATTTAATGCGTGTCACTTGTGTCACAGTGTGTATTTTGAAGGAAACATATCCGGGTGTAGTCAGTAAATGTGTATCAACTACAGCAACTTATGTATGACCATGCCAGTTGGATAAATATAACAAAATGTTAAGCAAAGCACTCGATGGAGTTGGCTTATTAGATGACTTCGATTGTTTTCTATCGGTAATGTAAGGTTCAGTTTGTCAGAGGATATAACTTTAAGTTTGTCAGTTAATATCAGCTGCACAATGACAATAATTGTTGTCTAATTGAGTCTGATTATATTGTATTATTTGTGTTTACTATTTTATAGTCTGCAGATAAGTTGACATTATCGATGCCTTTAGCGGCATCGACCACCAGGTCATCACCACTGTTTGTGTATTGCGCTGCTTGTAATACTGTCGTCGGTGTAGGACAAGCGTGTGACGTGTCCTCACGACGACTGTACATTCACAGCGCCGCTCAAGATCTTCCTCCTGCATAGTCACGGTCGCATGGAGTACAGGTAAACTGCTCCATCGATCAGCAACATCACCACCAACACCACCACCACCTCCGCCACCACCACCGCCGCCACCACCACCGACAATAAAACCAAGGACACCAATGACAATGACGACGACAAAGCACATAAATGATGTTGACAATGGAAGAAACTGTGACACCGCTGCAGTGTGGCGGTGGCAATAACAACAACACAATTAACAAATGATTATTACTCAGAGAACGGTCGTCTTAAGAAATGTTCAATGGTAACTGAGCGAAAAATACTATTTATGACAACTAGGAATTCCTTTATATTCGCCTATTAAACAATCCAGTGCAGAAACTCTAACATAATCGTCTTCTATACGCGGACAATCGCTTTAGCATCAGAACATTGTGTAAACTAGAGTATCTAGGATTGTAGATACTCTTCCGAAATCTCTATCTTTTCATGTGAAAAGTTTGACAGTTTCTTTTAGATAAGATCTGATTTTACTGATTGGAAGTATGTCTAAAAATATCCACCTGTAGAAGCACATATAATAAATGCCCATCTAACGACGTCATAATATTCTAATTCAGATAACAATAACACGCACAGATTTCCGCGTTTTCGGACCACTAGTTTTCTGTAGCAAATGTGAAAACAGGAATAATCAGACAGGTTTTCGGTGCTTGAACAGTCTCAAAATCATAGGCACTTCATGATCTGACGTAGTTAACGCAGTTCTTGACCATATGGATACCTTCGTTAATCCACCCTAAACTGTTTCAGTAACGCCAACATTGACCTAGAAAGTCTCAGAAGTCAGCATCTAGTCATGCCCGGTTTGATGACGCCAGATGATTTACTGCTGCCGTCATTTGCCCGTATGCAGGTACTACAGGTAACTATTACTGTCACTGTTCTCGACGTCGCTGCATATGGCCGTCACATTGTGTCCAGCTGTGAAGCTGGATAGGCGCCAACCCTGAGTGGTGCAAACTTGTAAGACTAGTAACAGAAATCCGTAAGACCGCAAGTGACCCCTAAGATTACCTACGATTAAGATTATCTTCGTTAGCTGATCTGCCAATCATGTTCAAAAGGAGCTCGTCATGCAAACTGGGGTATATTATCTGGATCTCGCGAGACTTTGGCGCAGCTGGCCTCTTTTGAGCTGATTATCTGTTAATAGCATGCCATATGACAAACGCGACGTAGTTAATTAATTAGTTTGTAAATTTATATTTTAATAACATGTTGAAGCTGTTTCTTTTACAGTCTATGATGACTTGCTTTTAGTGGTCGATGAGTAGAATGCCTGCTCTGTATATAATGTATTTATGTTTTATAGTTTTAACGCATGTATACATTGAGTGAGACGTTAATAAAATATTTACTTTCATTTATTCAGCCCGCAAATAAGTCAGTGTTCCTAGGCTATTCACGTGTCATTTCATCCAGGGCCGCGTGGTGGCGCAGCAGATACGGCTCCTACTGCACCTGGAGTTCTGGCTACGACACCAGGCCCTCATCCGCTTCACGAGGGCGCCGGACCACGAGTCCCAGGTCGAAGGTCTCGACGAGGTGATCCAACTGAGTGAACAGCTCAATGAGGTGGGGACCGCACGCTGTTGATTGTCCCATGATGTCCCGTCAAGTCGTACGACTTCTGGTGACGTCCACGATGAGCTGTCGTCAACCAATCTTCATTAGTGTTACTTCGCTCCACTCGCCCACCGCACACTTTGTTGTATCTTTGATCTCATCCATCCATATTACTCCCTTCCGCTTGCCTCTACTCATTCCAATCTTTTTCGGCTTTTCCAACCTGTCGTCCTCTGTACGCATGATGTGCCCAAAATATGACACCTTCACCTTTGAAACCAATGAAACCAAAAGCAGTCAGGCAGTGTTATCTTGTACGTAAACATTACGATTCGGTTTTAATAACAAATGTGCACATGGATTGTTGTCTTGTTGCAGACCTTCATTTGTGTTTTTGTCAAATCGTACAGTTTTGTTATTGAGAAAATCAACATGGCTGACGTTTCTCTTCTTTATCGCCCACACTAACTGGATTGTGTCTTTGTATACCAGGGATCCTTCCACCACTGACGTGTGCCTATTAAGCTGATAAAAAGCAATTAGACATTTTAATCTCTGCAGAGCATATGGTCATATCCATACATTTTCCAGGCAGCAAACAGTTACTAAAAGTTGTGCAGTCTCAAAGTCATCGGCACTTCATTCATATTACATGAACCCGGAAATAAATTACTAATCTATCCCCAGGTTGGCTCCGTACTATCGAGTGTGTTTGCGTCCGACGTCGACGGTATGTTGGCCGGACCGAGACGTCTGCCAGCCGTCGGTAGTGGCCGTGGGGCAGTGGCCGGGGCCGGGCCCTTGACCAGGGCCGCGACGACGACAGCGCCATCAGTCGGCCGCGCAAACACAATCCGGAACCAGTCGGTAAGGCACTACTGCATGACGTCACGCTTCTTTTCGTCAAGTCTCTTCTTCAGGTTAATTTCACTGATGTTGTTGCAATGGGTGATCGAAGCGGAAGTTCTTGTGTTGATCAATATCGAGTGTCTTCATTCAACTGTATGTTATATGGATGAGTAGCTAAGCTATTTCTGCAATATGCACGCACGCACGCACACACACTCCACATGCACGCACGCACGCACGCACGCACGCATACGTGCACGCACTTATGACTATATGTTGGCCTCCAGCACTACCTGGAACTTTGTCAATAACGGGGAACGAATAAATAGCATAATAACATTACAACTGAAATACATCACATCAGTAACAACGACGACAGTAACATGCAAATGGTAATCGTAGCTATAATAATACAAAACATGATGATATGAAGGTCCCGTGAAAACAAATAATTTCCATTTCTTTTAATGTAAAATAGCGCTTAGTGTGTGTATAATTAGTTGTGTTACCAAGTGATATCTTTCTACAAACAAGAATATGCAGAATTGCTTTGATTGTTGAAAGGGCCTTTTTAATTCTGTCTAATGTGTACGGTTGTGTGATAAGGTTTTCTGATGTTGCATGTGTTCCATGCCGGACATTTTAAACAGTGTTTTTCATGTATTGTTTTACTGATATATATATATATATATATATATATTTTACTAATATATATATATATATATATATATATATATATATATATATATATATATATATATATATCAGTAAAACAATACATGAAAAACACTGTTTAAAAAAAATATATATATATATATATATCATCCCACATTGCCACAGTTCACTCAGCTGGAAATGCGTTCCTGGCTATATCATAGACAGTGGTGGATATGTGAACAAATAGTCTTCGCGCAGTAATTGCAGAGTGGCTGAATTCTTCCCAGAAAAGTCCAATGGCGTTGGAGTGAACAGGTCAGCAAGTTGGTGTAGTGTAAAGCGCTTTGAACACTCACAAGGACTGGATACTGCATTGCATATGAACGTACCATTACCGTTATATATAGATATATATATATATATATATATATATATATATATATATATATATATATATATATATACATATATATATATATATATATATGTTGTAATATTAATATTTTATTTCAGTTACTAGCCAACTTGGCAGACGAAGACGACAGCGACACGAGTAGTCTGGCGTCGAGCCGGTCTGGGGTTGTCTCAGCGGCCCGCAGAGACTTCGTGCGACAGCTGGAGTCGAGCGCGACGGCGACGGCGTCCTACGCAGAGCGCTCTAACTGGGGTTCGTCGTACCCACCGCCCCACAGAATAGCGGGGGCAGCATCGAACACGCCATCTGCCTCTCCCCGGGTGTCGGGGCCGACCGCGTCGTTACCCTCTTCCAGGACATTGTCTCACCGACTCCTGGAACGGCCTCATGACGCTTCTAGGAGCCTCGTCACTCGCGAGAGCAGCGACACAACGCCTTCGTCGGCCGTCACGCAGCAGTCTGCGGAACACGTGACCGGACACGTGACGGATCACGTGACGTTTCCGAGAGTGTCGCCGTTGTCGCGATTGACGGGCAATGGTAGCGGTAATGCGGAAAATGTTCTGTCGACGACTGCACTTCGAGACCGACCCGGCGTAACAGCGTCGGTGGCGGCTGCGGCGGGCAGCAGCCGGGTAACTGCACCGTCTCCTTCAATCTCCCCCAGTTTGTCTGGGTCGTCTCTGTCTCTTCTTGACACTAGCACGGCATCCTCGAGCCTACCGAGCAGAGAAGTGTCGGCTGTCAACGCCACCATGCGGCGACCAACGGGCACCGGTGCCAGCGACGCCACGCGGCAGTCATCTGAACCAGTGGGTGGCCGAGTTGTGAATACGGCATCTCAACCGGCTGCTACGACTCCACGAACGTCCCAGATAACTACTGGCGCCACCACACGGCAGAACACTCAACCACCAACTGACGCCATGACAACACAATCGTCACAACCGGCGACGGGCACCACCAAGGGGCGGACGTCTAAACCGGTTGCTGGTGCCACCTCCCGGCGGACATCTCAACCATCACACGGCACCACCACGCGGCAGTTGTCACAACCATCTACTGGCGCCACCACGCGGCGGACGTCTCAACCAACAAGGACTCGACAACCGGTCCCACCCAGGGGTTCTGTCCCGGGTACGCGACCGGGGCCGACCGTCCGACAGCCTGCCACTGGCGCCACCACGCGGCTGATATCTCAACAACCAGTGGCTCGCCAAGCAGCCCCACCCAGGGGCTCGGTGGCGCCCTCACGAACCGAGGCACCCACCCGACAGGTGACGCAACCACGTCAGTCCAGGAACAACGTTAGTAATTCAACGACAGGAGCCCCCCCGACCAACACCCGGCTGCCGACCACTCCTGGACAGCTGATGAGAGCGCGACGGCGAAGTGAAATTTCTCAGGAGATTGCCGATAATTTGCGCAAGACTCACGACCCCAGTTAATGTTCCGTCAGCGTACGACAGACGGGAGTGTGTTTATAAGGATAGTTCACTGTTTGAGAAATTCGTCTCCAGCATGACGTAAAGTGTGCCAGACTGTGGAGAGGAAAAATTAACTGATGAAAATAGTCGCGCATTTCTGAGATACAGCGACGTCTTATAAACGCTGTTAAACATTTGGTTGACAAAACCGGACAAATATGTCTGATTTTTATGTTTGAGCAAATTAATGACATTGTTAAATGCGGCCGGTTCGGCAAATCCCACTCATCACATATTACATACATATCCTACAACAATGCAACTGCGCTGGAATCTGATGGTGTAGTCACGTGGTCTCCACTTGAAAGATCATCGTGAACAATCGATAAAGCACCTGCATTCGGCAGAATTGTTATTTGCCAAAACAATATACCTGAAGCACATATGTTTGTTACTTTGAAAAAGAAACGGTGTATTCATTGAACGATGATACAAACGTGTTAATGTTCATACATTTTGCACCATCTCATTTGAAGTTGGTGCACTTTTGTCCGGACTGCCGCGACGCGAAGGGAATGGAATATTTAGCATCTCCCACATAGTAGAGCAGCGTAGTACTGCATTAGAAAGATGGTGGCGGTAGAACGTTTTCTAAATGAAACCCGTTTTCGTCATATGTTTTTTAAGTGGGTGGCTTTATTTAGTAAACTGAGGCTGATAAGGCGACCAGAGATATACGGCTCCAATTTGCGAAACATGTCTTGTATTGTAGTCACGAGCTTCATAGAAACAATTTCCTTTTGTTACGATAGTTATTTTCAAATTGAAATCACGAAAACAAATCAACTCGAAAATGCGGGCCCATTGTTTTGTATTTTGTTTTTATTCATTGTTGTGTTGTGTTATTTGATGTTGATGACTTTGACAGTTTTGTTATTGCCTTCGTAATGTATATACATCTCATTTTTATTCATTGTTGTGTTGTGTTATTTGATGTTGATGATTTTGACAGTTTTGTTATTACCTTCGTAATGTATATACATCTCGATGCCCAGCTGTGATGATATAAGTTGTGTTTATTCAACAGTATTGATACTTTTGACATGTTGACGCTATCGTATGTTGATACAATAAACATTGTTGATTGTCTTTTTTGTTTCGCGTGTACTGGCATGTTTTGAGGTTGTCATATTGTTTATGTTCACGTCTGAGATTACTCAAACGATAACTGTTCCGATTTAACTGTAAATGCCGGTCAGTTTCCGCTACAAACTGAAACCGAAAGCCAATAATGGATAATTGATAACACATAAACTATTGATCTTGTTTAAAACTGGAAAGTGCACCAAGTACTTGCCGCAGCAAAGCTTGCGGGTAGGATGGACCTCGACGAAAAGACTTGAAAGTCGAATATGAAAGTCATATGAATGATACAAATGCGAAAAACAGCAAAACGGGGGTCAAAACGAATACGCTGAGATTGTGTGTATATGTGATGTATATGTGCATAGAAGATGATTCGGTTATAAAGGTGGCGATTAACACGAATATGACTGGAAAGGAAGGAAGTTACCTGCGTCAGAGTAGTTTTAAGAACAGAACGGTACAAGAACCTACAGAAAGGAGGAAGTTGATTTCTTACCACACTAACAGGTGTTTTAGTGTAGCTAGAATTTCCAACTGGAATATGGTGAGCAACTATGTCAAACTGTTCGTTCATCACGTTCTTGTCTGGCACACTATTCTATGCACATATTCGCTGGAATGAATATAATATGTTGTGACATCGCCTTTGGAAAATCCTGGCTGTACATGAAACAACTGTCTACATATTTGGAGATCAACCTTACTATTGCATGATGGGTGGGGCATTCCTAGAGTCAGGTTGACGTCTGCATGTTCACATTGAAGTATGAACAAGCATTGCATGTGCATTAGGTCAGATCTAATGCATTAGGTCAGACCTAACATTTAGAAGTGGTGTATTTTTTGTCTTGAAGCATCCACACTTTGAAGCATTCGTTTCACACAGCCCGGCAGATTGAGTGTACATCTGCCACTACGTTCTACTGTGACAAATGCGGCGTTGCAGTTTTATAATCCGTCTTGGATTCATTGCGTCACTACAGCTGCGCAGGTACTCTGTTCAACATATCAACTTCATTGGTATCTTCTGTTGACCAACAATTCGTCATTAACTCGTCATAAAACCCACATACAAATTCCTATATTGAAAATATGCAATTGATATAACTCGAACTGGTAAATGTTGTTACTAACTTCTGATGTATGTTTTTATATATGGACACATGTTATCAGTAGTGGGATTTACTTCAGTAACACGTTGCATTGTCATTGTGTGCTAACGTAGCTTTCACATACCATCAACTGTAACAATGCCATCTAAAATCGTTTCACTTGTTGGTTTTATTAGCATTTACTTCATCGTCCCGTTGTCCACATTTCTCCCACTAGAGGAACATAAATGAAACGACATAGCTTCTTTATTATTTTATTTTTTCTTATCTCTGTACTGGTATTTATTGTATTAGATGAAAAAGGGTTAATCCATTTGCTACATATAAGAATCGGTTTGCATCATTCGCAAACCCACGACCATATAATTCCATGCTTCGTTGACGTTAACTGTGATGGTGTGCGCTGTGCAAAGAATCGGTGACATCCTGAGTAAGTTCATTTTGTCGTCTTGTCCTCAGCAGCCATCCTGCCGTTCTCGGCAGACGACTGACTGTTCGTTGGTGTCGTGTCTGTCTGAATCCCAGGCCCCGTCGTCGTTGTATCACGAGCGTTTCTCGTGTTCGGGCTTCGCTGCGCTGGCGGTCGGGTGGCATACCCGGGCCCTGGAACCCGGGCCCTGGATGGAGTCGGTAGACGATTGGACCCAGTGTTCGGAGGCTTCACCTGGCGTGTAGAGGCCCCAGGAAATATACGCGCTGTGGTGACGCCAGTTAAAGGTCGAACTATTGGCTGTGTCGTGGCGCCGATCGCTGGACGTGACGTCGGTCGACTTGAGGTGACATCGTGACTTAGTTCAGCAGTATATTGTGTGGTGGCGCCAGTGGTTACATGGGATGTTTGTGGAGTTGTAGCAGCCATCGTAGCCGTCGTAATCACAGCTCGACCACCCACTGGTTCATATGACTGCCGCGTGACGTCGCTGGTAGCCGTGTCTGCCGACACATCCCGCGAACTTCTACGAACCTGAGACTGGGGTGATTTTGACGAACTTCTAGAAACCGAACAGGATGGCGCCACTGTCACGTCACAGAGATTGTCTCTTTCACGAAGCGCAGTCGGCGACACAACATTGTGCTTACTGTCAATACCGACTGTCAAAGACGACTGTCTCGGAAGTGTCGTGTTTGATGTTGATGTCACGTGTTCCGCCACGTGTTCAGTCACGTGTTGTGTCACGTGTTCCGCCGATTGTTGCATGTCGGTCGACGGCGTTGTGCCGCTGTTCACTCGAGTGACGAGACTCATAGAAGCATCGTGCGCCGACGGTCGAGTGGTAAGTCCGGGTCGCGGACCCTGCACAAGGCCCCGATGTGGAACCGGTTGGCGGGTGGTTGCTTGTTGAGAAGTACCCCGTGTGGTGTCACCAGTTGGCTGTTGCCTTGTTCGCCGTGTGGTGGCGCCTGCCGCTGGACGATAGGCCGGACGTACGGAAGTGGTGCCACTACTTAGTCCAGTAGTATGTCCTGTGTTGGCGCCAGTAGTTACCTGGGATGTTTGTGGAGTTGTACCAGCCGGTTGAGATGACGTAATCACAGCCTGGCCACGCACTGGTTCAGATGACTGCCGCGTGACGTCGCTTGTAGCCGTGTCTGCCGACACATCTCGCGAACTACTAAGAACATGCTGCAGGGGTGATTTTGACGAACTTCTAGAAACCGAGCTGGATGACGCCACTGTCACACCAAAAAGACTGTCTCTTTCACGAAGCGCAGTCGGAGACACAACATTGTGCTCACTGTCGCAACCAACCGTCAAAGACAACAGTCTCGGAAGGGTCGTGCTAGATATTGCTGGTACGTGTTCTGTCATGTGTTCAGTCACGGGTTTTGTCACGTGTTCTGCCGACTGCTGCATGGCGGTCGACGAAGGCGTTGTGTTCTCTGGAGTGACTAGACTCGTAGAAGCATCGTGCGCTGACGGTCGGGCGATAGGCCCTTGCGCCCTGCTCCCCAGTGGAGCCAGTTGGTGGGTGGTTGCTTGTTGAGATGTGCCCCGTGTGGTGGCGCCAGTTGGAGATTGCCATGTTCGCCGTGTGGTGGCGCCCGTTTCTGGGCGATACGTCTGACGGCCTGAGGTGGCGCCACGAGTTAGTCCAGCAGTATATCGTGTGGTGGCGCCAGTGATTGCTTGGGATGTTCGTGGAGTTGTGGCGGCCGGTTGAGATGACGTAATCTCATCTTGGCCACCCACTGGTTCAGATGGCTGTCGCGTGGCGTTGCTGCAACCTACATCTGTCGGTCGCCGCATGTTGGCGCTAACAGTCGACACATGTCGCGGACCACTATTGACCTGAGACGGAAGTGATTCTAACGAAGTTCTAGAGATAGGGCTGGGCGCAGCGTCGGATGTAGACCGCGCCACTGTTACACAAAAGAGACTGTCTCTTTCACGAAACGCAGTCGCTGACACTATATTGTCCGTACTGCCGCTAGTGACCGCCGAAGTCAGCTGTTTCGGAAGTGTTGTGATTGATGATGCTGTCACGTGTTCTGTCATGTGTTCAGAGACGTGTTCCGCCGACTGCTGCGTAGCTGTCGACGAAGGCGCTGTGTCGCTGTTCTCTCGATTGACGATAGGCCCGGGTCGCGACCCTTGCGCCCGGCCCCCGGGTGGAGCCGGTTGGCGGGTGGCTGCTTGTTGAGATATACCCCGTGTGGTGGCGCCAGTTGTTGGTTGCCATGTTCGCCGTGTGGTGGCGCCTGCCGCTGGACGATACGCCTGACGTCCGGAAGTGGCGCCACTACTTAGTCCAGTAGTATGTCGTGTGGTGGCGCCAGTAGTTACCGCGGATGTTTGTGGAGTTGTAGCAGCCGGTTGAGATGACGTAATCACAGCCTGGCCACGCACGGGTTCAGATGACTGCCGCGTGACGTCGCTTGTAGCCGTGTCTGCCGACACATCTCGCGAACTACTAAGAACATGCTGCAGGGGTGATTTTGACGAACTTCTAGAAACCGAGCTGGATGACGCCACTGTCACACCAAAAAGACTGTCTCTTTCACGAAGCGCAGTCTGAGACACAACATTGTGCTCACTGTCGCAACCAACTGTCAAAGACGACAGTCTCGGAAGGGTCGTGCTTGATATTGCTGGTACGTGTTCTGTCATGTGTTCAGTCACGGGTTTTGTCACATGTTCTGCCGACTGCTGCATGGCGGTCGACGAAGGCGCTGTGTTCTCTGGAGTGACTAGAGTCGTAGAAGCATCGTGCGCTGACGGTCGGGCGATAGGCCCGGGTCGCGAACCTTGCGCCCTGCTCCGCAGTGGAGCCAGTTGGCGGGTGGTTGCTTGTTGAGATGTGCCCCGTGTGGTGGCGCCAGTTGGTGATTGCCATGTTCGCCGTGTGGTGGCGCCCGTTTCTGGGCGATACGTCTGACGGCCTGAGGTGGCGCCACGACTTAGTCCAGCAGTATATCGTGTGGTGGCGCCAGTAATTGCCTGGGATGTTCGTGGAGTTGTGGCGGCCGGTTGAGATGACGTAATCTCATCTTGGCCACCCACTGGTTCAGATGACTGTCGCGTGGCGTTGCTGCAACCTACGTCTGTCGGTCGCCGCATCGTGGCGCTAACAGTCGACATATGTCGCGGACCACTATTGACCTGAGACGAAAGTGATTCTAACGAAGTTCTAGAGATGGGGCTGGGCACAGCATCGGATGTAGACGGCGCCACTGTTACACCAAAGAGACTGTCTCTTTCACGAAACGCAGTCGGTGACACTATATTGTCCGTACTGCCGCTAGTGACCGCCGAAGTCAGCTGTTTCGGAAGTGTTGTGGTTGATGATACTGTCACGTGTTCTGTCATGTGTTCAGGCACGTGTTCCGCCGACTGCTGCGTAGCGGTCGACGAAGGCGTTGTGTCGCTGTTCTCTCGATTGACGATAGGCCCGGGTCGCGAACCTTGCGCCCGGCCCCCGGGTGGAGCCGGTTGGCGGGTGGCTGCTTGTTGAGATTTACCCCGTGTGGTGGCGCCAGTTGGTGGTTGCCATGTTCGCCGTGTGGTGGCGCCTTTCGCTGGCCGATACGTCTGACGTCCGGAAGTGGTGCCACTACTTAGCCCAGTAGTGTATCGTGTGGTGGCGCCAGTAGTTGCCTGGGATGTTTGTGGAATTGTAGCGGCCGGTTGAGATGCCGTAATCACAGTTGGGCCATATATTGGTTCAGATGACTGTCGCGTGACGTTGCTGCTACCCGTGTCTGCTGACACATCTCGCGAACTATTACACACCTGAGTCGGAAGTGATTCTAACGAATTTCTAGAGATAGGGTTGGGCCCACCAACGGATGTTGATGGCGTCACTGTTACTCCAAGGAAACTGTCTCTTTCACGAAGCGCAGTCGGCGACGTAACATTGTCCGTACTTCCGCCAGTGAAAATCGGCTGCTTCGGAAGAGTTGTGCGCGATGTTGCTGCCACGTGTTCGGTCACGTGTTCCGCCGACTGCTGCGAGACGGTCGACGAAGGCGTTGCGTCACTGTTCTTTCGAGTGACTGGACTACAAGAAGCATTGTTCGCAGACGGTCGGGCGACTGGCCCGGATCGCACCGGCTGCACTCGGCTCCTGGGTGGAGCCTGTTTGAGGATGGCTGCTTTTTGAGACGTTTGCCGCGTGGTGGCACCACGTAGTGGTCCCAATGTTCGGCGTGTGGTGGCGCCCGCCGCTGGGCGACACGTCTGCCGTCCTGAAGTGGTACCACGTCTTAGTGCTACAGTATGTCGTGTGGTGGCGCCAGTTGTTACCTGGGCTGTTTCAACGACTTGTTCAGATGACTGTCGAGTGGTGTCGCTGGAATGTATGTTGTCCGAGCTGGATGCAGGAGTTATTACGGGGGAACCGGATGTAGACGGCACCACTGTCACACCAAAGAAAATGGCTCTTTCCCGAAGCGCAGTTGGCGACACAACATTGTCATCACTGCTGCTACCAACTGTCAAATTCAACAGTCTCGGAAGTGTTGTGCTTGATATTGCTGTCACGTGTTCTGTTATGTGTTCTGTCAGGATTTCGGTCACGTGTTCCGCATATTGCTGCGGGACGGTCGACGAAGGCGTCGTGTCGCTGTCCTCTCGAGTGACTCGAGTGACGGTAGTCCTAGAAGCATCGTGCGCTGGTGGCCGGGCTATAGGCCCGGGTCGCGACCCGGGTCCCCGAGGTGGAACCGGTGGACGTTTTGGATGTGCCACAGTACGCCGTGTGGTGACGCTCGTCACAGGACGACACGTCTGACGTCCAGCCATATATTGTGTGGTGGCCCCAGGTGGTGATTGTGTTAATTGCCTTGTTGAAGAGTCGGTCGTTAATCGAGATGTCTCCGTTAAGATGGTGTCCCTAGCCGGCTGAGATGTCTCACTTGAAGTGATTCCGTTAGGTAACGCTGTCGGTGACATAACACTGTCCGCACTGTCGCTACTGACTGTCAAATTCGATAGTCTCGGAAGAATTGTGCGTGGTATTGCGATCACGTGTTCTGTCACGTTTTCGTTCACGTGTTCTGTCACGTTTTCAGTCACGTGGTCAGTCACGTGTTCCGCCGACTGCTGCGTGACGGCCGCCGAAGGCGTTGTGCTGCTATTCTCTCGAGTGGCGAGACTCCTAGGAGCACCGTGCGACCATTGTCCGGGGATAGGTCCTGATCGCGGACCCTGAGCCCTGCCCCGGGGTGGAGTCGGTTGGCGGGTGGCTGCTTGTTGAGCCGTACGCCGTGTGGTGGCGCCAATCGGTGGTCTTAATGTCTGCCGTGTGGTGGCGCCCGTCGCAGGACGAGACGTCTGACGTCCAGGGGTGATGCCACGACTTAGACCAGCCATATATTGTGTGCTGGCGCCAGTAGGTGATTGTGTCAATTGTCTTGTCAAGGAGTCGTTTGTTAGTCGAGATGTGTCCGTTGAGACGATGTCAGAAGTTGGTTGAAATGTATCACTTGTAGTGACAATGTCAGGCATATCATATGTATGTCGTGTTTGTGGAATTGTAGCGTCAACTGCTGGGTGAGATGTCATGAACACAGGTCGACCACCCATTGGTTCAGGTGATTGTCGCATGGCGGCGCTGCTACCTGTCTCTGCTGGCCGCCTCATGGTGGCGCTAACAGTCGACACATTTCGCGCAGTCGGCAACACAACATTGTTCGCATTGTCGCTTTGAAGAGTTGAGCTTGATATTGCTGTCACGTGTTCTGTCACGGGTTCTGTGACGTGTTCCGCCGACTGCTGCGTGACGGCCGACGAAGGCGTTGTGCTGCTGTTCTCTCGAGTGACGAGACTCCTAGAGGCCACTTGACCCCGTTCCAGCAATCGATGAGACAATGTTCTGGAAGAGGGGGAGGATGTGCTGGGACTCGAAACCCTGGGAGACGGAGATGACATTGTCGGCCTCGGTATTGGAGTAACGCGGGAAGGGGATGACGTTATTGGCGTCAGTGTTCGAGTCACGCGTAAAGTGGATGGCCCCGATGTTGGAGTCACACGGGAAGGGGATGGCCTCATCTGTCCCCGTGTTGGGGTCACACGGGAAGGAGATGGCGTGCTCGGCCCCGATGTTGCAGTCACGCGGGAAGGGGATGACGTGTTCGGCTCCGGTGTTGGAGTAACGCGGGAAGGGGATGGCGTTCTCGGCCCCGGTGTTGCAGTCACGCGGGAAGTAGGTGATGCCATCGGCCCCTGTTTTGGGGTCACACGGGAAGGGGATGGCGTGCTCGGCCCCTGTGTTGCAGTCACGCGGGAAGGGGATGACGTGGTCGGCTCCGGTGTTGGAGTCACGTGGGAAGGGGATGGCGTGCTTGGCCTCGGTGTTGCAGTCACGCGGGCGGGGGATGACGTACTGGGCTCCGGTGTCAGCATCCCGCGAGAAGGAAATGATGCCCTTGCTCCCGGTGTGGACGATGGAGAAGCGGATGACGTGCTTGATCCTGGCATCGCGGATGGGGGAAAAGAAATACTCAACCCTGAAGTCGGTACTCCGGTCAAGGTGGAGGAAGAGCCCTGGCCATGGTCCGCAGCGAACGAAGCCCTTGTCGATTCGCTCGACTGCAGTTGCCGTAGGAATTCTCTGCGCGCCCCGGAGATTTCCCATAACGCACTTGTTACGTCGCTGTCCGAGTCCGTATCATCAACATTAGTAAAATTCTGAAATACAAATAACACCGCAATTAATATTATACTATCAGTGTTATTATTATCAATGAATAATAATAATAATAATAATCATACTCATAATAATAATAATTATTATTATAACATTAATAATAATAAAATTATTATTATTGGTGAAACGGGATCAGTGACGGAAGAAGAAAGATAAAATCGAGGGCAAGTAACGATGCCAGCTTCACCTCTGACTTCGGGGTCAAAGAAGAAGGCACCGTCACCATTTACTATATCCATTGCCGGATTAACCATGATAGCAGTGGTACACACGTACCAGGGTTAACTGTGGTACAAGTGGTACACTCGTACCAGGGTTAGCCGTGGTACAAGTGGATTAACCATGTTATAAGTGGTACACTCGTTCCAAGGTTTAACCATGTTACAAGTGATACACTCGTACCAGGATTAAACATGTTACAAGTGATACACTCGTATCAGGATTAAACATGTTACAGGTGATAAACTCGCACCAGGTCCAACCATGTTACAAGTGGTACACTTGTAACAGGTTTAAACTTGTTACAAGTAATTCACTCTTACCAGGATTAACCATGTTACAAGTGGTACACTCGCACCAGGATTAACCATTTTACAAGGGGCACACTCGCACCATGTTACAAGTAGAACACTCGTACCAGGATTAACCATGTTACAAGTGGTACACTCGCAACATGATTAACCATGTTACAAGGGGCACACTCGCACCAGGACTAACCATGTTACAAGTGGTACACTCGCACCAGGATTAACCATGTTACAAGGGGCACACTCGCACCAATACTAACCATGTTACAAGTGGTACACTCGTGCCAGGATTAAACATGTTACAAGTGATACACTCGTACCAGGATTAACAATGTTACAAGTGGTCACTCGCACCAGGACTAACAATGTTACAAGTGGTGCACTCGTGCCAGGATTAAACATGTTACAAGTGGTACACTCGTACCAGGATTAACCATGTTACAAGTGGTACACTCGTACCAGGATTAACCATGTTACAAGTGGTACACTCGTACCAGGATTAACCATGTTACAAGTGGTACACTCGCACCAGGATTAACCATGTTACAAGTGGTACACTCGTATCAGGATTAACCATGTTACAAGTGGTACACTCGTATCAGGATTAACCATGTTACAAGTGGTACGCTCGTACCAGGATTAACCATGTTACAAGTGGTACACTCGTACCAGGATTAACCATGTTACAAGTGGTAGGCTCGTGCCAGGATTAAACATGTTACAAGTGGTACACTCGTACCAGGATTAACCATGTTACAAGTGGTACACTCGTACCAGGATTAACCATGTTACAAGTGGTACACTCGCACCAGGATTAACCATGTTACAAGTGGTACACTCGTATCAGGATTAACCATGTTACAAGTGGTACGCTCGTACCAGGATTAACCATGTTACAAGTGGTACACTCGTACCAGGATTAACCATGTTACAAGTGGTAGGCTCGTACCATGATTAACCATGTTACTAGTGGTGCACTCGTACCAGGATTAACCATGTTACAAGTGGTACACTCGTACCAGGATTAACCATGCTACAAGTGGTACATTCGTACCAGGATTAACCATGTTACATGGGGCACACTCTCACCAGGACTAACAATGTTACAAGTGGTACACTCGTACCAGGATTAACCATGTTACAAATGGTACACTCGTACCAAGATTAACCATGTTACAAGTGGTACACTCGCACCAGAATGAACCATGTTACAAGTAGTACACTCGTACCAGGATTAACCATGTTACAAGTGTTCACTCGCACCAGGATTAACCATGTTACAAGTGGTACACTCGCACCAGGATTAACCATGTTACAAGTGGTAGGCTCGTACCAACCCCTTCCCCCCACCACAAAGTCGAGCATAATCTGTCTCACTGGAGTCGGGCTACGACGTATGTTCAACTGTAGTTTTGATCCGTGAACACAATACGTGACGTTTTGACATAACTATAATTATTAGTAATAGCGTCATCTTGCGGACGTTATTGTATGCTCTAGCTATTGTCTGTCAATGTATATTGTATTGTTTTCAGTATACACTGTGATGTTGTATGTTTGAAAGCCGTCGTCGACAACAATCTGTGAATACTTATGCTCATGAAGTTACCCTCCCCCCATTGTCAATACCACGTGTTTCGACCTTTGTCTTTCACGCACTTGGTTAGGCCCCCACATAAAGTTTGTTAATCTGGCACTGAATATTTCCTACTATTTTTGTATCGGGAACCTATATACACATATAGTGTTATACACCATATACACAGGGATGCCACATGTAAAGAACATCTTCTTTATTGTTAGTACAATCATGTATGTCATCAATATTCTTATTTTTCTCGCTCGTTGTCCTTTCTTGGTAAACTTGTAATTGTCTTCTTTATATCAGATACTTTGACAATGTGACTCATCTTTGCGATTTTGGGGTTTACATCTGTCTGCAGAGACCCGGTGTCATATCGTTTAATCAGCGTGGACAATTAATAAGTATTGGAAGTAGGGTATATCATACCAGGGTTGGTGTGATGCCAAGTTGATGAATTGAGAAAAGAGATTAAATAACGGAAGGATTGCAGTGAGAGTGTGTGAGCGTGTTTTCCCTATAACAATACGGACATTGTTTTGAAATATAAAGGTCTCATGTGTGCCATTTATGCATTATATTGCCAGGTTTTATAGAAAACTAAAACAACCGGAACACTTTTAATGTAGGAGAATATGTTTGCCTGAGGCTAATGTCGCCAATTGGTTAAAAAAGAATGAGATTATTTTTTTAAAGGAAAAACAAAGATATGACAACATTGGTGAAAAAGAGGATAATTATCTTTCCCAAAGCTGAAACCTTGGCTGTGATATATCAGCATTTCCTTACCGGCCGTCTTTGGGTTATGTCACCGACAGATGACCTTGTGCTAGTCCCCCTACCGACGGCAGTGGGAGGCGGCGGTGCTTGAGTATCGTTTCTTAGAATATTCGACAGCATTGCGCCGATCTCGTTGAGTTGCTCGCTATATTGCGTCACTTCACTCATGGCTTGTGCGCGGGTTTCCGGGTCGGTCGCCAGAGAGAGGCGGGTGATGGCCTGGTGTCTGAGCACGAACTCCAGGTGCAACACGAGTCGTATCCGCTGTGCCAGCACACGGCCCTGGATCAGAGAAACGGTGGACACTTTTAATCAAGTTCCCGTATGTGAGCGCTGCAAATTTGAACGAGCAATAGTATTGGTTAACACGGCAAATGAAAGTTCCTTGTTTAAACAGGTCGAACTGCCAGGAACACCGATGTAGCCAGAAGCCCCTGGCGGCGAGGATGTTTTGCATGTTAACCGACTACAATTCATATATATTCATTAAATAATCCAAATGTAAAAGTCGAGCAGTCGAGCCCTCCTCTTCATCCCTGAAGTCCATGATGAGGCTGGCAGCAATAACGGTCTTCTCCTTCCATCACTGCTCCCGTTTCACTTCCGTCTCCACCACCTATCCACTCACTAAATCCCTCGCTCTCGTTCTCCACTCCCCTCCCAATCCCACTATAATCTCTCTCCACACAGTCCTCCCATCTCAGTCGCGGTCTTCTTCTTGTTCTTCTATCCTCCACTGTGAGCGCAGCTGCTCTCTTCGTTAGCCGCCCCCCTTCGAATTCGCTCCAGCATTTATAAAACGAAAACTAGTTTTATTTTACATTTATATATCTTTCACAATAAACTTAATTTTAAATTCTAAAAACATTATAGTAATTAACCAGCGTCAAGCAAACCTTCACCAATTCTCGGTATTTGCCCAAATTCCATGCCAAAATAACTAACAGACTATCAGGCTACATATATTGCGAATCAATAAGTGAGCATAACCAATGCCATTAAATGGAGCAAGTGTATACAGTACATAGAGTAGTGTGGGGCAAAGCGCACCCCCAAGATTGTTCCAATGGAAGTGGCATCTGCTGAGATAGGTGGGGGTTTGCTTTGCCTCCTAGGTGCGGTTTGTTCCACAATACTTCTACATTCTAGAACGCGCGATGCATTAATTGATAATACACATCTAAGGCGTAAACAAACTGAGTCTTTATTTGGTTATATTCAACTGTATTCAATCAACGTGCACTCGCATTGACACAACCAGTGGACTGATATCCACACTGCCTACACAACACCTCACCATTGACGTAACAAGAGGACCGACACACCGTGACTACAATGTGCTACAGTTACCCGCAAAATTTGCATGCGAGCGAGCTGCGGTAGTTGTTCCTCGGCCGCAGTCAACAGGCCTGGGCCGACGACATGCTGGTGTTGGTGCTGAATTCGGAGATGGTCCAAGTCAACGTTCGCGTTGCTGAAACAGTTAATTTAACAGTACACAATTTTAACAATGGTTATCATCAATCATGTTATTAAGCGTAAGCCATTTGACTGTTTATGTATATTGACCTAGTCCGTCAGCATGCAATGTAAACACGATATTCGAGTCGAAACATTTAACAAAACATAAATCGGTCAAATTATAATTATTAACAAATTGTGCTACATCAAAACACCTAATAAAATCCCTAATAACTTTGCATTGTCTTGAACAACTATCTTTTCATCATTACATGTAGAGTAATGATGGAAGTACAATGTTTGTATATTACATCCAAATTGAAAAATTAATCTAAACAAAATCTAGACATTTGACTAGTGTGTACCACTTTTTGACGACATTTTGAGAATTGCTCATATTCACGTGAATGGATTAACAACACAGTATCGTACGTCGGAGCAGTGTAGCGTTGTGCCAACGCATACGTTATCATCATATCCAATGTTAGTCAGGCAGGTTTATTTCTCAGGACGATCATCGTTTTGTTTTCAACACCTTAATTACTTAATCCTTTTGTTGTCGCTTTTGCTGTCATCTTCGTCGTCGGCACAACTAGTGCAACATTTGTTTATCATATCACAGTAGTTCACCTTTATTGTCAAAGATTGTTTCGGAAACGAACTACCTGAAATCGATTCGACCGTGGTTGTGCATTAGGAATACTTTGAGCGGCGCTGCGGCAAACCAGCAATTTTCATGAGGGCACTTCACACGCTTGTCCTAGATACAGGACAGAACAACCCACATAACAATACAACGGCATACAAACCACATTGCTCATTGTGTACTTACATGTACACAAATATGTTCTCTAAACTAGTTTATCCCTGGTGTAAATCAATAAAGGTGTATGAACATCTAACATCTTTAACTTTAAATCGTCAATACTAGTACATCTTTGTTACATATGTAATAACAACAACAACAACAACAACAACAACAACAACAACAATATAACACAGCGTAATATCGATAGCAATGAGTAGTTACATATGTAACAAAGATGTACTAGTATGTATGCATGTACTAATGCATGTATATATGTATGTATGAATGTATGTATGTATGTATGTAAGTATATATATATATATATATATATATATATATATATATATATATATATATATATATATATATATATATATATATATATATATATATATATATATATATATATATATATATATATATTATATATATATATATATATATATATATATATAGTGATATACCACAACACGTAATCTTAGCCGACGAACAGTTTGTTTCTCCGTGATGAAAATGCGTATTACCATGTCTTGTACAACATCAAAGGAAGTATAAACCACATATATTTCACGACAATCTTTTCGACATTCATGTATTAGCCATCCGCGTAGTCTATATTATGAGAAGAGAATTGGAATGAAGAAACACTCAAAATAATGTAGTTCGGGGCAGACTATGATGGGCTGGACACATTCATATAATGAGCGAGGAAATATTGACAAACAGAGCATAGCAAACAGAAGTTGATAGAAAGAATAGTGTGAAGATAAATCTAAAAAAAGAATGTGTAAACACAAGAAATGGGAAAAAAACGGAAAATCCAAAGAAATGAAGACAATTCGTTGAAAGGGTAAAAAGGAGTGTTTGATGTGGCTTCCCATTTCAAAAATATAAAATAAAATATAAAATAAACCATTATACTATCCACTACAAAAAGTATTTTTATTTTGGTGACATCACCAGACAAACTATGAAATAATTTTTTGGCAAAAAAGAGCAAACGTAATCCGCCTCTACAAAGTATGAAATAATGTTATTGGACTTTTCGTTAGTTACCTGATCTAACGATCAAATTCAATTCTTTTAATCAATTAAATTTTTTAATCAAATTTAAACATCAACGAATCTAAACCAATTGATGGGGGAATTCTAAGGGGAAGAACGAGTACTTGTGGTGAATGTGCGCTCACTGCCGCCCTCCTTGAAACGAACACGACAGAGAAAGAGACGTGGCGAAGAGGGTGGGTCTCAGCAGACATCTAAAAGAATAATTTTGTCCCCGGACCCAACAACTGAACTTCCCGGGTTTTACCTTCTACTCGACGTCAGTGGACCATCACTAACCGCACCAGAACTATGTGCAAGGACGACGTCAGTGGACCATGACTAACTGCACCAGAACTCTGTGCAAGGACGACGTCAGTGGACCATGACTAACCGCACCAGAACTCTGTGCAGGGACGACGTCAGTGGACCATGACTAACCGCATCAGAACTCTGTGCAAGGACGACGTCAGTGGACCATGACTAACCGCACTAGAACTCTGTGCAAGGACGACGTCAGTGGACCATGACTAACCGCATCAGAACTCTGTGCAAGGACGACGTCAGGGGACCTTGACTAACCGCACTAGAACTCTGTGCAAGGACGACGTCAGTGGACCATGACTAACCGCACTAGAACTCTGTGCAAGGACGACGTCAGTGGACCATGACTAACCGCACCAGAACTCTGTGCAAGGACGACGTCAGTGGACCATGACTAACCGCACCAGAACTATGTGCAAGGACGACGTCAGTGGAATATGACTAACCGCACCAGAACTCTGTGCAAGGACGACGTCAGTGGAATATGACTAACCGCACCAGAACTATGTGCAAGGACGACGTCAGTGGAATATGACTAACCGCATCGGAACTCTGTGCAAGGGCGACATCAGTGGACCTTGACTAACAGCACCAGAACTCTGTGCAAAGACGACGCGGACGTCTGACGCACAAATGGCACATCAAAGACTTTGCAAGACGCGAATGCGGCCACGACCAGCTGACCGGCGTTGACCACCTAGCCAACTACTGTTGCGTGTTCGCGTTTAGTGGAGGATTCGTCAAGATTCACTCAGGTTACGCTGAAGTACTAAAGCCGTCGAGTGAACCAACACACCTGACGGTACAACTGAGACACAATTGCTGTATGGGTACAGCGACGTTCACTCAGGTTACGCTGAAGTACTAAAGCCGTCGAGTGAACCAACACACCTGACGGTACAACTGAGACACAATTGCTGTATGGGTACAGCGACGTTCATTCAGGTTACGCTGAAGTACTAAAGCCGTCGAGTGAACCAACACACCTGACGGTACAACTGAGACACAATTGCTGTATGGGTACAGCGACGTTCACTCAGGTTACGCTGAAGTACCAAAGCCGTCGAGTGAACCAACACACCTGACGGTACAACTGAGACACCATTGCTGTATGGGTACAGCGACGTTCACTCAGGTTACGCTGAAGTACTAAAGCCGCCGAGTGAACCAACACACCTGACGGTACAAATGAGACACAACTGCTGCATGGGTACAGCGACCCGTCGAGTGGACCAACACACCTGACGGTACAACTGAGACACAATTGCTGTATGGGTACAGCGACGTTCACTCAGGTTACGCTGAAGTACTAAAGCCGTCGAGTGAACCAACACACCTGACGGTACAACTGAGACACAATTGCTGTATGGGTACAGCGACGTTCACTCAGGTTACGCTGAAGTACTAAAGCCGTCGAGTGAACCAACACACCTGACGGTACAACTGAGACACAATTGCTGTATGGGTACAGCGACGTTCACTCAGGTTACGCTGAAGTACTAAAGCCGTCGAGTGGACCAACACACCTGACGGTACAACTGAGACACAATTGCTGTATGGGTACAGCGACGTTCACTCAGGTTACGCTGAAGTACTAAAGCCGTCGAGTGGACCAACACACCTGACGGTACAACTGAGACACAATTGCTGTATGGGTACAGCGACGTTCACTCAGGTTACGCTGAAGTACTAAAGCCGTCGAGTGAACCAACACACCTGACGGTACAACTGAGACACAATTGCTGTATGGGTACAGCGACGTTCACTCAGGTTACGCTGAAGTACTAAAGCCGTCGAGTGGACCAACACACCTGACGGTACAACTGAGACACAATTGCTGTATGGGTACAGCGACGTTCACTCAGGTTACGCTGAAGTACTAAAGCCGTCGAGTGGACCAACACACCTGACGGTACAACTGAGACACAATTGCTGTATGGGTACAGCGACGTTCACTCAGGTTACGCTGAAGTACTAAAGCCGTCGAGTGGACCAACACACCTGACGGTACAACTGAGACGCAACTGCTGCATGGGTACAGCGACGTTCACTCAGTGACATGTTACCTCCTCCGGTAGTGCGAAGAGACACCAGGGCATCAGCATCTCACCATCCAAACACTCCTACCCATAAGAATCAGAGAGATATGTGCAAAGGCAACCGCTACGCCAATGAAGAAGCCAACATAGATAAAAAATACGAAAGAAGACTCACCAGAACCAGTTTGTCGACTTCCGCGTTGCTGGTGTATTCCGTCTGTTCGCATCGACACAGCGGGCAGCGCTGACTGTTCTGGCCAGACGTCATCATCCAGGCGACAATGCACGAGTGACAGAATATGTGCTTGTTCCTACACTCGTGACAATCCTTCACCATCATGAAGCTACAACGATGTGATGGACAATCGTAGCACCGACCATAGAAAACCTCATGACGTCACAGGGATCAACCTCCTAACCAGTGGCATTGAGCCCCCTACCCCCCACCCCCCCACCCCCGCCCCGTAGTAACACCCCTCCCGAAACCGTGTAGGAGAGCGGTGACGGAGTTAAGGAGAGAAAGATTAGGCGGGCGTTGTATTGTAAAACTTGTATGTCCCCGATAAATCGATTAATATATGTACTAATTTTTCCCAACACTGAGTTGTGCACACCTGTAAAACTAGTAACAGAAATGCGAACAGATATGATTATCTACGTCCGCTAGTTTGCCGCGTATGTTCAAAACGAGCTCACCGTGCAAGCTGGGATATATTAATGGGATCTCGCGAGACTTTGAGGCAGCTGAATGCGCACAGCAGAAATAATTGCGACAGTCGCTGTTCGGACGTGGTTTGAAGTGAGGATCTAATACTCGCTGCCATTTGACAAACGCTTGCCGTATCCCACAAAAAGCAAGCTTTGTTCAATACGCACAAAACCGTAAGGAATATCTCCTACCCCCGTAAAACCGTCACATTAAAGGAAATCCGTAAGACGTACGGGTAAACCGTTCGACCTGGCACATATGGTGTACTTGCACTGCGTAAGACGTACGGGTAAACCGTACGACCTGGCACATATGGTGTACTTGTACTGCGTAAGACGTACGGGTAAACCGTACGACCTGGCACATATGGTGTACTTGTACTGCGTAAGACGTACGGGTAAACCGTACGACCTGGCACATATGGTGTACTTGTACTGCGTAAGACGTACGGGTAAACCGTACGACCTGGCACATATGGTGTACTTGTACTGCGTAAGACGTACGGGTAAACTGTACGACCTGGCACATATGGTGTACTTGTACTGCGTAAGACGTACGGGTAAACCGTACGACCTAGCACATATGGTGTACCTGTACTGCGTAAGACGTACGGGTAAACTGTACGACCTGGCACATATGGTGTACCTGTACTGCGTAAGACGTACGGGTAAACCGTACGACCTGGCACATATCGTGTACTTGTACTGCGTAAGCATGATTTCTTCTTATATTCTTCTTTTATTTCTACATGCTAAGGTATAAAAACCATACAGAAAAGGAAATTAATTGGAGATAAAGTTTTTAGGATATTGAATGGGTATGAAAATATTGATAGAAATATATTTGTTTCACCTAAGAAAGATAGGGATCAGTGTAGATTAAAAGAACTGTTGGACCCTCGATAAGCCAATGGTTTCCTTGTCCATTGGTTGTGTGGGACTTATGCCTTCGATGGCAATCATGTTAAATCGTGTAAAAATCTTGTTAAATCTGTCACACACTCAAAAAGATTGATTGGTCAATTCAAATATGCGGACAGCCATGCGTGAACACTGACCAAATGTTGCACGCCCACTTCTGTTGTTCGTCGTCCGTCAAATTGATAAACATCTCCTGTGGGAAACCTCCCATTTTAACCCCAGCGGGCGTCAGGATATTATCGATCACCATCTGGAAAGTTAACTCCTGGACACTCGTGACCACAGGTAAATCCCTGAAAAAAGATTTTATGAAAATGACAATGGCTAAGTACGTGTACATATACACGTGCACACATACAACTGTACATACATATATACACACACCAGCACACACTAGCACACGCACTAGCACACGCGCATTATACACATATGCGCGCTCGTACATCATACACCAACTTATTGCTGATAACGAGTGGCTGAACCCATTTCGCCAGTGTTTATCACATTTTGCTGTCTATATTAACGGGAAACAAAAGTCATGGTTTTGGGCCTATGCACCTATAAGAATTACTAAGACATAACCATTTGCAACTACAATTAAGAATACCATGCCAGTGGTTTACTAGGAAAACCTTGTTAAACACACAACATCTTAATTTCATGGGCCGCTCCATACTGTTAAATAACCCTACGTGTCATAGTCTGGTAATATTCGCTCGCCAAATGAAAATATATTTGTATGCACATATTCCTATTCTTGCCAGCAGGATATGGCCATGCCGTTTGCGTCCAAACTCAACTGATGTAAGCTATTTCGGCCTTTGTTTACTAAATTGCTCATCTTTCTGTCAAAAAATAGCGTTTGTTTAAGACTTTGCGCTGGTTGTGTGTATGCCGGCATCACTTAATATGTCACATGTAGATTAGGTTACCCCGATTTCATAGAACTGCGCATGCGCTTATCTGTCGCGCTGGTTAACATGTCAGCCACCAGTCAACCGGAGAAATGACCGGAATCACCAACTTTTAGAACACATTCTGAATAAACCACTGGCGTAGTATTCTTGCCCCCAAACCATGACATTCGTTTAAATGCCTTAATTGCAACTAAGCGTAAGCAATAATGCATATATGATAACTGAAAACATGCATGAGGGCTACCTTGGATCTTCGGCAATCATGTTGAATTCTCAAAAGGTTATGTTAGATATATTTGAAACAATTATCATAACGGTGAAGTATAAGTTCTACTCCAGCTTCTTTGAAGTATTAGGTGATCATGAATAGAAATGTTGCTAATTGACGTCTATGGCCGTGCTATTATCCCGGTCTTTCGACCAGATGATGATGGCCGTGCTAATAATTAAAGCCTCACAATAAAACTTGCGCAAACACATTGTGAAACATTTAACGCAAACGTGTGATATCCCGTCAAGTCGTACGACTTTTGATGACGTAAGCTTTGTGGTGTATTTGACCTCATCCATCCATCTCATGTGTGGTCTCCTTCTCTGTTGGTTGCCTTTACTGCACGCATGATATGTCCAAAGCATGACAACTTCTATGTTGCGATTAGTGCGTAATGGGAGGGCTTGATTGATTTCTCCAAGGACTTGTGTGTTCTCTTGGCTCGATTTATTTCCCTCTATTTGATGTTCCACTACTACTCGAAAAAAATCAAGGCGTTCGCGAGTTAATAATAATAATACAGCATTTTAAAAAGCGCTAATTCCCACTATATGGATCAATGCGCTGTACATGGTATAAAATACTATTCACATGGTATAAAATAATATTTAAATATAAACACACATGTGTAAACACTGAATAAATAAATAAAATAATTTAGAAATAAATAAAATAATTTAGAAAACCTTAAAATCTGGTGAGAATCCTAATGCGAAATTAATTACTTCCTCGTTGTTATTGTTACATCCTTATTCTTCCACATATTTTGAACTCTTCCATATTCTCGGTGACCATGGCTTTCGTCTTTTGTACATACAAAAATAGGCCAACCTTTTCAATGTCCACTTTAACTGTGAGTAGTAGGTTGGTCAGGTCCTCTTTGCTATCTACAATGTGCAGCATATCGAAGGTTGTTGATGCGTCTTCCAATCCTGACGCCTCGTATTCAGTCTAAATCTGCTATTCTCATGATCTCCTTGCATTGGTTGAATCGATATAGGGACAGTATGCAACTCTGTCTGACGCCTTTGTTAATAAACCATTCCGTTTAGCCATGCTATGTCCTCAATGTGGCTTCTTAAGTATACTTTCTTTTGGTACTCTCTGTTTTGCTCGCCAATCCGTCTGAGGTTTGCAATCTGGTCCATGATGCCTCTCCCTCATCTAAACGTAACTGCCCCGAAACTAATATCTCCATCTAGACAAAAGTATTGCCCATGTCCACTCTGCAATATTTTGACGAAATAATGTCCTTATCTGAAATATATTCACGAAAAAGGTGAACATTTGTCTTTTTATGAATATCAGTATTTGCTATTTGAAATATAATACGCTGTGCGCATTAAACAATTGCAAGGCCTAGCCTACCTTTCGTTCCCGTTTGTCATTCTGAAGCAATATTATAACAATACACATCTGCAGTAAGTTCGAGCTATGTCCGGGACCCGTATCTAAGCAACGCAAGGGAACACAACACCACAAGCATCATAGGCGACAACAGACGAGTGACGTCATCGTAAGAATCGTGACGGTATGCCGTTTGGTTTCACACATTTTAATATAACCAATTAAGTGTTGACATCGCGAACAATTTTACAGCGTTCTAGAGAAATACTGATTTAGTGATCCTAACATATAGGTTTATACACCAAGATCAGGTTCTGCATCCTCATATAGCCAGAGGTTTCTGCTTGCATCAACCCCGGTGGATACCTCAGACAGGAACCCTATTTTTTATATTTACAAAATATAAACGTATTATCTACCTACCAATACGGCACGTTTATTTTGCATAAACTTGCTGTCTCATTTCCGCAACTTACGAGCCGACATTTTAAGGAAGCACATTAAGCTTATGAAAGTGGTATTGTTAAAACAGTCTTCAACAAGACTGAAATACACTGTCAGTATAACAAAACGTAAGGTATGAACAATCACTTCACCGTCACAAACACCATTTTTATAAGCATAGTCCATAATGATCGTATGTACAGAGGATCTATGCTATATGGAACATGTTGAGGCTTCAGCTGTTCCTTGTATTGTGAGTACATTACACAGTGTAAGCTTGAACGGGATTTCACAGATGTTCCCTTTAAGCGGATGTTTCTTCCATCGGGAGTCTTATAACAGCAATGTAGTTGACTTCAGATGATCATAACGGTTTGAGCTCGGCCCTACGCCCGTCTTTACTTCTCTGTTATCAACTAACCGGCATGTAAAAATGACGACCAAATAAGTACCTTTGTAAAAAGTATGTATGTCGCACAGAAACGAATACAATATCGTTATTTGGTAAACCACTTCTATTCACGGAAAATGACTGTCGAAATGCTGTAGCTTAGCAACACACGATGAACTCATGCGCGTTCTGACTGAACCCATTAAGTGCATGAGATCGTTATATTAAAACTTGACATATATAAACTTGCAGATGATAGTGTATAAACACATTACAGAGAAACTTAGATGGAAACATTGGTTGATGAAGGAAACAAGGAAGGAAGGAGTAATAAGAAAGGGGAGGAGTGAGGAACGCACATAGATTGTAACGGAAGGAGTGATGCAGGAGTACGCTGAGTAGGCACGGGAGATGTTAAGTGTGACCTCCACCGCCTGCTAATATCGCCATGACGATGTCGCACAGCCGCACGATCGGCGTCATTTTCAACTTCGGGTCCTCCCTCCACGACAATACCACTGTTTTATCGCCCGGTGTCGACATCTGCAGACCACCACTGCCGACACCGGCAACAACGGCGAGTTTCTTCGCCCGGTCGACAGTCGCGAGCGTGGTTCGTGATTTCGCTGTCGGCGAGATCGTCTCATCCGCGTCGCACGATCCACACATACAGAATGGCCGCTTGGGTTTTCTCATCCGACGGGAATAACGCCGCGATCCTTGTTCACAGTTATTACTGTCGTCAACTGTGCCAGTCAATGATGCCTGCTTTATGACTGCTCCCGTCTCGAATGGATCTGGTATGTCCGAAAGCGTTGAGCCGAACGCTTCCCGTTCGTCCCACTCTAACGACAGTAAACTATTTTCAAACATGTCACAGCAGGTGTCGTCGACCAACTCTGGAGCGCAGTCGTCCAACTTGTCATCATCCGGGTACTCCTGCCAGCAATCTGGCGATTCAAGATACGAGGTATGCGTCATCGCCGGCGACTTCTCGTTGCAAACTGATTGCGTAACAGACACCGATCTGAAGCGCGTGTGAGACTTTCCTCTTGCTTGAGATTTCCGTGCCTTGCGGTTGCGTCGGTGGGACACCGAAACAGCTTCGCCGTCTGGCGTTCTCGTGAAGCCAGTCGCAGTCGTGCCCATAGATCCTAACTCGTCATCACTAACGACTCTGCTATCGTCACCAGTTCGGGATTTCCTTAACCTTTTCCTCCGTTTACGTGTAACGACCGCCTCGACGAACGCGCCCGGGTAAAAGCGCCCGTTAAGGTGTGCATTTTCATTTCGGAGCAGCACCCTGTTACTCATTCGCACGATCTTCGTCTGACCCTTTTTATGCACCTCGACAACCTTCGTGTCAATTTCGAGTCCAGCAGCAGCAACAACTCTCGTCGCATGGTCGCCATGCTTCTCGTCCATGTGGCTTTTGACGAGACCCATGTCCATTGCAACGTACCGGCAATAGGCACAATAGTACAGCCTACCGCCGTCCTCTCTGTGACAGTTGATGACGTGCGAACAGAAACTTGAACGCGAATAAAACGATGCAGCTTCGTTCAGGTTCTGGCAAATCGTGCATACGTGGAGCGGGGAATCACCCCTGGAAGCCATTGCATCGCCGGCTGATCTTGTCGTCGGCCTCCTTCTAGGCGAACAAAACCGACTCGGCGAGACAATAGTTACATCGGATTCTGGCGTACCGACCTCGGAGTTTTTGGTCGGCGACAAGGCTTCTAAAATCGCTGTGTTTTTTGTCGGCTTGCGTTTGCTTACAGTCGTAGACAGTTCGGACGGTGTAGGTGCCTCGAGTGGATCAGTTGTCATCGTCGGCACACGGCGTCGCAGTTGTCTTTTCTTCCTCGCTGACAAGGCGGCCTTATCGTACGGTCGCACGCGAGCGCACGTCAACGATCCGGGAAGGCCGTTGCACGCGTACGTGTGATCTTGATGAACAAATGGTTTCACGTCATCGTGTCCATTGTCCGACACTGACACAGGCTGCATTAGAGCGGCGAACAGGTTCGGTGCGACGGTGCGGAGTGAGGGGGCAATGTCTTTGTTCTTGAGGTCGTACGATATCTCCCCGTCGTCTGACGGAGCCGATTCGTCCACGCTGCAGTCATGACGCTTGATGGACGGCGTTGTCATCGGCACGACTTCTGCCAACGAACGATCGCAGTAGTCAGCCGAGTCTGTCCCAGAGTCCGCGGCGCTGTCTCCGAAACCGACTACATCGATGATTTTTTCTTTCCAGGTTCCGGCAGAACGCAAGACGCTTCTGGAATTATTTGCCGCAAGGGAAACATTACTGAATGTAGTCGATGGATGACACGATTTTGGAAACGACAAATCGCTTCCGTCACGATCCTCACGCGCATTCTCTTCACCGGTTGTCGGTAATACGCCACGCGACAAGTCACCTGACGTCTTCATGTGGCTGCTTGACACCGGCTGATACGTCCCCCAACTCTGAGTGGAATCGTAGCATGACACTGGCTCTAGTTTTACGGTTATCGGCGACGCCTTTTCACAGCCACTGCCGCTTCTTGCGTCAACATTTTCCAAAAACTGACGATGCTGTTTGTCCGTAGAACCACAGTACTGGATAGGTTCCACATGTGGCTTTACTTGGTTATCAAGGAGCTCTTTCTTACAGGGAAACTCGGCTCCTTCTGCAATGCTTCGGATAAACAGGATTTCGTTTTCTTCTGCGATGGATCTGACTGCAGTGATTTTGAGTCGACACCCGTGGTTACTGTCACTTTGACAACGTTCTTCAAGCTGATTGTCGTCTGATGTATGTTCACATGTAATACTACTTTGTGCAGCCTCTAACCTGTCTTGCATATCACCAAATGTCGTTTTAGACGTATCATACAAAACACCATCTTTAAGAGCTTGCGTTGGATTATTTTCACCACGAAGTAAATCTTCACCATGTCCTTCACACGATGGGTCACCGCTGCTGAAATTCTGCCATTCGGTGGCAAGGCATTTCTGCAAAGTTTGCTCACTGCTACACAGGGTATCATCAGCAGCATACGATGAATCTCCAGGATATGCATCACTGGTATCCGTGTCATGCTTTTTCATATGTTCTTCCATTGCAGCTGCAGTTTTTGCTACAAAACTGCAGTGGCCACATTCGACCTTCGTGCCCTTGCGAGCCATGGTGACTGCTTGCTGTCCGGGCTGGTCTCTCACGTCCTTTCGCCCCAACCACGCCGGCCTACAAAACGAACACACCTTTAAGTCACAGGCACTAACCATGTGCAAAATGTAGTAAAGTTACTACTTGATTATTTTTAAACACGATATTATCAATTAATAATTACCTTATTTTATAAGACAACCTTGCTGTACAACATAAATGGACATTCATTATCATTGTATATAGACTTTTGAAACAAATAAACTGACACAATGTAGGTCACGTGTTGATAATAAAGGCACATTTTGCATTACATAATCCCAGTACTAAACAAATATTTGTTAGTGCTAACTATGTTAATTTCGTGGTTCTAGTAATGGTGAAACGTGAAATGGTACGTTCTCAGATTGTACATTTCATGTGTTTTATTATAATCCTGACTAGATGAAATGGAGATTCAAAAAATTTAACATAGGTCGTGTCAACCACAGTGCATCAAAGTTATGAAAGTTAGAATGGATACTAAGGAGTACATATGCTGCTAACAGTTGTTTATATGTCTGCTCTGACTCCAGAGTGTAATTTGTATGGTTGGACACAGTTTACTTCATCTCCAACGAAGTTATTGACACACTTTCAATACACATACATAGGTATCAGAAGTCCACATTTCGCTAGGAATTATTATTCCCGTGGACTTAGAAAACCCTGAATAGAAAATATTAGAAAACACCAGATTATATACAATGTGAATATTTCCCAGTATTTTTTTAGCAATTGTTTCTGACATAAAATTCCATTCTCCTTTATTAAAGCAACACAAAAAATTGTGAAATATGTGCGAATGTCATCTTTCTATAATCCAGCTAGAGTGTGTATATATGTATGTATGTATGTATGTATGTATGTATGTATGTATGTATGTATGTATGTATGTAAGTATGTTTATGCATTGGTAATGTACCAGGCAAAGTTAATTCCTGTGACTTCAGGGTTGGAAAAAATCATGACAAAAAAATCTGAATTTTTTTATTTAAATAAAAAAAATTATGTTTTTTTTTATAAATCTGTTGTCTTAACAGAGGGTACATGATGTTAGATTGGTAGAACATTATATGATATAGGTTGACTTAAAACAGCAACTTAAATGTCACTTAAAAAATATTGTATCAGCAGTCTATTACCAGTGCTAACATTTACACACTGAAAAATACAATCACTTTAAATCCTTAGTAACTGTGTCCTGTTTAACTGTAAACTCAGAAATATAACCATTAAACAACTTTAGAAATACTTTAGCAAAACAACCACTTAAAATCAAATGAACACTCTAAGATAGGCTACATGCTTATACAGGGTAGATAACTTGGAGCTGATGTTGGGCTCATTGAATTGAGATAGTGTCCACAGCTGCCTGTAGTTCCTTAGGCCATAAATATTATGAGAAGGCATGTTGTGGCTGACAATGACCTTTGTGGTCATAATATTTATGGCCTAAGGAACTACAAGCAGTCCAACATGATTTAAATCAATGATTTAAATCAAACAACTCTGGTATCCTTGCTAGTCGTCTGGGTCTAAACTTAGTACGTGAACTGGACACGTTTAACCTTTTTATGTTTTATCATTGCTGCAAGTGATTGACATGATGACTTGTATTTGTAATACTAACAGCAAAAATACCCATCCTCTGGACTAGTGACTGTGATGATAACATGGTAGTTCGTATGTGGCTGTCATGATAACTTGGTAGTTCGCATGTGACTGTCATGATAACTTGGTAGTTCGTATGTGACTGTCATGATAACTTGGTAGTTTGCATGTGATTGCCACGATAACTTGGTAGTTCGTATGTGACTGTCATGATAACTTGGTAGTTCGCATGTGACTGCCACGATAACTTGATAGTTCGTATGTGATTGTAATGATAACTTGGTAGTTTGTATGTGACTGTCATAACTTGGTAGTTCGTATGGGACTGTCATATTATATTTTTTTTTATTTATGATACACAACAGTATTGCAGAAATATCCATCTATGCCATGGTACTTGGTGCTGTAAGGTAGGGTAGAATAACTTATGTTATGACTGGAGGTCATCAGTCCTACAGCTGTAAAATATCACATGAAATGTAATTTCACTTGTGCATTTTATATTAAATAAATCTTCGATCGTAATCAATCATATAGGGTTATGATCCATGAATAATAATAAAACATTTCCTCTTTATCATTAAAACATTAATTAGATGCTACAATCGTGAGCATTCTTGGGCAATTTTAACTTTAATGAAGTACTGTTCCCTCCAAACTTATTATCCTATTGTGGTGACACATACCTGAGCAAACAAACAAAGGTGACACGTAACTGAGTTTAAACATAATGGTGATAAATACCTGAGCTAATACATCATAGTCACACATATGTGAGCTAATACAGTCATGATGGTGACACATACGTGAGATAATACATGGTGGTGACGTATAGTTGAGGTAATGTATATTTGTGACACATATAATTTGGCTGAAATGTTTGGTGATGTATGACTGGGCTATTATATATAGTGAAACATGCCTGCTCTAATATATGTGGTGACATATACAAGGGTTATGGTCAAGTACATGTACAACTATTCAGGTATCATTTATTGACTTTAATAAAATAATACTAAGTAGTGATGATACAACAAAATATGTTGTATCAATATTTGATATGATGTTTGTACATGCCCAATGTGGGAGATAATGTGCGGGGAGTCTTCCTGCCTGTGGATGACATGTCAGTAACTATGCCATACAAGGGATATAATGATAATGCATGTACATGCCCTAGGAGGGATATAATGTTTGCACATGCCCTATAAGGAAGATAATGTGTATATATGCCCTACAAGGGATATAATGTTTGTACATGCCTTAGGAGTGATACAATGTGTGTACATGCCTAATGAGGGAGATAATGTGCGTGCTTGCCCTTAGGGGGAGATAATGGTTGTACTTGCCCTACGAGGAAGATAATGCTTGCCCTATGGGGGAGATAATGGTTGTACTTGCCCTACGAGGAAGATAATGCTTGTACATGCAATGTGAGGGAGATAATGTTTATACATGCCCTAGGAGGGATTTAATGTATATACACGCCATACAAGGGAGCCATATACATATATGCCCAATGAGGTAGATAATGTCTGTCATGAGTGAATTGGCATATGTTATATTAAACATGCCTGACTGTCAAGAGCGTTACAATTCTTGTACTGAGTACTGGTCATACAACATTAAATATAATGTTTGTACATGCCCTATGCAGGAGATAACGTGGGGAGTTATCCTGCCTGTGGATGACACATGTAAGTAACTATGAGGGATATAATAATAATGTATGTACATGCCCTAGGAGGGATAAAATGTTTGCACATGCACCAGGAGGGATATAGTGTTTGCACATGCCCTATAAGGGATATAATGTTTGTACATGCCCTAGGAGATAATTTGTGTACATGCCCTATGAAGGATATGTTTGCACATGCCTTGTGAGGGATATAACGTGTTTACATGCACTACAGGTATACAATATTTGTACATGCCTTAGGAGCGATACAATGTGTGTACATGCCTTGAGGGAGATGTAAAATGCTATGTAAAATACAATGTAAATACATACCCAATTTGGTAGATAATGTATACACACCATACAAGGGATATATATATATATATATATATATATAAATATATATATATATATATATATATATATATATATATATATATATATATATATATATATATATATATATACATACATGCCCAATGAGGGAGATGTTTGCCATGAGTGATTTGGCACATGTTATATTAAACATGTCTGACTGTCAAGGGCGTTACAATTCTTGAAAACAAATTTCAAATCTTTTTCTAAATTCAAATTTAAAAAGTCTCAAGAAACTCCATCCAACTAACTCCTAGCCCTTTTTGTTTAAATTGTACACAACTGAAAGCCTGGGGTTACATTACCAGTTATACTGAGCTACTGGTAACAGGATATATTATTCCTGTATCATAGTATACAGATTTGTTCAGATGCCAAATGTTAGGATAGTAGAAGACCACAGACACAGATTCCATCAGTTTTACAATCTATCTACAGATGTTAACATGCCATCATGGCTATTTTTTTTATAAATCGTGCACAAAACAACAACATGTTTTGCACTTCTACAGATGCTAAATACTTGGTAATAGTAATATTAATAGCATTAGCACTGCACAAAATATATTAATAGCATTAGCATTGCACAAAAGATGTGTAAAAGGATTATCATACATTCTGGAAGGAAATTAAGCACCGTATGAACAGTAAAGTAAAACTTCCCACGAACATTGAAGGTGTCCACGGCGATGTAAACATTGGGTCATTGTGGAAATACCACTATGAAAATATTTTTAACAGTGTGAAAGACAGCCGTTGTGATAAAGTTCACTTTGACTGCGTAACTTGCAATACTGGAATGACTATTGATGCAGGTGAACTGATGAATTTTATTGATGAATTATCATGCAATAAGTCACCAAGTCTGGATGGACTTACTGCAGAACATATCAAGTTCGCGGATTCACAACTCGTGGTACTATTATCTATTCTATTATATTCTATTGTGTCCTATATTCTGGTGCATAGCTATATACCAAAATCAATCAGTCTCTTATTGCAAAGGTTATCAATGATAAAAATAGACGTGTAAACGAAAAAGGCAAATCCAGGCCAATATGCCTCTCGAACATATATTCCAAGATAATAGATGCTGTGTTAATCAACATAATGGACACGTACTTGCAAACTACGCCACATCAGTTTAGGCTTAAGCCTAAATCTGGAATGGAGCTATGTGCTTGCATTGAAGGAACTATAAAGGTTTTACACTAAGCACAGTTCTGCTAGGCATGTCATTTTTCTTGATGCTTCAAAAGCATTTGATCGAGTCAATCAACATAAGCTTTTAATGAAAGTAGAAAAATGCGATGTACCGAAATATATTTTAAGAGTACTCAGCAATGAGTTTCATAACCAGTGTGTATGTGTCCGATGGAGATCTACCTACTCGGACTTCTTCTCAGTGGGCAACGGTGTTAAGCAAGGTGGGAAGTTATCCCCTTTACTTTTTAATGTTTATATGGACAATCTAAGTGTACAACTGCACAGACAACCTATTGGTTGTAGTCTTGGTACAGCGGTGGTTAATCACCTGAGATATGTAGATGATTTACTTGTTTGCTCCTTCTGCCAAAGGACTACAAACATTACTTGACATATGACATACGGATGTGAACTGTGAACACGATGTTCAATATGACGCTAGAAAATCCCTGGTCATGTACTTTGACTCTAGAAATGCAAATCTTGCTAGGGAAATGACCTTAGGAGTAAAGAAGTTAAACTTCGCCACCTCATGTAAATACGTTGGATATGTCATTTGTAACGACTTATCGTTGAGGCTGAAATTCAAGCCAAACTTAGACTTCTGTATGCTAAGAGTAACATGTTGCGTTAAAAGTTTCGCTTTTCACTCTACTGCTATAAAGAATACGCTTGTCACGGCCTATTTCAGTACTATTTACATGTGTGCTTTATGGGTAAATTGTAGAAAACCAAATTTTCAGAAAGATGTTGTTGCTTATGACAACTCCTACAGGATGTTAAACTGACTGCTGATGAGATGTAGTGCTAGACGCATGTTCGCTACGGCTAATGGCAACTCGTGTAAATGTGTCATCAGAAAGGCTTGCCTATCACTTTTGTATTGGTGCGCTGCTGAGCTCGGTTTACTGAGGATTTTGGCGCTATAGAAGTCTTCTTTATTGTATTGTAAAATCCGATGGAATACAAAAATAACCAACATATTAATGTCTCCATATGGTATATATATATATATATATATACATATTATTTAGACAGAACACCTATCAGCTGTTTAAACCATTATTATTGCTGGCAGTTTTAAGATGTCACAAATCACATAGACAACCAGATCTGCGGTATAGGTCCTTCACAATGATACTGAAGAAGAAATTCAAGACTGATTGATTGCAATGTTGCGTCAATCTAGAAATTATGTTAATTCATCTGCTGCTACCTGCATTTAGGTATACGTGACACACCTCAAGAATATTTGCATTTATTCAACGTATAGAACATGTAACAAAAAATTTTCATGCAGATAGAATCTCACAAAACTATAATTTGAATCTTACCAAAAATTTTACAATTGTTAAATCTCATTAAATTAAATATTAAATTGATGCTTGAGTTACACATTGTTTATTATTTCTATTTAGGTGTTCATGTGGATAGCTACTCTTGAGTGCCAAATAAACGTATAGGCCAAATAACAGTATAGGGTGGCAAATCAGTCAAATTTAATAATAGTATAGTGCCGAATAACAGTATGGCAGGCATATTGTTCAAAACAAATAATAGTACAGTGCAAAACAGTCACTAGTGTATTTGTCTTTTTTAGCGGCGAAGCAATTTTTTTTACTCAAAGTAAAGCCAAGGCTTCACTAGAAAACTACTTGGATCACTGTGTATTTGTTTTTTTTCTGGCCAAATATGCATAAACTGTATCCAACTAATAATATACCATGTCGAGCTTCTGAGAACTAAGGATTCTGACCGATTCATCTAATCATGGAAATCTAACGCTTCGGGATCAAAATCTAGGATCTTCAGAAGCTCGGGATCCCGCTAAATTCACGACTGTCATTCGAAAGGATGAAAATGTAGCCGTCAGAGGGAGCCACATGCAGCTCCAATTGTGAGCAAGTGATTTTAGCACAAGCGGTAAACGGCTCCATGGATGATTGATTAGCGCTAGCACTAGGGAGTGAGACCGATTGCTCTCCTAAAAATTATACCCTGCATAATTTGCCTCGATTATCGGAGAATATAGGCTGGCACAAATGCTTAAATTCAATAATAGTATGGTGCCAAATAAGGTGCGTATAGGGTGGCATTTTTCATGAAATAAACACCCCTATAGGGACTCTTATTCGGCACTCAAGAGTACTTATATATCTATTTTCACCTATTTATACCTATGCAATATTGTATGTGAGGGACAATTGTCTGAAGGGTCAATTGTCCTATGTGGCAAATGTCCGTATGGGCAATTTTCCTAGGTGGCAAGGTTTTCAGAGGAACAATATTCCAGGGAGGTGGCAACTGTCTGGGTGGGGAAATAACTGTCTGCAACCCAAATATGCATGATTGAATACTGCACTTCAACTCTCCCCTTTTCCATTTGAAAATGTTCCATGTTAGTTAATTATCTTATTCTATATTGTTTGTATGTATACTAGTGCCCTGCGCGGGCCTATAATTTTTAGCCCAAGCCTGGCCCGCAATTAGCATTTAGAGTCCAGGCCCGGCCCAGGCTCACAAAAACTTTTTCAAGATAAACTTATAATCATATAAGAAAGATGAAACACAAATAAACTATAAAACAGACTTATTGTTTTATTAAATAAAAATTAATATATGAACATGGGTTTGGGTGTGTGTTCTGGGAGTTTGCATTGTTATGTGGCAATTGTCTGTATATATCCACATGTTTACTATGTATGGTGATTATTCGCACATGATGTGGTTATTGCATAACATTAAAACAATGCAGATCTACAAGTTCACCCACAACCCTGTCTTACTTTTATTTGTTCACAAACCTGACCGAGTGTCAGGGCGGTTTATTACTAACAGGCATGATTAATGTGAGAATTAAAATATTTTAATTATGTATTAATCAGGGGTGGTGGAAAGGTGGTTTCTTTTACATTACTATGTACTATGTTAGTCACTAGGTTATTCAAATCTTAATTTCGTAGGACACGGCCCAATCATGCAAAGCCAGGGCCAGCAGCCAATCAGCTGTAGGCACGGTCCTATTTAAACTGGTGTTTGGCGGCAAATCGGCCTCTTGCTTCAGCAGCCGCCGTTCTAATAAATTCGTCGATAGCCATCGACAGCGTTACTATGTTTTTAACCGGTTAATTTTAAGCTCCCACCCACCATCCCATATTAACTGTTTTACTTATGTTTGTAGTTAATTATTGTATAAATGTATTGTGTAGATGTTAGTTAGTAGGTAGTCTTACTTGTAGATCAGGGAGTTTGTATTGTTATGTGGCAATTGTCTGTATATATCCACATGTTTACTATGTATGGTGATTATTCGCACATGTTGTGGTTATTGCATAACATTAAAACAATGCAGATCTACAAGTTCACCCACAACCCTGTCTTACTTTTATTTGTTCACAAACCTGACCGAGTGTCAGGGCGGTTTATTACTAACAGGCATGATTAATATAAAAATTAATATATGAACATTGTATAATTTTTACTACTGAAATACTAATGTCAGTTGTTGTTTACTAGTGTCTGGCTAGTAGCTAGTACTAGCTACTACTATGTCACCCACTGGCACTGACACCCAGGGGCATTTCCAGCAGGCCTGCAGTCATGAGAGAGATCAGGTTCAGACGTGTGAATTAGTACAAGTGTGAATAAATCAGTACTTGGGAAATTGTAGACACGAAATAGTAGTCACTCGTTCACACAATTGAAAAATACCAAGTACCAACTGGGGTGGGTACTGGCAGTACTGGGTAGTGGGCAGTGGGCTGGTCATTCAGGCCCGCAACGTTTGGAGGGAAGACCTAGACCTAGACTTGTTGGGTCAAAGGGTGAAAGTTGATGGTTAATCATGGCTTGATTGCCTCTGCATATATGTCTACAGTAAACATTTGGGGCTAGCTGCTTCCAGCCACGTGAACTTAAGTGGCCTGGTATGGGGCCATTAGATCTAAGCAAAAGGGTACATTCATGCCAAAAATATGCGGTTTACAGAGTCTAGACATCACGGATTAAGGGATAGGAAGTTAAGTTTGAGCTGAAGAAGAATGATGGGAAACATGCATTAAATGTGATGAAGCCAGTGAAACAAGTGCCACTACTCCAGTCACAGTGTCTTGGAAAGCCAGTATATGTTCAAAGAATTACAACACAAAGATATGGGCATGCGACTATGCATATATTTTATATGAAATGTTAAAAGAATGCACATTATTAAAATGATATCATAGGAAGTCCCATTGTTCAAAAAGGTTAAACTGCATTCCAATGTATTAAGCACTAGTGTTATTCAAAATTCCATGCAAGGTCTCAATTTGCAACTATATAATACTAAAGAAATAATTTTAAGCATTCATTAACCGGAATTACAATTTATAATCAGTTTTTATTAATAATAAAATTAATAATCTGGGTTTTGTATGGATATTTTTATTATGTCCAGGCCCAGCCCAAGTCCGGCCCGGCCCGCTCACACTAGGCCCAGGCCTGGCCCAAGCCCGACGTTTTAAAAATTTGTTTCAGCCCAGGCCTGGCCCGGGCCCGCAATTTGTAGGCCCAGGCCCGGCCTGCGAAATTAGCCCACGGGCCAGGCCCATGCAGGGCGCTAATGTATACTTAATCTTCATTGGAAAAAAGCATTGATTGATTGACTGTGACTATTGTTGATTTTGTTCCACTAACCTCCCAGTTATAAAGGCCACCTGAACATATTTGTACCAATGAAGTAATATAGGTCCCTTGTGACTAACTATTCTTCTGCCTGGATAGCCTGCAGGGGGAAGACTACAGTTCAAAATTGCATTGGTGGCCATTTTAACGTTTTGTCTGATTATAAGAAAACGTGAACATCAAAAATTCTAAAAAAAATTCACACCAACTGCCACCACCACATTGACATGCTGACCAAGTTTTGTCCAAATCACAAACCCCCAGCTCTTTTAAAATGCCCCAACGTGCAATGCCTGTCAACATTTACAAAAATAGACATGTATTCATGCGCCCACGTGGCCCATAGCAGAAAAATTCCCATAAATCCCTCCACCTGTTAAACTCTAAAAAAAATGCACTATTTCACAGCCAATAGCTTCAACAAACAAACCTGTGAATATGTTACACATTATGGAACACTCATCTTTGTCAAGTCATTATTATTTCTTTGACAGCCTAGTCTAAACATTGCCTTGCCTGTAAATTGTAATATTAGATAAAAGCCAGTCACATAATTTAATTATAGGTCGATTTTGACACTGGATGCCTCCTTTTATATTATTTTGTGGTGAATATATACCCCAAGGTATATTTGGATGAAAAAATTAACTGTCTACTCAAACCCATTGCTGAGTTATTGGGGGAACCTGGCATTGTTTTTCAAGATGTGGCAGTTTTGGGCAGTAGCTGTACCATGATCTGTCTAAAAAAAGGTAAGTGGCTAAATTAACATTAAACAATTTTTTTCTGCCTTACAACCCATCATCAATTGATTTCCAAAAAAAGAAATTGAACAAACATTATAAGTCATACAGATTTTTTAGTGGAATACTGTGGAAAAAATTCTGTCACGTTATGTCGTGCCTGTCACACCCTATTTTCCCAGATATGTAAGAGGGAGAAAAATATGAAAAAATATGCTATACACAGCTTCAACAATTTGTAATTCACAGATACAAAATCATTAATCAGTGAGTTGGTGTTATTAAGTAGCAAAGGATTTATCAATTCCATCCCTCAAAATGTCGCGTCTGTCACACTGTGGCAGATACGACATAAGAATGAACAATTTGCTGTATTAAATTAATTTTATTTGCAGTTATATGATAAATGGCATATGTCCAAATTTTCTGGTATGAAAAATATTCTAATTTAGAATAATAGGCACTAGACCAGGACACTTATAAATGGTAAGATTGGATTGTTGCAGATGAGATCCTTTTTGAGCATGATGATGTCACCTGTGAGTAAACTAAACTGTCATAAACCATCTTTTTCTTGGTTGAAATTACTCTAAAAACAAAATAAAACTACATTAGCCATGTGATATTACATGTTATTAATTAGATACTCACAAACAGATGGCTACTTTTGGAAAATTTCCACCATTGTATTGTCCCAAACATCATCAGTTTGCCAACAATTGGATGGCAATCTACTCATGCAGTGTACAGCTATTTTGTTAATGTTATGTTATCATGCAGATGGCACCACAGACTATGCTAATTATCCATGTAAAACAAAAGACAAACCCCAATTATTTAGATATCTTAAGCTTAGCTGTTCACCATTTTCTTTGCACATGTTGACTCGTGCCTTTCTGGTGTCTGTACTGAAATCATTTGATCTAAGGGTGTAAATTGTTCAAAGGGTCACAGATATTATATCTGAATATCAAGTAAATTCATACAAATGAAAGAAATGTGGTATTTTGCCTGACATTTTTGTATGGAGAAGCACTCATGAACAGAATATTAGCTCCCTCAACCAGCTAAATGAGTACATCTGATTTTGCTGCCCACACTATGTGTATAACATATATGCATCTGTTTTTTGTATCAGAAGTTCTAAATAAACACATTTTGGACTGCCTTTGATGTGTCATGAGTGATACTATCCCCTATTATTTATCTGGCTGAAAGGAGAAGTGCCATCAGTTCCATTTAGATAATGTACCTTTGTTATCAAACAATACAATGTTTTTGTTTTCTAAGAGAAAACCTGATATGTTGTTAATTTTTTTGGCTTGCCTAAAACTTAAGCGAAATGGCTACAGATGAGAAGTTTTTCAAATACAAAATTAGGATATCATATTATGGTTGAGCTGATGATATTAGGAAGTGAATATCATTGTTGTAAAATGATCATTATGATGCATAGTAGCAATGATATTTGACTACCCGACACAAAAAATGTGTTACACTATCCATGTTGGACATTGTTCTGAAATTACTTTATTTTTACAGCAAAATAGATCATCCTGATCCAGCAGAAGTGAAAGAGCTGTTTTCAGTAACGCATCAGATGACTTTGAAAGCATATTTAGTGAGCCTAGAAATAACTGTTGATGAAAACAAAATTAGTAGACCTCTTTAATCAATGTAGAAGTTAGAACTTATATGTTTTGAATATTGGAAACCCCTGCATGAATATTGATACAGCAAATTACCTATCAAATTAAGATAAATTTATCATTTTCATAGTCACATTCTTTTAATTCATTTGTTAATGTTTTCCAGCTCCAGAAGTTTTCGGGTGGCCCAGAAAGAATGGCACTGCTGACGTCCACCCATTTGCTATTTTCTTTGAGATCCTGAAGAAGTACCACAAACATTGTGATAGATTAAGCTTTATGTAAATGCAATGTCTGGTAATACCAATTTACACGTAGTCAGATATCCAGGTATAACTATGTTAATCAAAGTAATTTTCTTCATATTTTGTGAAAAAGAAAGTGATTTTAATCAGACCTGGGGCCAAAGTACTCAGTACTCGTGTACTCATGTACTTGAGTACATTTTTGAAATACTCATACTCGTACTCGTAGAAATTATGGTCATGTACTCGTACTCGTGTTCAATGTACTCAGATTTTACGAGTACATTATGAGTATATCCGAGTACTTTTTCAATATGATAATGTGAAAATTATTCAATTTCTTATCATCAAATCATTAACAACTACAACAATTTCAATAAGTATGGTAGCAAATTGTATTACCTGCATATGAATAAAATTAACACAAATGTTTATGTTCTCGCATGCATATCAGATGAGTTATATATGTTCTCTAATACAGGATCATTAAAAACACTTTTATTATGTCAATTCTATTGCAATAACCATGATATTTATAGCAACATAATAGCCCATGATTTGTAATAATTATTATTGTTGCATTTAGTAGATGTGGTTTAATTTTTACTTGGTATTGATGAGTTTTCACAAATTCACACTGTGGATCACTTTTCTGCACATTGAATGCACTGAATCTTTGCTTCAAGAGGCAGCATCTTTTGATTATTTTACCAGTCAGAAACCCCTAGTTCATATCCATAGCTGTACTAGTTACCATTCCAGGCCATAATCCTTTTATTTATTTAATTAAGCCAGGAAGTCCAGTAAGCCCATAAGGAAAGGGTCATTCATAAGTTAGCCATAAAATGCCTTTGTTTGCTTTCACAAGTGAAGTGCTAAGTACTGCTAGCTAAGTCTTCTTCTGAAGATGTTTGGTGACTCAACTCAGACAGCCTGCACCAGTATTGTCTGGTGCCAATTTGTAGTGTGGTTAAAGTACAAAGGGGATATTGAGCCCTGGACATTGGCAGGTGCTAATCCACTCTATCAACAAACATTAGTTGTGGACTTGTGGTCACTACCAGCCACAACATGCCTAACAGTGTTCATTTACTCATATATCATATATATTTCATTGTTATATTTCTTTATTTCCTTTCTCTTGTTATATTGTGCTATGAAATGTATTTTGAAAAGTATTTTCAATTTAAATACATTTTAACCCATATTTGAATGCATACCCTGAACATTTGCATTTTAATGTGAATTGTACCTTTGATTGGAATGCAACCCCCAGTTTGGTCCCAAACATAAAGGTTTTTTTAGTTTTCCTCATAAAAAAAATTGTTGGCAACTGCTATTGCATAGTCAGCTCTTCCTGAATTATATAAATTAATTCACAATGTTTATTTTTAAAATATGTTATTATTACTATACGGAGTTACTATAATATCATTCAAGATGCACCGATACTCGTACTTGTACTCAGCTTTGAGCAAAGTACTCGTACTCGTACTCATCAATCACCAATGTACTCGTACTTTACTCATGAAAATGTACTCTGCCCCAGGTCTGATTTTAATCATGTAAACCAACAGCCCAACCAAGTATAGAGACAGTTTGAAAATAAAGATTATTTTTATTTACATTGTCGTTTATGTCGTCGCGGCTGTCACAATTAATGTCACATCTGTCACACAGGTTTCTGTCCTGTAGAATGGAATCTATGAAAATAAGTGCCCAATGAGAGGTATACTGAGTGAGGTGTGAGGTGTAGGACATAAACAGACTATTTCTGTCAAACAAAATTTTTTTGGGTGGAACTTTTCCAACTGGATTTTCAAAAAGGGACACAATTTTGCACTGTCAGCACTATCATTCGATATTTTCGATGGAAAACCTAACATTTCTATGTTTGTCTGATCACTACCATCATAATACACCTCTACAAGCAAAAAAAGAATTATCGTTGTGGAAAGGACGCATAGATTTATAGGTGTGACAGATGTGACATAAAAATGTGAATGGTCTATTTCATCATCCTGTATAATAAAAACAAGGCAGTAAGTTATCTTCTACTTATCACCTCGGTACACTTTCAACCCCATGGTACAACATTATGATATTATGGGAAAGAAATTATTTTATGAAACAAAATTATGTACACCTAATTTTGATACAACTATTCCGTTTTTCTTGACTTCACTCATATGCCACCATAAAGGGGTTTCACATGACCAGATACCCGTTTCAGCCAGATTTGGAAATATTGATCTACGCAATACGTCTAGTGGCTGTGACACAATTAAATACAACTATTCTGTCCAAAATTGCATTGGTGGCCATGTTAACATTTCGTCTGATTATAAGAAAATGTGACTATCAAAAATTCAGATTTTTCACGGCACCTGCTATCAGCTCTTTGACATGCTGACCACGTTTTGTCAAAATCCCATACCTCCAGTTCTTTAAAAACGCCTTGACATGCGTTGCCTGTAAATTTTCACAAAAATAGCCATGTATTCATGCACCCATGTGGCCCATAGCAGAGAAATTCCCACAAATCCCTCCACCTGTTAAACTCTCAAAGAAATGCACTATTTCACTGCCAATAGCTTCTACAAACAAACCTGTGAATATGCCTGCTCAACTGCACTTATGTCACATCATATCAATTGTTTAAATTCACATATCACAATTTAATATGCCCTACATTTGTGTGAAACAATAAACAGGAAGGTCAACTGTGGTCTTACCCCTGCAGCAATCCCAGATCAGCTAAATGCTTCACCTGACCTGGCTGACCGCTTAACCCTGTTTATACTTTAAATAAAGGCAAAATAGTAAATAGCTGTCCAATGCTGTGGATCTTGGATCACTGTCATGTGACAGTCCTAGCACACGTGATAATCGAAAAAACCATGCTTGCAACTTAGATGTTTTTCATAAAAAAGCAATGTTCAGTTCAGTTTTTGTCAGTCACCATCTCATGACTAGAACTCTACTGTCATCGAAAACAAAAGTACTATTCCATTCCAAGTCAGAAATGTTGATATTTATAGTTGTTTCTCTTTGATGTGATATAGTTTCTGTGTCAATCAATTAACTCTAAAATAAAACTAAAATTAATCTTGGGTACAATACGTTATGAGTACATATACAATGCACTAAAGACTAAAACAGGTAACTGTAGTTTCTTAGAGATGATGACTGGAGTTCACTTAAAGCAAAACAAAAGTCATGGTTTTGGGAGATTGACTGAATGCTGACATGTTAACCAGGGAGACCAAAAAGCACATGCGTAGTTCTATGAAAATCGGGTAACTAGACTATTGTGACGTATTAAGGGAGGCCAGCATACACAGAACCACTGAAAAGTATTAAACAGACGTGTTATTTTGCCAGAAAGAGGACTAGTTTAGTAAACAAAGGCCAAAATATGTTACATAAGTTGAGGTTAGACACAAACAGCAAGTAGCCATATCATATTGTCAAATATAGGAATAGGTGCATGCAAATATATTTTCATTCGGCGAGCGAATTTTGCTAGACTTTACTCTAACTCTCGTGACATAGGGTTATCTAACAGTATGGCATGGCCCATCAAATTTAAATGCTGTGTGTTCAACAAGGATTTCCTAGTAAACCACTGGCGTGACATTCTTAATTGTAGTTGCAAATCGTTATGTTTTAGTAACTCTGATAGGGTCATAGGTCCAAATCCATGACTTTTGTTTCCCTTTAAAGTAAACTACCATCCATCCAGTAAGGCCATGAAGCTGTTGTGAACATGGACTTAGTATATCTGCTAATGTTAAGCGGTGCCTTATCATGTCAGTCCATTTCTCATTTCTATACTACCAGTAGGTGGCTTCTAAATAGTAACTACATTCCCAGAAAGCTGAGTATAAACATGTTTGCATAAGCAACCAGCTGTAAATAAGGCAGCTGATGATAACAGATCTAGACTAACTGATGGATTATATCAAAACATAACACAACATGAAACTGATGTCATTTAACATCAGACCCCCACATAAACTTTGATTCACATTGACATGTGGATAGCCATGAAATGTCCTAAATAAAGTTTATTTATTTGTTCCTCCTTCACCCTCATAAACTAGGCTCAGAAAATTAAAGATGTTTTTTGCGAAAATACACCGATGTATGAAGCTAGACAAAATAATTTGCTACCCCTTTACAACAAAACCAATTTTGTTTAGCACAGGTGTCATTACCGTGTCAATGTTACTGCTTTTTGGCAAATCAAAATAGCAACCCGTAAAACACTGCATTCAAAATGAGGAAACCGCTAAAAAACACATAAGTGGACGAGGGCGTATCTCGTTTTTTCATGAGCAGACATTGACATGAATGGCTTAGTATAAAAACATTGATGTTTGGGCAGGTCCCTTAAGTACTGAGATTGAGAAAAATTGCTACGCCATATAATGCTTGGGCCCTGGACCAAGTCAACTTAATCACACTGAAACTCCTTCATCAACTTATTTAGCCCATTGTTAATCAGGTTAGTTGAATTCAAATCTGTAGTTTGAATAGTTTGCGTAATATGCACACTTGTGCATGCAGTCGGTTTAATAAATGCTCTTGTAAAAACCATTGAAGTAATTGACTTTGATCAAACCGGGTAACTTGTGAAAGTGTAAATAGCACTATGCTATAGTATACAGAGCCATATGGACGACTTTTGCCCCTTTTTTTATCAAATTTTGACCAGATACTGTAAAAAATAATTTAATCATTTGTCTGATAATTTCATCAAAACTAAATAACACATTGGGATACACGAACTAGCATATCAGAGTGGATACTAGATAGGTTCAATTTTTCACAAAATGAAACTGCACAAGATGAAAAAAATATAATTTAAAAGACATACTGCATTGAGGAAGGTAGTGTAATAAACCAATATTGTTTAAACTGGTGATGACGCATGACTCTTGTTACGGAATTTGTAAAAATCTACTTAAATTAAATGCAACAAATTAAGAAGTATTTAGGAATTGGAAATGAAGGTCAGTTCCAAAACATGACCTAGCATCAGCTGGTGAGTGCAGTAAAATAAAAAAACCAACACTTGAACTGATAATTTAATGGTCTGATATCTGGTAGGTTGGAAATTTTTTTAAACAGGCTATTTTAACATATAAAACAAAAAATTATGAAAAACTATATAACGGATAACAACAACAATTATTCTAAAATGTAGTCCATACAATTTTTTCATAGAATTTAAAGAAATGGTAAATAACGTTAATGATATGTAGTAATTTGTGTAGTGAATGGAATGATAAATACATACAAGCATACAAATGTTCACATCAGCATATTATAAAAACACCACATCAGTATATTATAAAAAAACATCACATCAGCATAATATAAAAACCATAATAAAGTACCGGGGAAATTTAGCTACCAGGCCTGGTTTGGCACTTTGTGGTAGAACTAGTGCTACTCAAAGAACATTAAAACCCAATTCACTTTATTAACGGACAGGTTTTCTGTAACAAGGGCATTCAACAATGTCAATATTGCTTAGCCTGTGTGAATCTGATAACTCGTAGTAGCCATAACGCACACACCGAGTGTGTAAGCCTTGGAGAGAGAGTTGACCCTTGACTCATACCCGGTACAGTGTACAAGAGTATATGGATGTGAAACGGGCGATAATACGAGTTTCGAAGCGGGGTTGGAAATGTAAACACCACCCAGACTGCGTAACCGTGGGCGCGTAAACAAGTTTGATCTATCGGATTATCTGTGTATCTTTTTGTTAAATGACATCGTAAACCCTTCCCATTTTCACTGTCACTGACAGCTCGCATCGACGCGAGGACTGTCTCGGTGTCTGTTCTGAGTCTGACAGTTGGGCTGAGCCTGAGTATCTATGTTCCGCCATCCTAATACTAGGGTTAGAATAGTTAGCTCGATAATTTTTAAGCAAACTTTACGCGTGCGTAAATGTTTCTCATCCATAAGAAATTGCATGGCGACATGAAACTTGACAAACAACGATTTCTCAACGCGAATTCCAGTCGCCATTTTTGTGCAGTCGCCATGTTTGTTTCTTCTTTTGACCAGTCCAATACGTCGCCATGTTTGTTTTCATTTATAAGGTCAACGGGGGTAATTCTGTCCAAGAAGCACTTTAAGTTATCTGACACGTTTGCTATCGTTACATACTTGGTATATGTATATTTCGCGTGAGGCTGTTTAATGTCATGTCATGTCATTAGTCTAGTCTTGCCTAGTCTGAATCGAGCATCTGTCCGATTCTGGATTGGAAGCAGGCGCGTCACAACACTTGTACGTTCAATACGAATAAAGTACACGCAGCAAACAAACTAGTATATACATGAATTACTCGACTGATTATACACTAAACGAAACACGACAACGACCATCGCAAATGACGCAAAATATCACATCCGTTTGATCATACCTGCTTGACAATGGCCGTCAATGCTCAGTCACCTCTCCGCTGACGGCAGCCATTTTGTTTATCGAAAGTTACGCCTGTGGATCGTGTCACCGGAAATGATTGCCTCCATAAGCTTCAGCATACTACATTTCGCTCAATAACATGACATGACATTATACCGTTGCCACCAATGATATAATACTCAAATACACCCACCCGTACTAAATAGGTAAAAGCAGACACACGCTTGAAGTATTGTTCAAACCATGCAGTAATAAAACACCTGTCTCTTTGGGACTAAGTTAACATCTCGCATTCATGGCAGCCATGTCGTGTATATCCGCGCTAAATGCCGGACAATTCCCTAGTTAATGATAATTCATAATTAATGCTTTAGGTATTGCACACGTAAGCGTCACTCTGCATATAAATACGCCCGAACCAAGCACATGCACCAAAAAGTACGGTTAAGTGAATATACAAAAAAATATCGTAGCAGGAATATTATAAAAGCGACAATAATGTCATGCTCGGCGAAGGAGAATGGGAAAGCCTTATTTGCTGCATGGCCTCCGAGGGGTGGCTTTTTGTGCTAGTGCTCTTATAAAAGGGACCACTGTATATAATTGTAAACTACAGTAGATGGTGCATAGCAAATATAAACCAAATAGCATGAACATTTATATGTAAAATATTTCCGAAAGTCGTGTTTTTTTGGCCAAAAAATCAATTGTCTTGAAAAATTCAATCAAGGTCGAACACATCGACCTTCATCACCAGGGTAGAGTTGTGCGAACACATTCTGCGTGTGCATCACAACTATTATTGAACCGATTCACACGTTGCGTGTTGCACTATAGGCAGTATAGGATCTTTCGTTGCCACTTTGGGTAGAAATTACAGAAGTTCGTCACTGCGCGCTGTGACTGATGAAATCAAGGTAGAGACATAGTTTGTTACTCTTCTGTCGGATCTGCTCCACGATTATGGTAATAATTTCGTTCTGTGTTACCTTCGAGTCACGCAGCTACAGGGCGTTATAGTTTTTGTCGCCTAATGCGTCTCCAGAACCACATCGCCGTGATTGTCATCAGTGTCTAGTTGGGTCATGGTGGTGTCTTCTCATGGCGATATTCTCCTTGTCACAAAAATACCCGTCTGTTCTATGCCTGGACTGTAGCTGACGGCGATTGTCTATCACACTGATTTTACAATAATTTCTTCTTTCTTGCCCCTCCCACAAAAAATTCAAATCAAGCCTAATTAATAGGCCTACTACAAACTAAATAATATCCTGTCGTAACCTGGAGGTTATCTGAAACATGTTTAACTATAAACCCCGTAAAAATGCTTTAACTAACCTCGCAACGCTCACGGCGAGCGAGTTGGCGCTGTGCCAAACTGTGTGATGCTATATCATTTATCGCGAATGTTTTGTTTAACATGTTTTTCAACATTTTCGGGTTGGTGCAATACTATTATTGTAGGTGTTCTCAATTATGCTGTTGCTGCAATTGGTACAGCCACTATGACATCATTATATGGTTGAGTCTATCAATTGTGAACTCGACGATCAATACGAATGATGCTATAACGAGATTTATATTATGGTAAGTTAAGCGGCATCAGTGTTTCAGGGTAGCATTATTACAATATCTCAAATGCCACGAGTACAAGTCTATATGCGGGATCACTGTTAGTTTTCCCATTCCAATTATAACGTTTATTTGGCTGTCTGCAAACGTGTCATTATTTCTTTAAACGTTGACAGACATATATAGTTCGCAGGTTCACACAAATAGTAACATTTTCTTTTATAGAACTCCTCTTGTCACAGCAGTTTTCTAAACAACTGTCGGCACCAATTAGATTTTTACACAGTTTTTATTAACAATTCCTGCACTGTACATTGAACTATTTCCCAAAGCACTAAATATCTACAATATTAGTACCATGCTTAACTTAACGAAGACGCAATGAAATATGGTGTATATACTACATATTACAAAATCATGTATGTCTTAATTGTAAGTAATATTTGTGATTTTATAATATGTCTAACACATGGCATGGATAGTGAAACTATCATATGCAACATAATACATATAAGTTCCGTGTAATGTCGTCATACAGTGGAGTTCACTAAACAGAATCACCTCGACACATAAATAGCAATGTTATTATATTAAGCGGTTGATTCACTTAAGCGACGATTTTTAATGAACCGAGAATAGGGGATGATTTCGTACTTGTCAATATGTTTGATTCTACTAAATGGCTGATTCAGCTATTTGTGATTCTGTTAAGCGGTGTGCAACACATGGTATGAATAGTGAAACTATTGTACAAAACCGTATGCAACACAATACATAATTGTACAAAACCGTAAGCAACATAATACATATACGTTCCGTGTAATGTCCTAATATTAACAGTCTGATATAAATAGAGTTGTGTAACGCTACAATCTCTGAACCACCACGAAACAAACGCTGAATCATTAGTTTCACATTCGTCAAGTGTATACCGTTATCCTGGTTTTGAAGCATTCCACAAAATAAACAGAAGCTTGTTTGAATATATGTTTTCGTCTTGAAACAGTTATCTAAGTTAACTGACTTTCAACGTTTCAACAACCGTCTGTTGCCTTCTTCAGGAATTGAATTGTGGGATTCAGTTCTGGCGAACAGAATAAGAATTACATCCGAGAATCAGTTCGTGAAGATGGCAACATACGGTTGTTGAACCGTTGACATTAAGCTAACTTAAATAATTTTGTCAAGAAGAAAATATAATTTTTTTCATTTCCTCGTTTCCTCGTATAAACTCGTTTGTCGTAGTCAGTTGAGGATGCAGGACTCGTACGTTGGAACCATGTACTTGATGTTGATGAAGGCGTCCTCCCCTCCCTCCCTCTCTAGCAGCTGCAGTGTTTCCTCGATCAAGTCTCCGATGTTCTCCCGCTTCTGCTGACTGTAGTCTATGTCGTCGCCAACATTCACTGCAACACGGAGATGAAAGAGTGTCGTTATTCATACTGTGACTAGACCACTATCTTCCTGACCTTGGTATTACAGTGGCCTATTTTACTGTCCGTGGAAGTAGCCCAGTATAGATGGTCCATGTTTGTGCTGCGGATGCCAGAAGATACTCCTACACAGACACACATGGAATTCGCTGTATCAGGTGATGTACACTGATCAAAGAAAAACAAGAGGGACGTTGGCTGATGACAAGACACAGTAGTGAAATGCGAAGCTGTAGGCTATTTTCTTACAACTGCAGCAGAATAAAAGATACACTGCTACCACAAAAACCACTCATGAATGCTGTGATTCTTACATGCTCAATTTCTTCAACCCTCTGTTCTTTTGTAGAATACATTAAATAAGTATACATTAATAAGTTATTTCAATATCATGTTCTGAATACTTTAAATCACCACGATGACCAAGAGGTGCATAATGACGCAACACCTTATGCTATGGTCACGCCTGTATAATAACTACCATGGTATGTTCCTCGCAAGTTTGGATTATTATAATGTAAAACGTAGTCCATATAAGGTAGGTCCTTTTCATGCTCTCATGCGTTCATCGACTGCGTGTAGGTACTGTGTATGTTACTGGCGTAGGCGATCATGACCTTACATTTCCCACGATCACAGGTGTCATGTAACAGCTATGCTGCTAGTTCATCAAGGATTTTATTCTTTGCCGACGTCTGTTTCCCCCCCATCAACAATTTCCGTTGTCATTAGATGTTCTAGTTTTCTCTTTTTCATCACAGCCTAGACATTCTGCTTGCCTTTTCCCGAATTAGCCCACTATCTTCCTTTTTCGTTAGTTGTTCTTGGAATTTCTTCATTTCGTTTCTTTTATATCCACGATACTCTAAGCATTCGACTAAAACCACATTGATGTTGCTTCTACATTCTATACTACAAGTTGTTTAGTCATCGATCACGATTCACATCGATAATTATAGTAGTATATGCTCTACACAACATTGCAGAACATGTTTCCTTACTTCAAATGACATACTTGTGTTGGATACAATGCATTACATGTTCTGGAAAACTATTTTGGACTGGGCAACACGTTTGATTAAAAGTCAAGAGACGCACTGTTTCTGTTCTTGAAGACGTTCATGACGGGCAAGATCTGACGGTAGTAGGGCACGAGCGCCTCACCCACGTTCTCGGCCGACAGGACGAGATGTTGGATGGCGTGCAGCGTCCGAGTCATGACGGCCGGAATGCGGGTTTCAAGGGCCACTGAAGTTGAAGTTGTGCTTTACTTAACCCATGACAAAAACAGCAGATGCATAACTAGCAACATACACGAACACATACCACGACAACTTTATGCAGTCACAAAATATACACACAATTATATAGTATTCACTTTTATATTCATATCTAATGTACGGAATGATTATTTCAAACAAGACAACAAATCCATTGGTCAAGGAGACTCCTAGGGAGACCATGATTGGTTGCTATCGTAAGAGCCACCCTGTTTACATACATTCACTTATTTTGTTACTTATTCATTATTGCGCTTTACATAATTCATGAATATGTTACTTAATATGAAGGAATATTTATGGAGTTGATTATGGATCACTGACACCACGACTTGGTTCAAGTACACCAAGACACTAGCACACTCCAACACAGACGCACACGTGCAAACACACACGCTCTCACACTTACATAAGCGGGTAGTTTGTCATCGCAAAGACAACTGTTGCCTCTGTCCACAGTTTATTATGACATGTTGGTCTTCTACGAACGCGGTACAATTATGATTTATTCTAATGATAAATTCAACATTTGTACTCGTTTAAAATCGAAAGGAATTTACCTGTGTTATGCATATTACAGGGTATATAAGCCGTACGGCTTCCATTCTAATCATTATGAATATTATTATGTTCGTGTCCTTCAGCTCCTCTACTTTTCTATCACCTTGCCTTAATCACTAGTTTAGCATATACATGAATGGATTCACGCAGTAATTGCGGCGTGGCTGAATGCTTCCCAGATAAGTCGACATGGCGTTGGAATTAACAAGTCTGCCAGGGGGTGAAATGTAAAGCGCTCTGAACAGTCCCAAAGACTGGATACCGCGCTGTATAAGAACATACCTTATTCTTTCTTTCTTTCTTCTTTTAAGTGAATACCATAACCCGCCTCTAGGTTATTATTGTTTTAAAGTATGAACTTTTTTATATTTCATTATCAGTTTTTTATTGGCTTAATTGTCTTTGGCGAACTTAGACCACCTGCTGCATCATTTGGGTTGGACACCTAGTGAATCTAGTTGTGCAGGTGAATCCATTTGTGAAACTGACGAAGCGATGTGCAAGCGTCAGGTTCACATGGCACAATAACATGTGCTGCCTTTTCCAGTCGTGTTCCCAGTTGAATTAGCCAATAGTTTATTTTACATTTGCCTGTTTGAACTTTGCGTCAATATTTCGAAACCTTCTTCCCTACCAGGTCAAGTTTACGCTAACTGCGGCCAAATCAAACATCGATGCGTCTCCTACCTAACGTATTAATATATATTTTTAGTGTGCGACTGTGCATTTGCGGTAAGCAACTGTTTCTTTTACAGATATCCAAAAAGTTACACGTAAACTGCCCGTTTTGTGATATTGATAATCGAAAGTGCCCTTTCGGGATCTACCTGCCAGTTAACTAAAACACGAGAGTTCATGCCAAATTTGGCCATATCGACCTGACAAACGTTCAGTAAAATATAGGAAAATGTAATTCATGAGAGTACGCGGTGCCACGTATAATGCATGGTGATCTGCCCGTAGCTAATACGCTCTAATTACTCTATTTAATGAGCTGGCGCAGCTGCTGTGATAATTGACTTAAGATCAAGGCACCGAAAACACGTGCTGTGGGCATGCAATAGCATCAGATGTCCAGTACTGCAGGCAGACGGTTAATGGTGCCCGGCACTCGGTGCCAGATTAACAACGTGGGGGAAGGCCTGGTACAAACTTGTTTTTTTTGTTGGGGGAGCTTACCGGGTGCGTGAAAGACGAATATCGAGATGCGTGGTATTGAATATGGAGGTAACCCCAACTATTCAACTACGTTTGAACATATGGATTCACAGATTGTTTTAGAAGACGGCACACATACATGCATACAAGGTAATACAGCATGTGCTGTCAATCAAGAACACAACGCATACAACGACAAGTAAGAATCTCAGCATACCATGACATACTAGAAAATTATACAAGAAAATCCAGCATAAAATAGAGTTCTCCAAAACAAACGAAGAGTGACATCCAAATACTGTCCGCCAAATTAATTACTAACGGTTCAAGAGATGTGATCATGTGAATAATCATATATGATTATACACCTGTTGAATTTTCTCAAACACTAATGAACTGTTTGCGCGTTTTTGGCCGCACAGCTGGATTATGATTGATTTTGCGTGGGCCCCCTTATGGGGGCCTGGTACGAGAGTTCCACTTGCACCACGGTTAACCCGGTACCGCCGTACTGTGGCCACAACACATGTTATTGTCGTTGAGTTGTGTTAATTAATCAGTGGGTTGTATAGAAACCAGTATCTAAGCACGTTCCGATACGTCGCATTACGTGCACATTCCACGTATGTTGTACAGGAGAATAATAGTAACTGCCACTACCAGCTTCTTCCAGTGGTGATATTCGTGATGACGACGACGACGACGACGGTAATGATAATAATAACGACAACAATAAAATATATGTGAGTGCGTGTATGTTGTTGTGTGGGGCTGTGTAAGAGTGCGTGCGTGCGTGCGAGGGGGCGTGCGTGGGTCCATGCATGCGTGTTGGTGGATAACCTAATCTGTTTCCTATCTAAACTAAGCTATGGACACGGACAGAAGCGCATTATATTCACCAGCCAGATTGGTTACATATATATTATGCAACTACTTACTCTTAATGGGGATGATCAGTTGCGGCACTACATGCAGAATCTTCGGGCCGCCGTGATGCAACATGTCATGCACGCCTTGGCGGGCGATTGTCGCGTAAGGCTCTTTCAGCTCTCGCAGTCCGTCGAAGAAGAGCGGCAGATAGTGGTGGAAGTCCAACTTCTCGATTTCCACCTGATACGGCGGATATTAAACAATAAAACGATTCATAGCTTCTCTGCTCAGGCTGTGTGTGCGCGTGCGCGTGTGCGTGTGAGTGTGTGTGTTTGTGTGTTTGTGCGTGTTCATGCGTGTTTGTGTGTGTGTGTGTGTGTGTGTGTGTGTGTGTGTGTGTGTGTGTGTGTGTGTGTGTGTGTGTGTGTTTGTGTGTGTGAGTGTGTGTGTGTGTGTGTGTGTGTGTGTGTGTGTGTGTGTGTGTGTGTGTGTGTGTGTGTGTGTGTGTGTGTGTGTGTGTGTGTGTGTGTGTGTGTGTGTGTGTGTGTGTGTGTGTGTGTGTGTGTGTGTGTGTGTTTGGGTGTTTGGGTGTGTGTGTGTGTGTTTGTGTGTGTGTGTGTGTGTGTGTGTGTGTGTGTGTGTGTGTGTGTGTGTGTGTGTGTGTGTGTGTGTGTGTGTGTGTGTGTGTGTGTGTGTTTGTGCGTGTGCGTGTGTTAACCTTTTTACTGCCAGTTGCTTCGGTCCTATAATACGCATAGCAATGAGACATGCATCATGGGTAATATGTAGAGTGAGTATATTACGAAGATTTGTACTGGAATATTAACGGTTCACGTTTAGGTAGAGCCCCCTTGAATCACGAAAGTATTTGTTTTTAAGTAGGCCTATGATGTTTTAAATAGGATTAAATAATAATAACAATTCTTTATTCCATATTTCTTCGTTCCTGTGATACACACAGCGTTGGGACCTACACTTGGAGCCACACGTTCTACTAAAAAATTAATAACGCCATCGAAACGTGGGATTTACTGGGATGTGGATTATAAATATTACATTGGACGTGTCCAGCACTCACCCGCCATCTGAGCTTGCTGCCCCTGACGTCGTTGTCCACTGCGATGGGCAGGTCCCCGCGGTCGTAGAATGTGCGGAACTGCGTCGGTGGGATGTTCTTTCGCTGTCGAAATGCGCCGGCCTTAGGCGGACCCGCATTCTGGAGTGAGAATCAACCACATTTGTCTTTACTGAATCTTAACTTAAATGGCAGACGTACTACACATACATGTGAAAGATTGGCACTATTAGTAACAGTACCAAATGTAAAGGCAGAAAGCTCTGGTGGACCATTGCCATCCCCAAACGACTGCCAGACCCTGATCAATACTCATGTGAGCAGGTGCATGCACATTGCTGTGATCTGCCTAAACGTAGTGAATAGTTAATAATGGCTTGCATTCATTACGTTAATGGGACTACACACGACATACTTTTTCGCATATTGACATGTCGTACACATTGGCGACCAACAAGGTTGATTTATTCACTGATGTTTTTTAAATATATAAAATTAATCAGACCGGTGATTGTGGAAATGGTTGGTGATTCTTTGGTTTTTTTTCCAGCATTGTCTGGTCTACCAGGTCTTCCAGTCTACTACTGTTATAACAAGCAGAAACGGTATTTCAATGAATTGACACTTTCTGCCCTAACCATAGAAACGGTAAGCTTTTACCAACGTATCTCAGACATATACAATCACCATTTATTTGATGAAAATCAGCAATCGTTTCAACAAAACATGTTTAGTTTACGATACATTGGTGGCGAAATGTCAAGTAACCGATTGTTCTTCAGCGATGACATTTATAGGCACATCATTTATAATCACCCATAGGGGTGTGACAGAAAGTGGGAGGCTGGCCTCGCTGACAATCTGCACGGAAGGACATTGCTGTTTTGTTTATAATCCAACCATCAATTATGACAGAGCTTGAAGTCTTACCAGACGATTTAGTAGGTGTTGATCAAGAGAAATCTCAGGGATTTCCCCCCAATATGGAAGTATTGCTACGCATACATCTGACATTGATGATTAATAACTGTATAGGCGAAAAGTCTTTTTTCAAGTTGAAACTGTTCAAGGATGAGCACCGATCCACAGTGCGCCAGAACAGAGTGGGTCGTCTGACTATGTTCAGTACGGAATGTTACTTCATGGGTCGGATTAATCTTAACAAGATTTTATCGGAATGCTGCCAAGACGAGCAAACAGTCCATTAGTGTTGGAGGAAGTTCAACAGATCTGGATTTTCACATGATCGCATCTCTCCCTAGAACCAGTGGTTACTAATTTGGTGGACAGTGTTTGGATGTCACTCTTTGTTTGTTCATGAAAACTTCTACAGTCTCTATTTGGCGCTTTTTGTGGTATTTTCTGGTATGTCATTCATTGCATGTTGTAATTCTTACTTGTCACTGTACGCTGTATTTTCTTATAATATGTATGTCTGTATATTTATATGCTTATGCTCAAACATAGTTGAATAAACGTTAAGGTATGGTGTTACATCCATGGTCAGTGGAGGTAACACCACTCGTTAAGTGCTCCTCTTCTGACTGACTTTCCACGTCCTTTCCATGTTGTCTCAACGAAAGCAATAACGACCAAGATAAATGGGAATTTTTCTCTGAAGTCCGACAGAGGAATGCCAATCCATGTGTTATTGGATTCTTTCCGCTTTTCTGTTTATGCGGATTACACCGATACCGTCCCATTACACGACCATAAAAATAACACCTATACCGTCCCATTACACGACCATAAAGATAACACCCATACCGTCCCATTACACGACCATAAAAATAACACCCATACCGTCCCATTACACGACCATAAAGATAACATTCTGTGATCAGCACAACATTTAAATGCTTGATAAACATCCTGAAATAGTCTTTAACACCAATCATGTGTAGCTGGTGGGGGAATTCGGACGTTCATATTGCTAAGGTAAAAGAAAGGTACGCTCTTATATAGCGCGGTATCTAGTCTTTTGGACTGTTTAAAGCACTTTACATGTCACTCCCTGGCAGATCTGTTAATTCCAACTCCATTTCGACTTCTCTTGGAAGCATTCAGCCATGCTGCAATTACTGTGCGAAGGCTATTCGTTCAGATATCCCTCTCTGTCGGTAGGCAGCTGGGTGAACTATGGCAACGTGGGATGAACGAAATTGCCAAAGCGTCGAAACGGCAGCAAGAGGATTCGAAAGTATGATGAAAGTATGAATCTATAATATATTTTGTACTATACGTGGAGTATACTGTTGATTTAAACAAACGGTAATTATGCTGCTAAGGAGCTACAGTGAGTAAGAAGCCATGGCGCCAAACAACCATATAGATCGTGCTGTTGATATGTAAACAACCATTGTTTGCATATCAACAGCCAGCCTACAAGCCAGTACTTTTGGATTGTCACGCATATAACACTAGGAAAAATCCCATTGTGCCACGGGTTAATCGGGAAATCCAGTGGCGGCAAGGGCAACCGGTGACCTTCAGTAGTTGGCATCGCACCCGAAAACCATCAGCTTTCAATGCAAGGATAGTTGTGTAAGACAGCAGGAATTCACCGTGCACTAACGTCATCTGCACATAAAATCAATGCTAGGGATGTTATCGAACAAATTGATGGGGGTGCATCTCCTTCCTCGCGGCACCCATTCAATTGAAATATAGTATTCTAGTAATATTGTTTGCATTTTACGTCATAAAGACCACATTTAATTAAAATATATAATGTCAGCTTCTAGACAACACAGCATAATTACCGTATATACTCTACGTATAGTACAAAAAATATTACATATTCATACTTTCATATTTAAATGCATAGGGGCCTATGCTGATGCACTTGCGCGCTCGGCCACACGCGGACACGACCGTGCGTCCACTAGTTTTCCATGTGTACTCTTGCCACGGTTACATCCGTATGTAGGCCTGCTTTATTAGTAATATAAATAATGCACATACTTCAAATACGCCACCATTAACTACATTCACCATCACTAATTTTCTGCACCATATGATGCGTTGTGTTAATGTTGACCAATTATGCGTCTGTAAACAACGGACGGAAGCCGATATCGAATTATTTATGATTCTTAAATTCAGCAATCCAACAACGCCTCGTATATGTAGGCAGGTCATCTCCTCGATACTGGTCAACGATAATACGGGTGTAGTCTCTACATAAACAGCGGTCAGTTTATCATTGAAGCAGCGAGCTTTTAAATTATCGATGTAAACCAAAACAAACATCACGATATTTCCAAACAGTATCCAAGGCGTTTGTTTACATAACATTCCTTCTGTTTGCATGAATACATAGCACTGTAAAACTACCGTTTGTACTTGTGGGGGAAATCGTAGGCGTCAAGAGTTTTTAATCGACGTCGTCACGTCGGATATCAATGATAAATGTTACCAATCTTTAAAGAATGCGAGACGCACGTGTGTCAGCGGAAATGACGACTCGCGAGCAGTGAGAACGTAAATACACGGCTGATATAACGATGTAAATGGCCGTCATTGACTTCTCCGCCAACAAGGTACCATACCTGTGGTTTCGACCTCGGCACCTTCGTCAGGGTGCCCGTCTCGTTGAGCTGTCCCCGAGTGGTTCGCCCGCGAGCTCTGTCCACTTCTTCCGCCATTACCAGGTGAGTGTCGTCGTCACCACATCGGCGCGCCAATGCTTCCGAGAAGTCATCAGTACACACGCTCCTAGCAACGGCTGCCGGTATCGATCGGCCCAGCGTGCGGCGGCATAGTCCTCGATCACACGCAAGGAAACGAGCTGCTAAAACACTGTCTAATTTGGCGTGTTGCTGTCGGCGCACAGAAGACGTCGCACGACTGTGATAACACCTGTGTCTGTTACGTACTAGTGATAATTAAAATATAATCTCATGTGTTGGATGGACATACCATTGAATAGTTGTTGCATTGTCAAAAGTTACGTCGTTATATCGGCTTTGTGTGTGATGCTATCCTTCAATTATACTAAAGGCGCTATAAAATGCAATCAAGGACCAGCTCGCTTGTTATGTCTCAAGCGTTGATTTGATTTTAATGGATTGCAACGTCAGTATGTGTATAATAACCTCCATACTGGTCGATGTTATAGGTGAAACTTATTAAGACCAGTTAAAGGTTCCTCCTCAATTTCGTTTCAGATTAATTTGGCGAAAAATCAAACCTACCTAGTATTCACTGCGGCATGCTACTTCGTTTGTGCAACTTCAGTATGCAGTTTTTTTTATGAAATCACCAAACTATATTTTTATTAAATCACCAGACAAACTGTTTGATAACGTGTTCTAGTGGCCAGAGGCATATCCAGGATCTTTCATGTGGGGGGGGGGGGGTCAAATCACCAGTTTACCTGTAAACCGACAGACATATGCAACGGGAGTACAGTTTATCGTAAAAGTACTTGACATAATGCTACGTTAATGCCTATATCCAAATACAAGTTCTGATATAATCTAAGTGTCAGACACGTTAGGTCTATGGGAATAAATGTTTTAAATGCGTCCGATACCAGATGATTCAAGATGGCGCCCTAGTATAGGTTTAATACACTTACTTTTGAAAAGACGGTTCGAAAGACAAATGTGAATGAAGCCGAGTTTAACGTCAACATAATCTGCGTTATTTATAATCACCAATTACATGTAAATTTGTACAATTCCTTGTTCACCAAGCATTCGGCTGACAACCAGGAACATCTGGTTACTTGAATAAGACAATGTAAGGCGCCGTCTGAACAAATGTCTCAGGACAGTGAACCACCGAGTGACCATCGTCAGAGTCAACATAAACTAGCTGAGACAACCCATCGCAAAGGATCAAAGGGGTTAAATGTGTCTGGCCCGATAGCTCGCAGCACACTAGCCGATATTTTGTCGCGACTAGCACGACTCTACTGGCGAGTTTGGAATTCAACCAAAATGTTTGAAATAATATACACGTGACTGCTACCACGTTACTGGTCCCGAACCCCGACAATTTGGGTCTACAGCACACTAGCCAAGAAAGCCCGACAGGACATCTTGACATCAAGCAACGTCAGATATTGCCTGACAAGCCCCGATTTTGTCGTAGACTTGTCGGAATTAGCAGCACGCTAACTGATTATTTGTCGGCCGACGAAAAATCGGCAAATGTGGTGCGGATGTTATTAATTAAATCCAACAAAATGCGCAAATCAAATATACATCGACACGTATAAGTCTTTTTTATTGTTTTACACTCATAACCGGTACTCATATTTAACTAACAAGTAATATGCGATCACATATTTTGTAGTTCATACAGTGTAGCCATAACAAACATCGTTAGCTACATTAAAACATGTGCAATCAAAGTGTTTTCATGCAGTACTAAATAATTCACCTTGTTCAATGTCTCACAAATAGCTAACCTGAAATAAATGCCTAATTATCAGTTGTTAAACGTTTCTTCACATATTAACTAGTTATACAAGTTTTCTAATAGCAGAATCGCAGAAGTAAAATATCAAATGCACACTTCCCATGAAAATTATTTTTCAATATCACATCACATCTCTAAAATACACGGTTTGGCAATGAGTACAAATATACTTTTTTTTATGACAAATACAAATGAACAAACTTTGACCTTTGATGGTGAAATGTTTTCTATAGGATTATTTGTTGGACCGTCAAATTCTTGTTTTATACAATTTCTGGTGGTAAATAATCTATATATTGCAGCACTAAAGGTTAAAACATGAAGCATAAAATGGTTAATTTAAAGGTAATTTGAGAATTTTTTTTAGAGCATTAGGGCATTTTAACTATACGAACCCCCAACTAGATCAGACTCGGTTAACCAATTAAATTCGTTCTTTACTCCACGTGGCAACACTTGTGTTTATGCCGGAATACCCTGTTAACTGTATGGCAATCGAATTATACAGTAGGGCAAATGACTATTACACTTTACGAAACTGGATGTCCTGCATTGTACCAAGATAACTGCAATTTGTTGTCATGTAAAAATAGCAAATCTCATGCACAAAGCAAATGATTATTTATATGTTAGGATATAATATGTGGGCATACATAATAACAATGGGCATGTAGGAATTAAACACTCATAGTAGTTTAGTCTGATAGTCTATAATATATATTATATATTCCTGCCAAAGTTCTTCGATATTAATTAGGTCACTCGATAATGCAATCTGGCTAACAGAAATGCTTCAGAACAATCCAACAGATGGCGACACTTTGCATTTGCAAACTTTATGGACGGATAATTTTTGAAGACACACATGCTTATTATTGACGAGTAAAGCAAGCCTACGTTTAGACTATGATGTGCGTACTGGATAGAACTTTCTAAACGGTGTTCGGAAAAATGCCATGGTGATTAATTCTAAAACAAAATTTTACGAAATTTCTAATATAGGTCCACAACTGAAAAAACAAGGTGCCACTTTCATAGAATCCTGTCAGCGATCCTGCACCCATCTTGGAATGGCATTTACCATAATTTGCAGCATGCAAAACTGAACGTTTGTCTCATTAGATATTTCTGAAAGGGATGATCTCAAAACACCAGTGTACGGCACTACACAAAATAGATGTTGTTTAATGTCGGACCCCCTCCCCGCTACATGAAACTTTGAATAGGATCAACGTGTGGAGACACCAGTGAAACTATTCATCTAACTTTCATATTCTGCGATCAAAACACAAAACTGCCTCCACGCACTCAAAAACACCACCTTTGTTAATTGTGATGAAATAAATTGTGTGTCATGCCATGCAATGATGTTTCAAGGTCATCCATAAGACTTCAGCGCAACAGCATCAAATAGACAGTCTACGGCTCAGGGGTCGAACGACGCAGATTGTAGTTCAGCCATTTCCCCCAGATGGCACTGTAGGGGTGTGCGTATATTGTCGGCCGATTTTTGTGGTCAGTCATCGGACGGTTCTCATTGGCCCATTTAAACAGACCCCCCTCCAAGTTGTAGGCGGAGACCGGTGGTCCATTTTCCACTGCAAATAATGTAGTCAGATGAATTAAAAATACAATATTTAAATTATTATACTAATTATTGCCAATAACATGGTGCATTTTGACAACACAATAACTATATTTAACAAAGATCAGTATATCTTAAGTTGATATATAAACATATGACAAATAAAGGTATATCTCAAACAAATGGAGGGCCAGCAAGATGGTAATCAGGATATTAGTATTCTATGATAATTGTGAAGCAGAATTAATGATTTTGGTATTTTAGAGAAAATGTTGGCAACAAAATTGAATCCACCCATAGGTTTCTGACAATAATATCAACACACAATTAAGCTTGAGAAAAAAGATGAAGGAGTATATATCACCTTGATTTTGTTGAACTAAATTCATGATTATGTGGTAATTATGTATTCAAGCACATCCAGGAATACTTTCACAGCACACCAATAATAAAAATGTATTTTACAGTTACCTAATATCCACAATCTCTTTAAGAGTGAGACAGTGCATTCCACTTAAAGGGCATGTACAATGATTAAATTGTTTTATGGGACACTGCAAAACTTAATTTATTAGTATTTATAACATCTTGGCAGGTTAATAATAATATCCATACAAAATATGTTACCATTGTGACCTTTCACTTCTTAACATTTAAAAAATACTTTATGATGAATTAAAATATGCTACTTTATTGCAGATTTGTTGGCACGTCACAAACTGACATGTCAAGTCTTAAGTCACTGACATCCAAGTCCAAGTCAAGTCATGAAATGAAACTGTTCAACTCGAGACAGGGTTCATCAACTGCCATGATTATTATGGATTGTTTGCGGCAATTTTGAGCAGGAAAGTTAGGCGGATGCTGTCCCGTTGGCCAAACTGGCAAGTGAAGTCAAGTCTCAAGTCAATGTCCTCCAAGTCCAAATCAAGTCTCAAGTTGTCTTTCTGAATTAAAAGTTTGCCTCAAGTCAGCCCCTGGGACTTGAGTCAACATGTCTGCTTTTACAACAGATTTGGAGACTGCTTTACTGCAATTAAGGACACACCAACAAATCTTCACCTTTAAAGGTGAAATATAACGTTTTTACTGGATAATTTATTGGCCTGTTAAATTCCCATTTTACAAACTTCCATTTATTTAAAAGCATGTGTAGCCTAGGTGTGACAATCGGGGGTAGCTTTACAATTGCGATAGTATTGCGATAGCTGATTAACTATTGTAATACTATTTGAAAAAACAATTCATGTGAATTGTTTTGTCAACTATGTATATAGTTAAATTTACTATCGATAGTATAGCATCATCACGGCGACTACAGTGATGCACAATAGTTCTATGTATTGCTACACCTCTACTTGATAGAGTAGTTGTTGGTACGGGTGCATGCTGCCTACCTTTCTCTTGTTCGGTTGTCACAGCATCAGCATATTTTAGTCCACGATAACCGAGAGAACAGTAACTAACCAGAACCAGGGGGCGGTTATCTGGAAACGGGATAACATAAACGATAACATGAAATATACAACATGCACGGTACCTGCAGCAGTTTGTTTCTGCAGTTCTGTTGCATATACCATAGATCTATATCCAACAGAGCAGACACATACGACAGTGAGACCAGCTGAAAACAGAAAAACTTCATTTATTGTGCAATCGTGTACTGTACTTATTGACTTATGCCCAAAGACCCAAGTCCGTCCTCAAGTCAGTTGTTTTACTCGTCTCTCTCTCGAGTCATTTCACGAAAAACAAGCCTAATACACGACATGCTAGCTCGTTTGTGCACGTGTTGCTGTTAGTATGCTTTGACGAAATCATCGGACAAGGTATTATATTACTTTTTGACAGAATCTGGTCAAAATTCAGCATAAAACAGCAACAGTCGTCCAGCTCTATATACTAGTACACAAGGCTGAAGTCATAGTTTCGTAAGTGATATAATCTAATGATCAACTTCAATTCTTTTGATGATTGTAACAAAAGTGCACACTTTTTTATTAACATGTTTTGTATTAACAACATTTATTAACATGTTATTAAACAAGTACATGTCAGCATATTACTCCACACACTACAGATTTGTAAATCAACAAACCTGATTCGCCATGGGCTAAATCAATTGTGGATGGTGTTTTAAGTAACATTGTAAAAAGTTGTTAATGCAAAGTTGCATAACTTGCTTAAGGTGGCCGACTACTCTAAAATTAAGCTAAGTGTACATTGTAGTCATAACATGAAATCAACACAAAAGTGATACTCTTGATTGAAACAATGTCCTTTTTGTCCATAATAAACACAACTGATAAAACTTTTTGTAAATTGTGTGATTTTAAGATAGCAAACTCCATTTTTTTGCCCGGCACTTCAGTAGTTTTTTTCTATGCATCTAGAGATGAATAATAAATAAAAATTTTGGCCAACTTTTACCTAAATGATGTTACTCCTTGTGGGTAAAACTTGGGTTTTAATAACAGTTTTGCAATTTTTTTTTATAATTATGCTATCTATAATATGAACAAATCAAATTGCAATATTCCTGCAAGTTTTATATTTGAATAGCAAATAAATCTCATGACAGATTATGACGAGAGCACAGTATTTTGTTAATTTTGATGCTGATGTAGCTGTTACTGTGTCAGATATTTGCATGGCACCATCCAACTTTTTTGCCTTGTCAGAGATTAACAATAAATGAACAATGTGGCCAATTTTAACTGAATTGACATTACTCCTTGTAGGTCAAATATTTAATATTGTTGAAATTGAGTTAAAATGTAGTTTTACCACAACTTACTAAAATTCATAAAATAATTAATTTTATCATTGTTTTTTTTGCATATTTGCCATTATTATACTTCATTAACGCTGCTTCCTCAAATGGTTCAGCCCATCAAGAATCCGGTTCACTTATGCCCAGATGTGTAGTGTGTGACCATTTAAAATAATATGCGCAGTCTGTTTAATAAAAAAATGCCTATTTTTGTTCAAATTATCGAAAGAATTGACTTTAGTCGTTAGATCTGGTAAGGATCAAAATAGTGGATATTCAAAATGGTAACCACTATGTGGGTCAATGCTGATCATGGGCGTGACCTCCATCCTCTTGCCGATCACATGACATAGTTACGAAATTTCACCAAGGAACAAAATCGTGATTTTTCAAAATTGAACAGGACCCCAAACTTTGTGCTGCCTTTTTGCACTTCTTGGGTCTAAATTATTCCAAACCTTTAACATTTTTAAGGTTTCATTACTTTTATTTCACAGTAGGTGCCTACCTTAAGTAACAAGACAACTCTATATAGGTCAGCATTAGGTTTATTTATCACAATAAACATAACTCAAATAACTGATTGTAATGAAGCTGGACTCATAACCTTAAAAGCAGGGTAATTAATCACGACTTGTAATGACCATAAACACCCTTTGCTCATAATCATTTTTGAACACACATCATCATAATTTCATGAGCTGTGCCATACTGTTAGATAACCCTACATCATGAATGTCAGTCTAGCAAAATTCATTCGACAAATGAAAATATATTTGTATACACCTATTCCTATATTTGCCTATAGGATATGGCTATGCTGTTTGCATCCAAACCCAACTTATGTAACATACTTTAGCCTTTGTTTACTAAACTAGTCCTTTATCTGGCACAAAAGCATGTTTGTTTGAGACTTTGAGTTCTGTGTATGCCGGCCTCCCTTAACATGTCACGCGTAGACTTGATTACCAAATTTTCATATAAATATGCATGTGCTTTTTGGTCGCACATATGTCAGCCCTCAGTCAACCAGAGAAATGACTGGAATCTTCCATCTTTAGAACACATTCTGAGTAACAATTCTTGATTTTAGTTGCACATGATTAGTTTTTATTATCTATTTTAGGTGCATACCCCAAAACTGTAACTATTGTTTTTTTGCTATAATATTAGCTTCACTTTTGTAAGTTGACTTAGTTAAGTTAAAGCTGCTTCCTCAAATGGTTCAGCCCATTGCAAATCCGGTTCATTATGTCCAGATGTGTAGTGTGTGACTAGTTTAAGTAATGTATAGTCTGTCTAATAATAAAATGCCTATTTTTTTTCATATCATCGAAAGAATTGACTTCAGCCAAGTCATTAGATCTGGTAAGGATCAAAACAGTGGATGTCCAAAATGGTAAACACTGTGCGAATCAATGCCGATCATTGGCGTGACTTCCATCCTCTCGCTGATCACGTGACAAAGTTAAAAAATTTCACCAAGGTTAAAAATTAAGATTTTTCAGCATTTCGATTTTCAATTCACTTAATGCTTGAACAAACATTAAGTAATGTAATAGTTTGTCTGATGATTTCATAAGAACTACATATAAAAGTAGCACAGATGAGCTAGAATGTTGTAGTAGATACTACCAGTGGTAGGTAGGTTTGATTTTTTGCAAAATTAATTTGAAATGACAATTATGAGACTAGCAAAAAAATCGAATTGAGGAGGCACCTTTAGTCACCCCACCTTTAGTCACCCCATGCCCAGTGCCGTTTTATACAATAATTCTTCTGCTGACCATTTGACAACTTAGTACAATAGAACCTCTCCAAAGAGGCCAAGTGACTAAAATGAAGTGTCCTTTTAAAGGGGTGGTCTGATAACAGAGACTGATCTGGCAAACATTTGTACCTACATGTACATGTATAACATTTGTACCTACATGTACATGTATAACATTTGCAAAGGTGTTCAGTATTATTATCATATTTTAAATAATGTTTTTTATTCAGTAAAATGTGTAAAATTTTGTTTGGCAGACAAATTTGTGTACAAAAATTCTTATTTCTTTTTTATGTGAGTGGTGGTAAATGCTTAGGGAGTAAATTGGCCTTTTAGGCTATCATAACTGGCCACGTCATGGACCAGAGAGTTGCCCACTTTACAGAATTAGTTTAACACGGGTTTTAATGGAAAAATAAACCAGACAGTGAAAGAGTGGCCGTTTTCAAGGGGTGGCCATTTCTGAGGGGTGACCGGTTGAAGGGGTTGCATTGTACCTGGGTTACTTGCAGTAAGGGTCTCCAAGGTTTGCTTGGCGTCACTACCATCTGGCGCCACACGAATAGCCCCAATCACATGGCTTACATCGTATTCCTCAGGAGGTCGGGCATCCTGACAAATGTTCACATGCATAATGACCATGTTCATGAAACTAGATGGTAAGACACATAATACAAGGTGTACTTATACAAATATTTTAGTTGTATCAAGATGCAACATTTCTAATACATTGGCAGGTGATGAACCATTACTTGCAACATTCCAATGAATTATTTTAAAGTTTCAGCTATTTAATTTAAAGATCAACAAGTACAAAGCAGGCTGAGGCTCAGATTTATTTTGTATATTTGAGGATAGATAAGAACACTGTAAATCAAAGCAACAAGTTCCAGATAGCATGTTGACAAGAAATCCATTATCATACAATATTCTTTAAACATTTTTATCTAGTACATGTAGTTTTCAAACCTTTAGATTTTGCATAATCACAAATCACATTAAAAATAGTGACAAGCAAGTTATTAAGTGTCACATTAACCGTACATATGGACAGGCATGCTATACTTGGAAATAAAAAATACTATATTACAATAAATATTTCAGCTGGCATGAATGTTAACTTGTCTTCCTCTTACCAGTACAACAACCTTCTCCTTATCAGGATCCTTCTCTGCTGCCACGATGCGTTCATGTAACTCAAGTGTAGTCATATTCTTTACATTCTGCCATTTTCCATTCAGCATGCGAACAATGAGCCGCATCACAAGAGGGTTGTCATCAGTTTTGGGAACGGTTGTTGATTCACCCTCATCTGCCATAATTACCAGCACTGAGGATAAAGAAAAACACTGTAAAGAAAACAAAACAGAAAAAATTGTATATGTATATGTACAGTAACAATAATTTATCAAGCACATTCATCTAAGCAACTGGCATATTTGCATTCACTGCTTAAAATAGGCTCCGTAAAAAAGAAGTACCCGTAAAACTGGAATGTGAATGACTCACGCAATCGATGGCATTTTTATGTTTTACCCAAGATTGTGTGGGATCATTACACTCAAACATAACTACCAGTACTGCTTTATCTAGGATCTCACAAAGGGAGGAGGCTAAAGGTGTGGGGGGGGCAAGCTTAGACACCCATCAGATTAACATACTAGCATGATCCATGGTCATGTAGTGACGCAACAGGTTATATAAAAAATAAAGCCAAAGGTGGTCATGGCACAATGCCCCCACCCCCAAATACGCCACTAGTAACTGCTACATTGAATTTACATTTGGCTGCCTTTGCTTTGATTTGTTTAGAGTCGAGACAAGTATACATTTTTTTATTTCAACCCAACAAGCCCTGGAAAATACTTATAGACTATAACTGTGTTAACAAGTCGTTGATCACACTGTACTGTTATCTGAGTGAAAAGGCAGTGATTGTGGTTATGCATAATAATGATCTCAGCAAGTAGGGAACGTGACCGAGACGTAGGCGTAGCTCGTAAACTATTAAAGCTGCCATTATCGCCCAAGCTCCGTCACGCAATACTTTACGCCGCACAACTTCTACATACCAGTGTCTGCAACCGTTGTTTTTAAAAAACGTGTGTAAAGACCAACAAGGTAAGCTAATAGGGATGTGACATTGTCTGGATGCAAATATGCGGTCAAATTAATTAACGCATTAATTAAAGCCGTCCCACGAATTAATGACGTTCGTCTGTGGTTGGTTCTTTATACGCATAACGGCGCCACACACCCACTTTTGGTATTTTGGCTGGTTTCCGACCCGCCCGCCATGAGGCGCCACTGGGGTCTATTTTAAACGAAATAAGTCATGGTTTTCGGCCTATGCACGTATAAGAGTTACTAAAACATAACTATTTGTAACTACAATTAAGAATATCACGCCAGTGGTTTACTAGGAAAACCCTGTTGAACACACAATATCTTATTTTCATGGGCCGCGCCATACTGTTAGAAAACACTACGTCACACATAAGGTCTATTCCTATTCTTGCTAATAGGATATGGCCATGTTACTTGCGTCCAAACTCAATTTATGTAACATATTTTGGCCTTTGTTTACTAAGCTAGTCTCCTTTCTGACAAAATAACACGTTTGTTTGAGACTTTACATTAGTTCTGACTATGCCGTTACTTTAATCTATAGGTTATCACGATTTCATATAACTGTTTACTGAATAACTTATCATCTCGTCCGCGTCAGTTTACAACATTAGTTTTTTAACAAGATTTAACCAGATTTGTCATCCAAACCAAAAGCCTAGATGGCACGTGGACAAGGAAGCCATTAGCTTATCGAGAGACCAACAATGTTCATCTACGAGTAATCCGCCCTCCTAAGATGTGTGTCAACCTTGTTTTTAAACATATTCACGTTGCTAGCAGTTATACAATCTGTAGACAATTTGTTCCATTCATATATTTTCCTCTATTAGAACGAGTACTTCCTGATATCCAATCTACACTGATCCTTTACTAATTTTACCTCATGTCCTCTATTTCTGCTATCTTTCTTTAGTGAGAAAAACATATTTATATCAATATTTTCTTAAAAAACTTCAATCTGATCTCCTCTTAACCTCCTTGTGTCTAGAGTTGTCTTAGAGTTAGTTTAACGTTTTGTCAAGACGTGGCTACACGAACCAAACGGAGAAGAAACATCAAGTAGAATACCCTACTTCTATCCATAATATGGACATGATAAGTATGATTATTTATACATGACATGTATGATAGCTGTGGTGCATACAACAACGTGAACATTACAGAACACGTGACATACTTGCATCTACAACATATCACATACCCCCTCCCTGCTGTGCGGATTTAATTTTGCTTAGCACCGGTAAAAAGCACGAAGTATAACATTCACCTCCTAAAATACACACGTTTTGAACTTCCATCTGATGTACGAGGCATGGGCGTCCGCGGGGGGGGGGGCAGGGGGCCCTTGCCCCCCTGGATGTGGAATTATTTCGGACGTATATTCGTGAGCTCAAAGTATATGTTAACTTTACATCTTATATATATATATATAAATATATATATATATATATATATATATATATATATATATATATATATATATATATATATATATATATATATATATATATATATATATATATATATATATATATATATATATATATATATATATATATATATATATATATATGTATATATATATATATGTATATATGTATATATGTATGTATGTATATATGTATGTATATATATATATGTATATATATATATGTATATATATATATATGTATATATATATATATATATATATATATATATATATATATATATATATATATATATATATATATATATATATATATATATATATATATATATATATGGAAAAACTCCTGCGGATGCCCCTAGTACGAGGTGGTAATTTATTATTGGGGTAACCCAAAAGTCCGATGTATTACACGACATCAAATCAATGTAATGTAAATGTAAATGTTTAGGGAACACACTTGATACACAGATCAGATAACAAATTACACCCGGTCCTCAGATTAATCCAATTTCGATTAGTATCGATGTTTTAAATGGCTGCTAAGCTAGCCGAAACGTTGCATCTGATAAATGTTTGGGTTAGTGGCGTGTTTAGCGGGGGACGGGGGTTGGCCTCCTTTGGCTTATTTTTTATTTTGTTGGTAGGTACTCTGTTTCGCCTCCTACTTTGCGAGATCATAGATACGCCACTGATTTGGGTAGACTCCCGGCTTTGGTCGAACAGTTGGGCCTTATACATCTACACATCCTGTTGTTGAGAAACGTAACCCGATGTTTGGCTCTTATCGGACCAAGAAATCGATCACGCATGACGCCACCTATTCCAATTTTGGCGGGGCCACAATAAATGTCGCAATTTGAAAACACAGCACAAGCAATTGACTAATTGACTAATTGACTAATTGACTAATGATGCAACAACAAGTAGGGACATAGAGAGCATTAATAGTAATATAATTTAACAAAACTCGCACTATAATTGTGCCAATGGGTGCTAATTGCTTTCATACATTTTACATCCCATCGAGCTTAAGGCAATTTAGAAATCGATGGAAGCGTTACAATGGTCGACAATGAAAACCATCCGCGTTCACAGTACTTGATGCCCAAGCCAGCGGAAAGCAGCGTTTGAACCGGCTGGTAACAAATCGACCGATTTCGAGTTTGTTTTGTCGCAGTGCGTCCACTGCTGCTAGTCACGCCCGCTGGTCGGTTCACTGGAGCGGCGCGAGCTTGGCAGCGGTGGTAAACTGATTTCATCATATAACACGTTGTTGTATTACATGTGCTGTGCAGAGATTTCTCTAGTGGGTCGACATCCGTTTAATATGATCACAACATCACGTTTGTTATGTTTGGACATGTACCCTCCTGCCAACCGATGCACTTGTTGACATATGCCATATATTCCACAAGTGAAACGGCTTCAATTGTCGTGACGATGTATTACGTAGACACACATCGTTGTCAGTGCGGTTTATCGTATAGTTACTTTAGTAAACGTCGACGTAGTCAACGACGCAGAGAGAGTCGAAATATTTGTTGTAGCGCGTTAGTTTATCATTCCTCTAGGTTCACACATGTTAAACCCAGATCGACTTGTTGTGTGTGGTGCTTGTGCGATGTATGTCTTCTGCAGTTCGAAATATGTCACTGGATACTGCTGTGTAAATTAAACAATGGGCTATTTATGAGTGAACTAAGCACATGCATTCATTACTGAACAACATATTTATGACACACATGTGCTCTTCCTCTTGACATGTTTTATTATTGCTCTTCCTCTTAACATCTTAATTACGAGGCAAAAGTAACTAATTACATATACACGTCAGATATTATAAGACAGGGAATAAACACAAGAACATATTAGTTAACAAAAAGTATAACGTGCGAAATTGGTTTTCAAATTTACTCCATAAGGTAGACACGTCAACATTCCACTTCGGAAAACCACACATGAATAGCTGTGTCGAGACAAACATGGCAACAGTTATTTGGAGGCTGGACAGGTAATTTTCTTGACTTTGACACCCTTATAGGCACCCGCTTGCACTGTCGACAAAGTCGTGGCGTTGGAGTGATGGAACTCTGGTACTTCCGCGATCTCTCCACGGCAATGGCAGCGTGGGTAGACGGCGGCACAACGACCGTGCGTGGACGACAGGAAGGCCGCCACCAGCACTGCGATATCACTGCTAGTAGGTTCGACAATCGCAGTCGAATGGGTAGCCTTGTCTGCTCACACCAAACATTTTCCCGGTAGACTACCGGTTTTTCACCTCTTCTATCGGTCTACCGGTCGGTAGAACATTTCTACCGGTTTGTGCGATTTTGGAGAAAATCAGTATTTAATACAGCATGAATTATGATACCTTTTACGCAATGTTCCTGCCTATGTACAGGGGCTAGACGGCCCACCCTTGTCGCTAGTCTGGAATGCATCGGAGCGGTGTCAGGTAACGGGACGCTAACGGTACACAGAACACATCTCCTTATTTGGTGTCACAGCGCTAAGCGGCGAGGCGACATCACATCACTGCTAGAGCGACCCAGCCAGCAGACTTCAATCGCTGGCCGCTCACGGAAGCAGTGTCTACATCGTCGCTCTTTTGTTAAGTTTTCCCACCCTCCTTCCTCAACCTTCTCCTTCACAAGTGCCGATTTTGTTGGATCTACAGTGGTGGTTGTTTCTGGGCCCCACATTTATTATGCTTAGCTAGTTAATTTTTGGCAATCCCCATCGACAGATATGTTCAACTCTTTGTTACTAGGATAGGGGAATTGCTTTTTATATCTAGTTAGGTCGTTGGCAATGCCCATTGTCATGCATATCACTGTTTTACTATATGTTATTAAAGGGCATTGCCAGTTTACCAACCATATTTGTTTTGTTTTCTCTTGCTACATAGCAATGCGCAGCAGGCCCCACCAATACACACCTAATCCAACAATGGCACTTTATGACATACGGTACAGTGAGTAAAATAAAAAAATTTTATCGGTAAAATCGGCACTGGTGAACGAAAATTCTCGACTTTCCGGTAGATCCGTTGGAATCTGAATCTCAGCCTCGACGACCAATGATATCGCAGCTATTGATCTATGCTATATAATTATAGCGAGTACAACTCTCCGCCAGAACAGGCTAAGTTTTTCTTTCGCTTCAGTTATTTCTATGTACAATGTTTAATCATTGATCGCTAGTTTCTCTACGGCATGATGAAGCGCGCCTCGGCGGCTAGGCCTCGGGCACCGCCTAAGAAGGCGAAGTATGCCAACGCATACAAGGTTGCTTTCGAGGCCGATTTTCCGTGGGTCGGAAAAAGTTCGCGATCGACGAACCATGCATTTTGCCGTTTGCTCGTCTCGGTGCGCTGGCGAAGGCGCTGCTGACGATCCCCAACTCGAACGCTGCTCCAGAGAGGACCTTCAGCACGGTGAAGAAGATCTTCGCCGAACGCCGTTCGCAGTTGGGGAATTCGACTCTGTCAGCACTGCTGAACTGCAAGTTAAACGATGACACTATCTGTTCGCTCCCTGTGAGCGCACACTGCGGCTGGCGCGTGTCGCGTACACGTCATACGACTTGTGCAATAGCTCGGCACAGCCACAGGAGCGAGTGTGAATTTTATTTAGAGCATTTTATTGTACAGCTGTATCTATCTGTTGTTTGTATTTTGTGTGTATTTTTTATTTATGTCATTTGCACATTCCATGCAATTTTTACATTTGCATTTATCAATCTCAGTCAGAATTGTGTATAGCTTTGTATATTTCTGGCGAGGTATTTTTATCTTATTTATCAGTTTTGCCTTATTTAACAGTATTATTCTGTAATCTGTACTTTATTAAGTGCCTTTTTATCAACATGATGCTTCATGCTGATTTATGCTTGTTTTTTTACATTCCTGCATGTCTAGTCTGCTGTTAATTATTGTTGTTTAATTTTATTTTTTATTTTTGTCATTTGAACATTTCAGTATGGAATGTGTGTGTTTGCGTAATTGAAATGTGGAGCATTTTATTGTTTTCGCTGCTGTGTTTTTGTCCATTTCCTTAATTTTTATGGACCTTGCATCGTTCTTAGTATTTTTTACATGATTTAAAATTTGTTCGGCAATGCATTTTATTAGTTATTTCTATTGCATATAATTGTCATTTCTTGTGTATTAGATGTATATGCTGTGTATGTTTATGTAATTGAAAAGTGGAGCATCTAGCTATTTTCACTGCAATTTCACTGCTGTGTTTTTTATCCCTTACATTAATTTTTATCCACCTTTCAGTATGCTCAGTATTTTTTACCTGCATTTTAGCCTGATGTATAAGTATGTTATTTATGTTTGGGCCTTCCGAACTTGGCATGTCTGGCTCACACCCAATGCCCCGGCACACTCTCGTCACCATGGTCGTTTGACGATGTCTCAGTCAAGCACGTACAAATGTTGTAGGGTGACTGACGCTTTATGCTTAGTATCTTTCCACCACTGAGCGACGTTTGTATTATGTTCATCGTCGCAATTTTATAAACTTATTCTGTGTAACCCAGCAGCGACGAGCATTCAGAGACGTTAGCCAGCCGTGACGCGGCTGTATGCATTTCTCACATTAATGTCATCATCGCAGATAAAGAATACCCATTCAGTGTTTCACAGCAGCTCTACACAGTTATTTTGCAGGATTAAATAAAGCACCGCAACTACAGTAGTTTCTCACGAAAATATTTGAGTAAAGAAGTCACATCTGAAAAGTATCTATGAGTAACATATTTCGAACCTAAACATTAATATTGAAAAGTATACTGAAAAGCTGCAATAAATAGAACCCTTTATTGTCAGTTGATGCCATATAACTCTGCACATAATATATATATATATATATATATATATATATATATATATAATATATATATATATATATATATATATATATATATATATATATATATATATATATATATATATATTCTAAACTAGAACCCCAAGCAATGTTATAAATTATTATTTTAAGAACTGAAGAAGAAGACGCACAACGCAAACCCCAAGGATGCCTGACGGTAACTATGGCGTACAAGGAATAACAGTAGTGGTCTCGTTAGATTGGCAGTACTTGGGAAACACGTAAGTAAATAATATCGACGTTTTACGTCTTCGTCATAACCACCTCGGTTTCGTTTGGCGCCAAGGACACCAAGTGAATCGCGTTCCCAGAACAACGCCACTCTGTCTCATTACAAATGGCGTCACACGTAAATCACTTGGGTAGAATTATCGCCGGATGATTAAGCAATCTCAGCTGAACGTTAAATGAAAACACCGGATATTGTATCAGAAGATCAAACTAAGGTTTATATTTGAACAAAGAATCTTCACTGACAAAACATACGGCATTTCATAGCGGCGTCGTAATGTTCGACAACTCTCGACGTGCTGTTACCGAAAAAGGAATTGCATATACAAAACAGAAGACATATTAGGCGAGACAGGCGGGGAAATGTTTGACAAGAGAGGACACAACGCGCCAATGCTGGTGCAGGTACGTAAAGCACGTAGGGGAGAGTCGGGACAAATGGAACATCAGACACGTTGTAGCTATTCATATGCTGTCATTAATTTTGACGTGTGCATGCAAGTACATGTTCTAATACATTCGGATGCTTGTCTATAGACCACAACATCTCGAGGACGACATATATGAAAACATGAAATAACATGTGTTAAATCTATACTTTATATATTTTTATATTTTATATATTATTTAGTAACTCCGGTATCACATTATTATTAAGTAACTCAACAGGAAGGTGGCATGCTCTGAATAAGTCACTATTCTTTCTTCGCATTAATGTAAGTACCATATCATCTGTTAAAATGTTGAAACATATTTTCCTTATTCGGTTCAAATAGTATGTCGATTGTATTTTGTAAGGAAAAGTGAAATTGTTAAATAATGAAACTAAAAAACAAAGTGTACTTGTATCATATGTTCACGAGAAGACGGATTTTGGTGAGTGAACGTTTCAGCAAGACGTGTGTGAGCACACCAAAACCGTATAATTATGTGATATTTATGCTTTTTCTTTACAATGGTGTTTCTGTCAACCATTCAATTGTCACATATAAACCCCTAAAGAAATGTTCTTATTGATGCATCTCAACAACATTTTAAAGGTTTATTCCGCAACAATTTTGCCGCTCGGTGTACTTCGTACTTAAGGTATTTAATATATTAATAATATATTACATTTAATATATTTGCTACAACAGTATACATGTCCAGTTAATGGTTTGTAGTCGTAGCTTCAGTTAGGCCGTTGGCGGCTCCTTGCAGTCTCTCTAGCCACTTCGAGTCCACCATCTGTCCAATGGTTGATGTTGTCAATCCATCCCATTCCCTTCTACCTGTTCGATTGTTCCCGGTAGTTCTCATTCTGTGCTGCTTAGTCTCATGTATTCGTTTTCAATGGCCAGATATAGCCGGCTAACTTCTCTTGAACATAGAAAGTCTTCTTTTTCATTAACCCCTACTGTATTTCTGACCCAGATGTTAATCTGTCTCTGCGTTAAACGTATTCTGAAAATTATACGCCATATCCACATCTCGAGTACGTGTATATCTCGCCTTCTTAGCTGTCCAGGGCACACTGCCATATAGAACAACGCTTACGACTAAGTCAATTAGCAACACAATTAGAACGCATCTCCTGTTAGCGGTAAATCAGCAGGACAAAATAACATTTCACCGTCACAGGAAGACTATCTATTTAACAGTGCTTATCCTCCTTAGCTCTTCAGCGCATTCATCCAACTGTTGACAACTTTCAAATTGTATTCTGATTTGCGATTGCCTAACACGTTGGCTTTGATGGGCCTCTGATCTCTGGCTCCTGAGATCCAATAGAAGTTTTTGTATAGCATTGTCTTGCATTGTATACTATTGTATACTATTGTATACTATTGTATACTATTGTATACTATTGTATACTATTGTATACTATTGTATACTATTGTATACTATTGTATTTGTTCATGACTTTTACCATTGTTATCTATTTACTGTCACTGACTTTGTGATGAGTTTCGCCGACTGTCTTTACAGAAGGGAGACTGCCAGGATTATGGCTATGAAGTCGGCATGATCGTTGGAGCGGGGTCCTACTGCACTGTGCGAGTGGGTCACGTCACTGCCATGAAACCATCGACGGCGTCTCTCGTTGACTGCGTCGGCCACAGAAACGTACGTATTTAGTACTGCTGCCACGGTTTACGTTTTCACGGGTCTGTACGGTTCTCGGTTCTCAATTACCATTTAGTGGTAGGTTTAATATTTCGCAAAATTAATTAGAAATGAGGCGCACGAAAAATTTAATTGAGGAGGGACCTTTCATGATATCTGCTTGATCGTGAAGTAAAACGGTCGTTGTTGTACTTGGATTGTTGCATATCGACGCACACAAAAAGTGGTATATATATATGCGTCGGTGCAGAGAGGGATTCCATGATCCGAGTGAAATGTATGTTGTATGTTGTCATAGCCAGGATTTTAAAAGTGGGTTGCCCGGTTGAAAAAAGGTGCTTGGCTGAAAAGAGTACGCCCATGGTACATTGATGATTGCACTGGCCGTGTTTATACGTAGCTACTGTATTAGGTTGGTGGCCGTATTAAGATGGTAGATAGATTGATATACGATTGTGCTGAATTGTCGTTGCTTGGTTGGGATTTTGCAGTGTGCAGTCAAAATCATCAACAAAAGACACTGTCCACGGGAATATTACACGAAGCGTTTACCTCACGAAATCAAGGCGTTGTTCCGTGTCCGTAAACACCCACACATCGTAAGTAGACAATCTGATAATAATAATAATTATTATATATTTTATTTGGTATAGAACGAGACCCAAAATTGTTCGTGGTGCTTCAGAGCACATTAAAATCAATAAGATAGTTTGCAATTGATAAATAAGCAAACAAACAAATACATAATATTATGTTCAAATACTACTAGTAATACCAATTACTTATAAATAAATATAGCACAAATAAGTATATAATTCTTAAATAAACCAATCCTACTAGTAATAAAACATTAGCACTATAATAATAAATATATAATAATAATTACATAAACAAATATACAATAATAAATAATAATAATAATTAATTAAAAATATTTATATCATAATATATTACATAGTCAAATTAAGTATTTTAAATTATGTTAAATTTAATATGAATACAATTACGGAAATATAGTGAAGGCTAGTACAGTACAATCTGCAGAAATGTTGTATTGCTAAACCTTAAACTTCCTGCCGCAAGTATGGCAACAAGAGGACGTTTTTACTGCACGTTAAAATGGCACCCAGTCTGTTGATCACTCGGGTCTATCTTAATGTAGTTTGAAATGTTTTGAGAGAATGTTACTAATGTAGCCTATTTTCTGTTAATAACATTATCTCTCCTTGTATAGTCGTATCCGTTTGCTCTACTAATGTTCATATTTATGACATTCTAGAAGGTTCAAAGATGATGATGATGGTGTGTGTGTGTGTGTGCGTGCGTGCGTGTGTGTGTGTGTGTGTGTGTGCGTGCGTGCGTGCGTGTATGTGTGTGTGAGCGTGTGTGTGTGTGTGTGTGTGTGTGTGTGTGTGTGTGTGTGTGTGTGTGTGTGTGTGTGTGTGTGTGTGTGTGTGTGCGTGCGTGCGCGCGTGCGTGTGTGCGTGCGTGCGTGCGTGCATGCGTGCGTGCGTGTGCGTATGTACGCAACACCCTTCTTGCGTGAGAAAAAACACGTTAACTGAATGTAGATGTCTAAATATAATTTTTTATAAAACATAACATCAGTTTAATCATTCTGTCTTTATTCAGGTGCAGTTCTACGAAAGTTTTTCACGGACTCGTTACCTATACCTGATAATGGAGTATTGCAGGTTAGTTAAACATGGTACCATTTTAAATATGGGTAATGTCCAGGGATGAAAAACAACAACTCAATTCAACGATATATGCATCTTACAAATACCTACAGGCACCTCAGTCCATCTATTTCAAAACATATGTGATCCGAAAACTTAACTTAACATGGACAAGCTGGCATTCTCTGTAGCTGCTTCTAAACTATGGAACGAACTAAAATCATCTGAAACTATAGCTACCTTCAGAAAAAACTCATTTTGAGCATTGCAATTTACCCTAAATCACCGGCGGTCCCTGGCTATGGGGGTGACTTTTGCGCGTCCCTGTTCACGTTATCATGCTTCGAGATTCTTGTTTGTTGCGCCTCGTGTTTTAATACTGCAGTATTGTACCCGGTACAAATCTGGATGATGATCTTTATAGGCAGGGACAATAATTCCAATACTACAAAGCCTTCAGTAACAACAATCACGAACAAAACAAAGGTTGTAACATATGTACTGATCGCAGAAGTATTCCTCAGTAATGTGGTGTTGTGTACCGCAGTGGCGGCACTCTACTGATGCACATCAACCGACGTGTCCGACTGGACGAAGACGAGTCGTGTCGAATGTTCATGCAGCTGTGCAGCGCCGTCAAATACTGCCACCGCGTCGGCGTCGTGCACAGGTAAGCCTATTTTATCTGTGACATTCATTCATTCTATTATATCAATTGTACTAATACATTTTCTTTCTGTATCATAATGTGTTATATGTAGATGTGGATGTATATACACTGGTGCACGCATGGATCTATTGGATCTTAATTATGTTTCCTCCTCTGGGAAATTATTGCGACACGATTTAAAGGGTATATAATTTAAAATCCACTAAATATATGACAATCTTACGTCTAAAGTATTGTAAAAAAATTGCATAAGTTTTATTATTATTTTATATTATTATTATGATTTCTGTTATTATTTGTTTCTCTGTGTATATGTGTATATGTATATGTATGTATATATGTATATATATATATATATATATATATATATATATATATATATATATATATATATATATATATATATATATGTATATGTATATATATATACTCATATATATATATATATATATATATACACACACATATATATATATATATATATATATATATATATATATATATGTATATATATATATATGTATATGTATATATATATATACATATATATATATATATATATATATATATATATATATGTATATATATATATATATATATGTATATGTATATATATATATATATGTATATATATATATATATATATATATATATATATATATATATATATATATATATATATATATATATATATATATATATATATATATATATATATATGTATATATATATATATATATATATATATATATATATATATATATATATATATGTCTATATATATATGTATATATATAAATGTATATATATATATATATATACATACATATGTATATATATATATATATATATATATATATAGGCCCTATTTGTAAGCTATAAACCTTTCGGGGTTTCTAGGGATCGCACGAGTTGTAATTTAATAAAAAAATAATTACATTTTTAATTACTTGTATCGTTACAACTGAATAAATAAATTTTTAAATGGTGTCCTCGTGTGAGATAGAATTAATTGAGTGGCGATATTTTGCATCCCCTGAATACGCAGAGAAGACACGTAGAAGGGACCAACGACTCCTAGGGTCTCTTCCTGAAGACATAAACAAAGTGGGATGATCGAACCTGCCCACGTTTCGAAATAAAATTAGGTGGACTCGAACCTTAAACCTCTCGATTAATAGTCCGGTGTTCCAACCTTTGAGCTACCGCGCCGAACATACGAAGCACGTTTTAATTGTGAGAGAATGTTATTCTACACCGTGATTGAAATACGTTATATCTGAGCTGTTCTTCGACAACGTGGTGGAAATACGTTATATCTGAGCTGTTACTCGACAACGTGGTGGAAATACGTTATATCTGAGCTGTTCCTCGACAACGTGGTGGAAATACGTTATATCTGAGCTGTTCCTCGACAACGTGGTGGAAATACGTTATATCTGAGCTGTTCATCGACAACGTGGTGGAAATACGTTATATCTGAGCTGTTCCTTGACAACGTGGTGGAAATACGCTATATCTGAGCTGTTCCTCGACAAAGTGGTGGAAATACGCGATGTTGCTGGTTTTACGCAAAGCGGTGGTACAAATAAGTTGTGTTTTAGCTGTTACTCTACATAATTATATTTGGGTGGCTCCTGTGAGAGCGGATTTTTAGGTTTTTAGGAGTCTCCCAGACCCTAATTTGATAATTGTATACTATATGTAATTATTATATGTATGCTTTTATATACTTACTTGTTGGGTGATAGGTATATGGGTCAAAATAACGTCTGTCTGTCTGTCTGTCTGTATGTCTGTTTGTCTGTCTACATCGTTATACAAATAGGAGAAAGTGGGGCAAAGCAACAAGTTACATTGTGCATGATCGTTGCAGAAATATCCAGTGCCCGTCTATTCTACTAGACTCCAGTACGAACATTAAGCTGTCAGGTGAGCACGACGTGTCGTTGTTTGCGTGTTGCTACTGCACTTGTCAGATATCTATTAATTCTGTTTTCAATGTATTCACACGCCTGACCTTTTCACAACGGATAATTCATTCTATCTATCCAGCAATCGTTCTCTGATTATATAACTCCGACCCCTCTCGCTGCAACAATTCGCCGTGGGAAGCCGCTCCTATTTTCTCGTCAAAACCGATTCTTCAAGTATCGTTCGTTGCCAGATTTTGGATCTGCCCGCGTTCTCGACAAGACTACGTCACATACCGTGCGCCGACCAATGAAGGCATCCAACTCGTACGGGGCACCGGAGACGATCATTCAGAAAACATACGATGGCTTGAAGTCAGACATATGGAGTCTGTAAGTTGATACGCGTGTACCATCACATTATGTTATAAAAATTATGGTGAAGATGATGCCGACGGCGACGACGACAACAATGACAACGACGCTGATGATGATGATAGAGAGAGTTTATTTTGGAATTGCATATGGAATCATACATATGTACAAAAAACAACACGTAAATAGGTTAGTAAAAATGAGATTGCAGGACGACAACGAAGCCAAGGCTGTTACAAGTAGCCGTATTGGTAGACTTACAACTTTAACCATGCATCAGTAAACTTGTCGCTGTCAACCCTATTACAATAATTGCATAGTTATAATAGGGTTTGCCTGATTTATTATTGTTTACCCAATCGTACTTCTAAGTATTTTCCACTTCTTTTAGAATCTTTCTGAATAGAGTTTAAATGATTAACACAGTAAGTTATCTTAGCAATATGTTTTAACTTATTATAAATATTTATATAGTTAACATAGCGGATATAGGCACAATGTGGATGAATGTTGTATGACATAGAAGAGAGTCCTTTGGTCATCCACTCATTCCAAATTACGTATTTGGATTTAATTTTATTAGTTGTATCTGGTCCGAAAAAAAATCAATTACACAATTCATTTGATTAGTAAATTATCTGAACACACGATCTATATCTATCTGATATAGATACGTCCAATAAATTTCATGGAGAGCTGAGGTTATGTGATTATTATATATTATGTTTCTTTGTTTGAAAATTAACGACTTAGTTGATTTTGCGGGAGGCTCACGTTTGCCTGTCAAGCAGAATATAGGCAGACGGTCAGATATGTCACTATACAGTATACCAGAGCTAAAGGGGCTGTATTTCATACACATATGTTATTAATGAGTATAACGGATGTATGGCTGATACACGCCGGTTTAGTAATCGTGGGATGATGATGATAATAACCCTAATAACTATACTAACAATAATAATAATTAATTTTGGTTTTATAGCACGTGCTTTGTTTCTAGTATTATTTAGTATTGTATTGTTTTACGTAGTGAAGGAGAACATGCATCAAACTTCAGATTGATTTAGACATATGACAGACCATCAAGTGATGTTCTCAGTGTTCTTGTCTTCACAGTGGCGTTGTACTCTTCGTGATGGTCAACGGGGTCCTTCCATTCGACGGCAGTTACACCAAGCGAATCCTTCTTCAACGCATGGCTCGCCAGATATTCGACTTCGCGAGCTCTGTATCGCTTGGTGGGCGCCATGGTTCCGCGTAGTTCTACTCTACGACAGTGTGCGTGTGTGCGTGTGTGCGTGTGCGTGTGCGTGTGCGTGTGCGTGTGCGTGTGCGTGTGCGTAGGTAGGTAGGTAGGTAGATATGTTGAGAGGTAGGTGTGTAGGTAGATAAGTATATATATATATATATATATATATATATATATATATATATATATATATATATATGATGTATGCATGCATGCATGTGTGTATGCGTACGTGTGTGCGTGCATCCGTGTGTGTGTCCCAAGTCAAAGATATGCAAACTAGATTTTCTCGACCCTTGCATACTAAATGTTGTGTGTGTGTGTGTTTGTGTGTTTGTGTGTGTGTGTTTTTGTGTGTGTGTGTGTGTGTGTGTGTGTGTGTGTGTGTGTGTGTGTGTGTGTGTGTGTGTGTGTGTGTGTGTGTTATAGCATCATAGCCATTATCCCTGCAGAAACTCGTTCCCTGATTCGGAAGATTCTTCGTTGGATTCCACATCACAGACCGACGCTTGGTGACATAATGATTTGTCCTTGGATGAAGGATTACGCTGCAGAAGAATCTAGAATTGTGAAGGTAACAACCAATTTTATTTCTGCTTCCTCGACATTGCACCCTGAACCAAGAACATCAATTTAGTTATTGTTCATAGCCATACCCCCATTTTTTATTATTAAATTGACGTAGCACTATGTATTTTAAAGCCTTGTTCTAATGTATAATATGTTCAATCCCATATTATACACGGACTAAAGGCCTTGTCCAAAACGAGTCGAATATTTCAGGCTGCTTCGTTGTCATTCAACATTCAAAAGACACATTCACACAGGAATACTACACTAAAATGTATTCATACAAATTTTATGTAAAGTAGGTGTTGACTGTATTATTTTGATAAGATGTTATTAATTCTCTACTGATGCGCCTTTGACCAGAATTGTTTTATTCTGGATATACGGCGCTTTATAAATAAAGGTTATTGTTATGGTTATTATTTGCCGAGCACAGCGGGGTCCACTCGCGACGGACGAAACGCCAACAATTGCACCCGTTCCTGCGAGCATCCTGAGGAGACGCAGCCAGTCGGCCACCGTTAGACTGGGGAGTAACGAAGACGTCCTGCTGAAGAGTAAACTGCCAAGTAAAGGTAGACCTGCGCCCGGCTAACCCGTGCGATTTGTGTTCCAGTTGATCGGGTTAAGTGAGTGCACTGGCCGTCGGTTACTGATTGGCCACTGCTTCAAAATGGCGGCCGACTGTCGGCGACATTTGATAAATCTTCTTTCTTGCTGTTTTCTTTGAAACTGCCACAAACAGTATCTTCTTGCAGTTCACGTTTCTTTAATCTCATCGACAGAGTGGCTGCGCATAATGCAAGACAAAGACGGCGGTGCGCTCGTCAGTCAGACGTTGAAGGTTGCCTGTGCCCTCCAGTTTCGCGACATGCCGATACGCAACTCGGACATACAGCCTCGTTCCCGTGCACCGTCGCCCATCCAGGAAGGCTCCGTTACAAGCAGTGACAGCGAAAGCGAGGAGACAAGCAGCACAATCTCCAACAAGGTTAGTCAAGCAGTATAATCTCCAACAAGGTTAGTCTGGTAGTACAATCTCCAACAAGGTTAGTCTGGTAGTACAATCTCCAGCAAGGTTAATACAATCTCCAATAAGGTTAGTCAAACAGTATAAAATCCAACAATGTTAGTCAGTAGCACAATCTCCAACAAGGTTATTCAAATAGCACAATCTCCTACAAGGTTAGTCAAGTCGCACAATCATCAACAAGGCTAGTCAAGCAACTCAATCTCCAACAAGGTTAGTGATTAATTACTTCAACAGTCATCTTTACGAACCACAGTAATTAACACAATTTAAAATACGTAGTGACCACATACAGAACACTACCCATACAACTTAAAATAACTTTCTTATTGCTTATTTTTAGTGTACATTTGCTTCACAAGGTTCATGATCAATGTGAACAGTTTCGGATGGAGATCTGTGATATATATTATATATATAATATCCATCATTTGGCGGAAGTTTGAGCACTTGCTTCAGATGTCGGTCTCGACGCGGCAGGCACACATGAATTCGACCAGCAAAGTCAGAAAACAATACATTCAGCTACAGTGATTGAACGGATTTTTTAAGATTTTTGTTTTGAGATGATCGTGTGGCCTTCCTTGGTAGACGTTGTCCTTAAGATAGTACCCAAGACTGAGTCTGGAGGTGAGTGCGTCGAATTCGATTGTTAGGAATACATAAAATAAATAATTAATCAGCATGTTACGTACAATCTCATTATTAGGTGGTAGCGGACGACGCGGCTGACGCTGGTGACGTTGGTCTCCCAAAAGCTGACCAGGACGCCATCGACAAGGAGGCTGCCGAGAAGCGTGAACAGGAGTTCAGAGCTACCCAGAGAACCGGCGATTGTGGCGACACATGCCATCCATGGGCACGCAGAACAGAAGGCGGCACCGAACAGGAAGCTGCCGGTTCGCGCAGCCCTTCCAGACAGCCTCCAGACGAGGCCGCAACGCCGGGAACTGCAGACACGTCATCGCAGTTGTCGTCGGAATTCTCCAGTTCGGTCAAGTCTCGAGACACCGGCGCCCAATATCCGCCCGGGTCCTCTGCAGAGCTGACTAGAGAAAACGTCGAGCGGCTGCAACAATCCCTGGAGGCGAGCGAACGGCAAGATCTGCTCACAGAAGACAGCAATGACATCCAGCTGAAGTCACTCAGCAAAGCGGTCACCTACTGGAAGGCAGTGTGTCGCGAGGCGCCGGGTTGCCAGGCGGCTTCAAAGCTCACGCCTCAGCGACGTCGAAGCTCCCGGCCTCAGAGGACGCCCGCGGCGACCACGGCGATGGCAGCAGATATTCGCAGGTTGAGGATTGGGACCGCGCTGATGCGATCAAAGAGTGCTCCACAACCAAGAGCGCCAAACGACAGTGGACGCGATGCCTACCGTCCCCTGCGCGTGATCGAGTTAGCGCCGACGCTTGTGGACGACGGAAAGACACCACGACGCCGATTTACAAAGAACGATTCGCCCGGACGATACCTGCCTTCACGACCCTTGCTCAGACACAGCGCGGTTGGTGTGACGCCAAACGTCTCCGAGGGTGTCACTGACGAGTACCGCTTGTTGTCCCAGGAAGGCCTGTTGAACGTCCTCACGCTGAACCACAGGGATATCATCGACAAGCCAGCGATGCAACCGTGTCCGAAGCCGTGCGTGGTCGGCTCGTCTGCGGTCAACGTCCCGAGCTCTCCGACGAAACCTGTCCCAGTCGAGGAGACTCCGCGTAACGTGAACATGAACACCGGAATGATTAACGAGTCAAAGTTCCGCGACGAACTAACCGTGACACTTCCTACAGTTCCATGCAACAGCGTTATGAGCGACTCACTGAACGATGTCTTCGTGCCCCATCCGGTCTCCGACGCCGCGCTCGAAATTATGTTACGCACAAGACAGCCGGACAACCCGACACGGGAGAGTAACAATGGAAAACGGGCAAGACAGTCGGTGTCGTTTGATTTAAATCCACTTCCTAAGGCCAAACCTGTGCTTACGGGAAGAGAAGCGAAAGCCCCGCTTCCGTGTCTCCGAAGAGCCACAGAGGATCGTGCAGTTGGTGAGGCTTTGTTTGAGACATCTGCCGTAGATGGTTTAAATAAAACGCCCAGCGCACAGAGGCGAAACGTGTCCGTGTTTGAGCGATATGACGACGCTATCCGTAGACACGCCCTTGCTCAGCTGCGGGTGGACACCCCGGCGCGTCGTGTGCCACCTCTCGCTCCTCGCGTCAGCCCTGACGGCAGTGCGACCGCGGAGCACGTCAACACCTCTCCGTGTAAGCTCTCCACTGAAGAGCACACGAATGGCCAGACACACCGACTAGGGAGACATCACGTTGGCGACGCGAGAAAATCCGGATGCGGTGAATGTCTTCCGTTCGCTCATTCGTCATACCTGACACGCGGCCAACAGAACGTTAACACCAACAACGAATCGCTGAATCGCGACAACTTCTCGGAGGCGGCGCTTGAAGAGAGCCTTGTCTTGGACGGTTGCACAGATTTATCGGTGTCGCAGGGCCAGCGTTGGCGCAACTGCGGCTTGATGAAGACGGATTTCGCGACGGCCACAAAGTCACGCCAGCGCCAACATAGCGAGAGCCTGGACACGACCGCCTCCGTGTTAGGAAGCAGCAAGACGAGCGTCATTGACTCATTCGCTGACGACGCCTTGTTGGACCATCCACCGGAGGTGATCGTTCCAAAAACCATCAAACTGGCGGCATTTCCAGAGCAAGACAAAGAGCCGAACAACGACAATGATAAAACGATACTTCAGCCAGTGGGGTCACAGAAAATGACCATACCCGAATCTACGGTCATTGTCAAAGACGATAAATACCATGTAGGACAGCTTGTCGCAATAGCGGAGACAGGCAGTCAGCAGCTGCCGTATTACATGGTTCTGCCGAACGACAAAAGCATGTTCCGAGCCATCGTCAAGTCTGCTGCGGCGACGGAGGCCTTTATGTTACGGCACTGTCTTCAAGAACGACCCTTCCAGGCGAATGTTCGCGACATCATCGAAACGTTCTACGAGCTAAGCGCCGAGATGGCGCGGGGGAATCAGACGGGGCGCGCCATCCAGGCGGCAACAACCGCCCCAGTCTCTGGCCAAAAGCGGATACCGCTGGAGGGCAGACGAGAGTCCCCGGCCGCCTGTTCAACGCCGTTAGAGGCCGTCTCTGTGAGAGGCCAAGGCTTGCGGCCACGTAACACGGTAACGTCACAAACGATTCTCGGGACATTTCCTCACGTTCCTCAGGGCCCTGGGCCGGACACAACAGCCGGGCCATAGCAGACAAATGACACCGCATCAGCATCATCGATCGTGGCCCGCTGGCTTCGTTTATGTAAACGTAACTACATTAAAACATTTTAACAGTACGTTTGGTACGGATAGTTGACTCTATTTGACATCAATTAAACGAAGCCTATTCATGTTTTATTTCAATAGAGTATATATATATATATATATATATATATATATATATATATATATATATATATATATATATATATATATATATATATATATATATATATATATATATATATATATATATATATATATATATATCTGTGCCATATAATTCCGACGTGTTCTGATTTAGTAATCTATATATACTCAGTGTGAGTGATTTTTTTTATATGTCGGACACACTGATATGTTCTCCTTTTCAATACATCGTACGACATTCTACATATTTCCGTAGTAACGATTAAAGAAACGGTGGGGTGATTGCTATGGTACAACGAACTTTGATTGTGATAGTTATAACAACATAATGCAATTGCGCTACACATACGCATTTTATTTTGTTATGTAAACCGCATGAAATATAGGTTCTAGTGGACTTGACCGAAACGCTACGTTTTAGTAGATTTACTTTGAAGTTATGTAATTCGGTTGACAGGAAGTACTGACGTTCTCTAGTCAATGTGTATTCCAGTAATATTCATCCCTGGTTGTATCTGCGTACATTTAGTTAATATTCCGATTAACTCTGATAAACACTTGGCATCATGTCACTATTCGTCCTGAACGACGCAAGCGAGTCGTTCTGGATTCCAGTCCGACTTGTTTTCATTCGCCAGTAATATTGTGCGGGGTGTCCTAGTTTTGGAGCACTGAGAACTCGCCCCCTCACTGTGGCGATCGTCGGACGTCTCCGTGCGCACGAATGCATCCAACGACCGGTGGCACGTGACGTTTGATATCAGCATAACGTCACTTCCACATGCCGAGTGTCTCTGTCCGTCGCAGTTTTCTGCGGCGTCTACCGCATCATTATTGTTCGCGGTGACTACGACTTCCGTGGTGCTAGTGCGAGACGATAGGGAAGCTTTCATCGGGCTTGCAGTGTTCTTCTGCATCGCCGTATACTCCAAGCAGGTACGCAGTGTCAATGCCTTCTTGTCAACAGCGAAGTCCCTGTCCGTTATCGTTTGACTGTACTTACGATCTCCTCTCAACAACTGCTCGGAAGAAGTGTCGTTTCTGATGTTGTCGGAGCTGTGTCTCTGAGACGTAATTCGCCTACCGGACACGCTTATTATCTGTGACTTGGCGTAGGCGGCAGATCGGCGGTATCCCAGCATGCTCTGATCGACAGGCAATTGGATATGGCTGGACACACATGACTTCCGGTTCGTCGACGTTATCGACAAAGCAGCCGCCGTGGTGCGCTGCTTCCGCGCGTTCTTAATCACCTGTAATTAGATAATTGCTTTACATCCGGGTCTTGTCATGGCAGTAAAGCGCCAGTATTTTGTGTACGACGAATGACATAATCTCGATTATTTGGGCGACATATGAATGACATAACCTCGTTTGTTTGGGGGACACATGATGTGATGTTGATTATCTCGAAACCAAAATTTAAGGATCTGAGGAAAACAAGAAACACATTAAAGTGTACAGGTTTTATTAGAACCGAATGGTTATTTTGTGCACACTGTGAACTTGCATTTACAATAGGTTTTAATGGGAAAATCAATACTGTACAGTGCCCACCTTATACACGCATATTCGGGAATTGTTCGCGCTCTTGTTCGACGTACTCTTGCGTGTCTTGCCGCCTGTCTTCTGAGCTCGAGACCGCACGAAGCGGTTGTAGATGGACTGGTCCGGCAGCAGTCCGGGCATCGAGGCGACGTTTATAGCTTTCGGTCCGGCATGCTTCCGGAACCACCTGGCAGCCGGGGATTTGTCGTCTCTATTCGGACCCCGCTCTGTCGATGTATTCTCCGCAGGCTGCCTGTTGTCCCTTCCTCCCGCCTCGTCGCTGTTGTCGCTGTCGCTGTGGCTGTACGACTCATCGGACGAGGCGCTATGGTTTCTGTCATGCCAGTCCTGTGTCGCAACAGGCTGATACGAAAATATTCGCGATCAATATAATAACATGTATTTTAACTTAATTTATATGTATATATATATATATATATATATATATATATATATATATATATATATATATATCAATACAACGACAAAGCAGCACCGATTATGCTGCTGCAGACATTGACTCGGAGTGGACAATAACGTGACATTCGAAAACCACCGAACTGGACTCAGTGTTGTAAAAAGCAGTCGAGGTCTTGTTCGTAGGGCAAACTGGAAACGTTTCATTGAAGACGCGATGGCGGATTGGCGCGCAACACGACAGGAGATTGCAACAACTGAGGATTATCAGACGAACTGTACGTGTTACGATGCACTGAAGAAATGTAATATTCGCCGTTTCCAGTTCGGGCACCTACCTCAAGCAACGGAGAAGCGTCAGGTTCTTCCCCTTCGTTTGCCGCCACTCCTTCTTCGTCCTTCCCGCAACCCACCTGGCTTTGCGAGACTTTCGTGGGGCGTGGGTTAACCGGGTTTGTTTGTGTGGCGATATCAGAGCACCTTGCCGAGTTAACCACCTGGTAAGCGTACGTTTCTTCCGCAGGTTGATCAGACTGAAGGTAACGTTCGGCAGAGTGCAGATCGTTGTCCGTGTCGTCAAAACACGACGCACTCGCCTCGCCAATACCGCTCAGTATGTCGTTCTGTGTCGACCCGTCGGCAGCGAGGTGTGTGTCTGCAGAGTCTTCATCGGGCTGCTCCTTTGTATGCGCCGTCCGGCTGACTCCGCGTGTTTTCTGTGTCGGCGAGGACGTCTCCTTCTCGGTGGAACCTGGCGCAATCTTCGTGTCTGTCCTGACACGAGAAGGACTGTGAGTTTCTAGAGCTGGCATCCTATGTCCGTGCTTCCGGTGGCAACCTAAAAATAACATCGTCAGCGTGTCAAAAATGTCCAGGATGGCGTTATGCATGCACAGGAACCAGTTCGTCACAAACACCACTGAGCTGTGTGGGGAGTTGCCAGAACTCTTAGATTAAGACAAGAGAGCAAAGGATGCGTTTTGTAGGCCACTGATCCGATAGAGAGAATGAGAAATTGTCTCGATTAGTAAACGTGGATTAAAGAATCAGGTAAAATTCTCACTTCATTGAAGTCCTGAAACGTGACAGAGGCTTGGAAAAGGAGGAAATGAGTACTGCCCTACAAAATAGGGAAATATGGAGGGCCATAATGTTTCGAGGAACTCATGCGATATAGGCAAGTAGGTAAGATTGGATATAAGATTGTACTAATTCTCAAAACATTGGAACAAATTATCTACCGAATATATAAAGGCCGGCATTACGACTATGTATAAAACGAAGTGCACTTATATCTAACAGCGGTGTGCCATACATATATTAAAATTAGTACCCTATATATATATATATATATATATATATATATATATATATATATATATATATATATATATATATATATATATATATAATTCTATAGAAGTTTATAGAAATGTATGCTCTAATTTCTCCAGAGCATAGTTGAATTTTTTAAACCAATACAAATATATAGAATGCTATATATTTCTTCAGTATAGTAGAATTGTGCATATAAACTATTGAATACTACAAATGCCAAATTCCAAGAATATATCCGCCGCAAAAATCCTATAGCAAGTTTTTTATTTTCTGAATTCTGCAGTTGTGTCAGCAAAAATCCTATAGAATATTCTACAGAAATTCTACTGATTGGTTTGTTAATGGTAGAGTCTCGATTCTTCTTACCAGCAACGAGAAGGACGTCTTCACCAGGCATTTCGTCGAAATAGTCCGATGCCTGGACAGCTTTTGAAGACATTATTCTCGACGACGGCGTCGCGGCAGGAGGCAGAGGACTGAATCTGCTTCTGATTCGTCTGGCTTTGTTGTTGAGTCGCGTTAATTCTGTCAAAGGTCGTACGTCGACTGACTGAATGGCAGTTAGTACTGGGACGGAGAGACGACATTTTTGTAGATATGATACTTGGAACGACCATGCCGACGATGTTCGGAATGAATAAAGTAAGCTGGAATGAGGAAGACCCCACACGAGACGGGTGGATGACATCCGGATACAACAAAACTGATGATGGACGAGTTGAGAGAAGCAACAAGAGAGAGGATTGGTTGGCGATAGCTCATCATGGCTGTCACCAGAAGTTGTGCGACTTGACGGGACATCACATTTTTTTAATCACGGAGCGACGGACAAACATGTTTGCTATATTATGTCGGTAGTCCGTATTGAGATAAACAATACAATGCTGCTAACGATGACCGAACCTGATATAGGTTCGTACAACAAGGCGCTTGACTGTATATAATTAAGAAGCTCGCGCGGCAACTCGCCCACTGATCTGCCCGCTATTGCAGCGCTCCACGACCCTAGTCATTTTGCTTGCGTGATCGGACTGAATGTGTATTCCCTTGATATTGTGTTGAGTCTTCCATTTTGGTCTTGCTTAGTTTTTGATGCTAGCAAGCAGAGGCCGAGCGTGTATCCATCCTTCTCAGAGTCCGTACAGGCCAATGAATAACATGTTATTCCGGATATGTACTTCATTGCACGCGCTGTTATACCACATACGTAATAATCGGTCCAGTCCGGTGAAAGCTTTAAAACATCACTAATGACCCTAACTGAGCAACGAAAAGCTACGGAAACGAGCAAAATATGGACACTGGTTAAGCCGAAATCCCATTTAAGTCCTCATATCAATCGAAGGCAGCAAAGTTGAGTGCAGGAACAAGCCAGGACAAATGCGAACCGCCTTAATCGACAACGTGAGGCAGCAGACAACTGGAGGCCTGCATATTGTACGGGAGATGGCGAAGAATTTTTTTGCCTTTGAAACACGACACGAACCGACGTTCATCGAGAGATACGTTTGCCCAACTGTGGGATGAACACGGCTGATTTGTGAAGACAAATGAAAGCTATGTAAACACATTTGAATCACGTATATCGTTCTTACCGTGGTTAGGAAGTTTGCTCTTCAGTAACACCTTCTCGCTGGTGGCGCCACTCAGCAGGACGGCGGGGAACTGCCGCCGTCTGTAGTATTCGGCGGAATACAGGTGTCGCGGGCCGAGCACATACGGGAAGATGAGAGGAGCCGGCCCAAATCGATTCGCTACTGTCCGCTTGTAGCGCTGCGGGCGTTCAATAGCATTAAAGAGCGATGCCGTGTCACCAAACTATTTTTACTCGTACGCACACACATACACATACACATACGCACGCACGCACGCACGCACGCACGCATGCACGCAGACATACATACATACATACATACATACATACATACATACAGACATACATACATACATACATACATACATACATACATACATACATACATACATACATACAGACATACATACATACATACATACATACATACGTACATAAATACATACATACATACATACATACATATATACATACATACATATATACTTATATACATATATACATACATACATACATACCTACATGCATACATACATACATACATACATACATACATACATACATACATACATACATACATACATATATACATACATACATACATACATACATACATACATACATACATACATACATACATACATACATACATACATACATACATAAATACATACATACATACATACATGTATACATACATACATACATACATACATACATACGTACATACATACATACATACATACATACATACATACATACATACATACATACATACATACATATATACATACAGATAGACAGACAGACAAACAGACAACGCACACACTTTAATAAATAAATGACCCTAACAATCATTGTTTACCTGTTCCCGGAACAGTCTCTCTCCCGCGTTCAGTTTAATGTCTCGAACCCACGCGTCTTGCAAGATCTCAGCCAGCGTTGGCCGACGTAGCGGGTTCCATTGGAGGATAGACCGGATTAGTTGCCGGACCTCTGAAATGTGCCTCAATATTAGCATCATCCTTTTACTTTCACTCTTCGGTACGTTTTGACCACCATGACATATTAAATGTTATTGGCGAGAGCGACTTATTCAAAGCGATCTAAATTATACTAATTTTAGTATTTAAATTAATATATGACTGCACACACACGCGCACACCCACCCCCTCTACACACCACACACACAAACACACGCTCACATGCTAACACACACACACGCACGCACGCACGCACGCACGCACGCACGCACGCACGCACGCACGCACGCACGCACGCACGCACGCACGCACGCACGCACGCACACACACACACACACACACACACACACACACACACACACACACACACACGCAAACACAAAGATAATATCTTTCAAATTTACAAATAATATATACATATTATTGATTTTGCGAAAAGCACAGTGCGCTGTGGACAACACTGACCGCAAGAGACAGTGGGGGAGAATAAGAACCCTTGGAGGAGCATGCTCTCATGCATGATGTCCATGTCGTTATCGCTGAATGGCAGTCTCCCTTCCACCATGAAAAAAATGATGACGCCCCTGCAAGCAGTCATGTTGTGTCAATGTCATTCTTACTGGCTTCTTCTGGGAATGTAATTCTACGTTCGAGCTGTTGTAGACACTAAGAAACTTTCTAAATATGAAACAATTAAAAAAAAACATTGAAAGTTGGTGGGTGGATGTGGATGAAGTGTCCGTTTGGATTATCACGAAGGAAATTGAGAAGGTATATTTTGTTTTGGAGAGTTTTTCTTCTTGGAATTTCACAATGGATTTGGATTTTCTTGAGGTGACGCCACCAATTAGAAACGGCTACGGGCGTGAGTAACGATCTGGAGCGAAGTCCGGAATCCACTGCTGCACTTACAAGCTCCAGATATCAGCTCTCGTGCCGTCGTAGCGTCGCGCGTAGAACATCTCGGGCGCCGAGTACTGCATGCAGTTGGAACAGATCGGGTGGACGAGCAGGGCTCGCCACGAGAACGTCTGCAACATCTTTGCCAGGCAGAAATCTGCACAGAATCAGTACACAAATTCAACTCTATGGCATCAATACACAAGTTCAAATTTTCAAATCATCAGTACATAAGATCAGAAACGTGCGGCAAAAATTTGCATTTTATGGGCAGTTTGGTTAACATGTTGAAGTATGTAAGAGAACATTGAAGCTAATATTGCTAGTTTACCACCTTACGGACTGAATGGTTTACTGGCTGAATAATTTACCCAATCCCCCACCTACCCACCCGCCCGCTCGCTGGCTAGCTCGCTGGCTAGCTCACTGGCTTGTTGGCTCGCTGGTGCGCTCGTTCGATCGCTCATTCGTTCGCTCACTCACTCACTCCCTCACTCACTCCCTCACTCACTCACCCACCCACCCACCCACCCACCCACCCACTCACTCACTCACTCACTCACCCAATCACCTAATCACCCACTCACTCACTCATTCATTCACTCATTCATTCACTCATTCTATCATTCATTCATTATAGACTTATTCTAGTCATACACACCTGCTAGTTTGACGTTGTGGTGAGAATCAATCATCACACTCTTGCTCTTCAGGTTTCTACGACACCACGTTTTAAACATTTACAGTTGTAGACAGTTAATAGTAACAACAACTTAAATTACTTTTTGTCATCTTGTGACTTTGCTATAATGCATTGTTACATATTTGACGTTTGTTAATTCGACTTGCCATTGATCTTTGTTAGTTGTTTTGTGTGGCGGAGAATATACAATGGTCTGCCTTGGTATGCCCAATCTAGTCTTCAGTAGCAATAATCGATCAATAAAAAATACGAATCTTTTCTTATTTATCGAGGAATTCTTTGTAGGTTTTGACCACGTGCCATACCGCAACTCACACACACACACACACACACACACACACACACACACACACACACACACACACACACACACACACACACACACACACACACACACACACACACACACACACACACACACACACACACACACACACACACACACACACACACACACACACACACACACACACACACACACACACACACACACATACACACACACACACACACAGACACACACACACACACACACAAACACACACACACGCACGCACACACACGCACGCGAGCCCCAGACACGTGATTCTCACCTGTGTACGACCCCGTTGTTGTGGCAATAACTGAGTGCATCACACAGCTGCCCAACGATCACCTTGGCAGATACCTCTGGTATACCCTGTACGACACAATGAAATCACAAACGTCGACAACAATTTTAAGGCAAGAACTGCCGAAATGATATCCCAATAATTTGCTTGCTATAGTTCAGTGTCGTATCTAGGATCGCGCAAATGGGGAGTCCGGCGGGCAAGCTTGGTCACCCATTAGTTCACCATGCCACCATGTAGTGGCGCCACATGTAACTTAAACACGCCATTGCAGGAGTGGCGTCATGTCGTTTTAATTCGCAGTGTCAAACTCCATGAAAAGGCCAGTTTCCTGATTGCTGCTAGTTCGATTGAAGGAAAGCGAAGAAGAGAGACTCTAATTGGCTAATCAAATGGTTTATGATTGATTTTGTAAGGCTCATTTTGTGGGTACGGGTAGCCGACACTAATTGCACAATTACTAATCTAATGAAGGTGACGTTGTGTATGTTTTTTTTCATGTGTAACCACAACGAAAGTCACTACAAACCATGCGACCAGTTTTGCCTCGCGTCGACATGACATACTCATCCAGCGTGCCGAGTTCGCAGTACTCCAGTACCATGTACACGTAGTCAGCAGACTCGAAGCAGTCGTACAGCTGCATCTGCGCCAATAATAATAATTACAATAATAATTACTTTTTTATATATGCGGTTTCCTTGCAAGCGCAATATGCTTTGCATGAAATAAAACACATTTTTGACACAAATTACACACATACAATACATATAAAACTGTGTTGAAACGAACACAATTTATTTATTTAATTGTAACTTATACATACATATGTATATATGTATATAATGTGTGTGTGTATATATATATATATATATATATATATATATATATATATATATATATATATATATATATATATATATATCTATATATATATATATATATATGTGTGTGTATATATATATATATATAAAGTTAGTATAAACTTAGATTATTAGTTAGATATATATATATATATATATATATGTATATATATATACATATGTATGTATAAAGTTAGATTATTAGTTACATATATATATATATATATATATATATATATATATATATATATATATATATATATATATATATATATATATATATATATATATATATATATACATATATATATATATATATATATATATACATATATATATATATATATACATACATATATACATATATATATATATATATATATATATATATATATATATATATATATATATATATATATATATATACATAATAAAACAACTCAGTATAGTTAAATACAATTGTTTTCCTAAGATGTTATCAATAAATTGTATTATAGGTACTGTATTTGTTGCTCATTTAATAATATAATGTTCTTGGTACTAGAATAAACATTTGTAAATGATACTGCCCGCAAAAATCGTTTAATAAGCCAAATACATATGTTTGCATTTTGACTGTTTCGTTACGAAAAGTTGCGAATAGTGTTTATGGCGCGAAACCACAGGGGCGGAGCTAGGCGAATCTTGCTTTGCCGAACGTTAATGAGATGCATCACGTGATCGCGGGATCGACGCGCGCGAACCGGCGACTTGCTCAGAGTTTGTTGACATTCGGGAAACATGGCTGACAGTGACAGGCGGGTTGTGCGTGCACCGTTGCGTTCCGCGACGAGGAGGAGGAAAAAGGAGTTGGATAAAGCGAGATTGGCAACACGAGTGATACTGAAACACCAAAAGGAACGTTGGGATCGCGTGAAGATTGTCTTAAAAATGAAAGACAGTGAAGTGGCAGACATTCTATTCGACACGTTAGTACATTTTCTTATTATTACAATCCTAGGCCTAGCGCGAGTATCGGCATCGGATCGATACCCGGAGCCCCGGCCCTAGGCTATGTCGCATGTGGTGCCTTCACACAATTCGGGTTTAACACCAGTTAAGTTGTTTCCAGAATGTGGGTTTATGTGTAATTCGTTTATGAACGTGTGTATGTGAGAGGAATGTAAAAATATGTCAACGTTTTAATTACAAGTAACGGAACTAACGTTACGATCCTACCGACGCAACCCGACAGGCTACAATAATATAAATTAAATTAAACAATTGTTTGCTTAACAGGGTGTTTTTTACTGGGAAAAGTTGCTGTACGTTGTCTTTTTTTGGTATCATAGTCATGGCTATTGAAAAAAGGGTGTGTGCTATGTGTAGGAATGGCAAGGGTGAAAGCCAAAGGGGAGTAATCAATCAGAACAAACAAAGTATTAAAAAAAAAATTGAACATAACAAATAACTGAACATTGAAATACTCCAAGAAAGTTTCATTTTGTTAACTACAAATAAATTAGTTTTCACAGTATATATTAAAAAGTACACAGATGTACTCATAAATTCTGCGTACATTGAGTATGAATACGAGTACCTGACACATAAGTTATATGAGAACGAGTATTTTAAAAAAATTATTCGAGTACCGAGTACTTCCGCCTCAGGTCTGGTCGAGGACACCATTTAATTTGTTGTAGCCGTGCGCACGCACACACCCACATAAAACATAGCGCCTGCATGTTGCATATGTGGCATGTTGATAATCTCCATGGCATAGGCTTACTGTAGCAAAAACTCACCCATGTGTTTAGACTAGTTATTATTGTTACTCTCCTCTTTTTCTCTGTAGTCCGGGTGAGGCTGGCACCTATACTGGTTGATGATTTATTTTCCCCCTTCTTCATAACTAGTCCCGTTTTATTACCGTCTCCACCAATTGTCTCCAATCCCCTCTATCCCTAAGCCTCATTCTCCATTCCCCTCCCACTAAATCTCTCTTCACACAGTCCTCCCATCTCAGTCTCGGTCTTCTTCTTCTAAACTCCCTTCTACCCTCCACTTTTCGGATTCACATTTTGTTATACAAAATGCCTGATGAATAATGTACACTAAGTAGTTGTCAGGCACCAAGGCTATGCACAGTTTATCTTGCCGGTTATTCTATGTCTAATATGTCAGCAAAACATTGGTACCCACTTCAATGAAATTACATACATTTGTCATTGTCCAAGAAATGCAAGGCATTTAAGTGTGGCCCTATTTCATGCTCATGCTTGAATAAATTATGGTGGGAAAGAATTGGCCCATTGAAATGTAGCAAATTGTAAGTTACATCATGATATGAACAAACACGTACATGATCATGTAAAGATGTGGAAAGAAGAACGGTTGTTTTAAGTTAAAAGGCAATCATTGTTGTAACAACACTGGAAGCTTCAGTGAGTCACTACTGTTCCATCAGTGCACACAGATAAGCATCAGTCCAATCTGCTATGGTGTTGTGTGTTGTGTATTGCCCTGCCTCATTGACACATCCATTGTCTCATTTTTAAATATAATGCCTCCAAGTGGATTGTAATGTAAAACCATCCCAGACTGGCAGTCATATACCAGCCCTCCTGGTGTGAATTGTGCATGTGGACAGATGTTCATATAACTATGTCAGACAAAAAAACCAGCATTTGACCAAAAATATCCAGAAAGCAACTGGTAATCAAAGTGAATAATATTTTATATACCATATAAACTTTAACTACAGTATAGAATATAAACAGTATAAACATTATCAATTATGGGTACTCACCACAGGAAATAAATTATTTGATTGTACTATGCACAACCCATTACATACATGCACATTGCTACCATCCAATGTCAATTTGATGGGCACATCACTACATGGAAAGTAGGCCACTGTAACATGGGGCATGAAATATGCAAATAAAATAGTTATTTAATGAAAGGTTAAGAAGGTATTTTACAGATACAACTAAATATTTGTCTATGTTGATATACATGTAGGGATAGTGAGTGGAAATAAAGCTACATGAAAAAAGTAATGAAAATAAAGTCACAAAATTGCCTAAGAAAGTCACAGAGAAATATAGTAACAACATTGTGTTATTCAAATACCATATATTAAATACAATAAAAAGGTACATTCTTGCACATTTTCACTGATACTTGAGCACAATAAATGTTATGATTAAAAAAAATTATTATATTTTGACACAATATTAAGTGATAATATTTATTGATTTAATAAACATATCACTGGAGTCATCAACCCACTCTGGTTTAGACGTGGAATTTAGCTGGATTAGAGAAGTTGTTGAATTAGCTTTGAAAGTGGCTTCTCAAGTGTCACTAACAAAAAAGTAAAGGTGACCAAACACTTTGGTGATTTGTAATCGTGTTTATTTATTGTTTGTTTTGTTTTAGTATTTCAACTTGTATTATAAATGCAAAGAACTAGATATACAAATGAACAGGCTTTTGCTGATGAAATAAATGATTTTTACAGACGTTTTGATACTCAGGACTCTTCCAGTAGATGTGATTCTGTGCTCAGCAATATGTTTGTCAGTAATGCCGATAGGCTTGAAATTGATGTAGATGTTGTTACTAAAGTCTTCCAACATGTATGTAGTAGAAAACCAACTGGTCCTGATTCCAGCTTTTTATTGAAAACATTTGCTGAGGAGCTGGCACCGGCTTGGTGCCCCATATTCCAACTTTCGGTCGATAGCCACAGGGTACCAATACTCTGGAAAACCTCATATATTACTTCTGTACCAAAGATAATTTGCCCAAAAGAAAACAATGATTACAGACCTGTTGAACTTACATCAATTGTCATGAAATGTTTGGAATGCTTAGTGGCTTGTAAACTGAGGTTAGACGTTCAGGACTATCTTGACCCATTCCAATATGCCTACAGGCATGGCAGAGGAACATATGATGCTGTTAACACTGTTGTCCATTTAATTTTGAAACACTTAGACAAGCCCAAGGCTTATGCTAGACTATTGTTTATAGACTTTAGCTTGGCGTTCAACCATATCCAACCTCACACCCTGCTCAGTAAACTGAAACAAATGAATGTCAATCCATATATCATCAAGTGGTATCATTCTTTTCTAACCGACATAGTGCAGCTTGTTAAAGTAAATCAGACTCTTTCCTAAACTATGGTAACAAATATCATATATGTTAATATTTCCAATGGGAGGTTTATTGCATTGCAATACACAACCAGTAATACAGTGCAAAATAAAAACAGCATGTGTATATCATGTTATGCATATGCATTCATATCCAGTATTTTCAATAACATTACATTTGTGTTAAATCATTTAGCTATTTACGTTAAAACAGTACATAGCACCAGCATGTGGAATGGAGAATGTCTTGCAAATGCCATCCTGCCTAACAAGAGTTATTAATTGTTGTATAACACATCATTAAGTTTGTTTGTTAATCTACAGTTACTACAAGGTATTCAACAAAAGACGGAAAAACTGGACAATTCTGCCCGAGCTGAAACATTATGAGAATATTGTCAGCCTGCAGGAGACAATCATCTGTGCCTGCATAGAGGATGAATTGCCCAAAGCCAGGAAGCGAGGCATCAAGTCTGACAATCCCAGAAACATTGCACCCAACATTTAACAAGATTTAACAAGATTTGCCATCCAAGCCAAAGGCCCAGATGGCAAGTGGACAAGGAAGCCATTGGCTTATCGAGAGTCCAACAATGTTCATCTACTTATAGCCAGCCCTCCTGAGATATGTGTCAACCTTGTTTTTAAACATATTCACGCTGCTAGCAGTTACACAATCTGTAGACAATTTGTTCCATTCATTTATTGTCCTCTGTGAGAACGAGTGCTTCCTGATGTCCAATCTACATTGATCCTTTACTAATTTTACCTCATGTCCTCTAGTTCTGCTATCCTTCTTGAGTGAGAAAAACATATTTCTATCAATATTTTCATACCCATTCAATATCTTAAAAACTTCAATCTGATCTCCTCTTAACCTCCTTGTCTCTAGAGTTGTTAAACCACATTCTTTCAGGCGTTCTTCATAACTAAGGTCTCTCAGTTCTGGAATCATTTTAGTTGCTCTCCTTTGTATGCGTTCAAGCGTATCTATATCCTTCTTACGATATGGTCTCCATGCTTGTATACAGTATTCTAAATGAGGTCTAACTATTGCTTTATAAAGAGGTATAATTAACTTTTTTCCCTTGTATGTTATGTTTCTTCTAATCAATCCAAGAATTTTATTACCCTTTGAAGCTGCAATACCACACTGCCCTGAAACTTTCATATCAGCGCTTATTGTAACTCCTAAGTCCTTTTCTTTTACAGTAGTACCCAGAACAGTATCTCCCATTTTATAGTTTACATTCAAGTTCCCATGTCCTGTATGTAGGCATTTACATTTCCCAAAATTGAACAACATCTGCCATTTCTCAGACCATTTCACTAATCTGTCTAAATCGTTTTGTAAATGTTGTTTATCACCATCAGTATTAACCTTTCTAAACAGTTTTGTGTCATCCGCAAATTTCAGTACGTTACTTGTTATACTGTCGTCCAAGTCATTGATATAAATTAAGAATAATATAGGACCTAATACTGATCCTTGAGGTACCCCACTCAAAACCGATTTCCAATTTGAAACTTCTCCATCTACTACAACTCGTTGTCTTCTGTCAGTCAGCCATTGTTCTATCCAGTCAGTTATGCTATTCCCGATACCATGGGCTTTTAATTTAAGTAGTAATCTTTGATGTGGCACTTTGTCAAAAGCTTTCTGAAAATCTAAGTAGATAATATCTACTGGCAATCCCACGTCTATCCACTTAGTGATTTCTTCCAAAAAACATAACATATTTGTTAAGCATGACCTCGCTTTAAGGAATCCATGTTGAGATGAATTTATTAATTTATGCTTAACGAGGAAGTCCACCATATGGTCTTTAATTAACCTTTCTAATAATTTACAAATCACTGACGTTAAACTCACTGGTCTGTAATTCTCTGACTTATTTCTCGAACCCTTTTTAAATAATGGTATGATGTTTGCTTCTTTCCATTCAAACGGAACAACTCCCTCTTTTAATGACAAGTTGAATACTCTTGCAAGTGGTATACTGATTTGTTCTACTGTTTCCATTAGTAATTTTGGAGGAATCCCATCCACTCCCGGTGATTTGTTATCCTTCATTGCCTTTATTTTCTTAGCTACCAATTCTGGAGTTACAACTAACAGACCTAAATAGTCAGATTTAGCCCCCTGAAATTTAGCATCAGCAACTGGTAATGAACTAATATCTTCTTTGGTAAACACTGAACTGAAGTAACCATTTAGATATTCCGCCATTAAAAACCCCTGTGATATTATATTTCCAGCACTGTCTTCTAGAGGTCCAACCTTGTCTTGTACGTTTTGTTTACTCCTGACATATGCATAACAACTCTTGCTGTCATTTTTTATGTTACATGCTAGTTTTTGCTCATAGCTTCTTTTAGATTGTCTGATTTCAGTTGTAGCTGCATTAAGTGCCTCTTTGTATTTTGCATAGTCTTCGTCCTTTCTGGTACGCCTATAAACCCTCCACATAGTTTGTTTTAGCATTATTTTTCTAATAGCCTCTTTTGACAAGTGTTTCTTTCTACACCGTTTTCCTTGTTTTTGGAAGGGAACACATTTATCGATGATACTCTCAATTTCATATTTTAGAATATTCCAACATTCAATTGCGGTCTTATTCATCAGCATGTTATTCCAATCTAGCTTTGCTAAGTATTTTCTCATATCTTTGTAGTTACCTTTGTGGAAGTTTCTCTTGTACGTTTTCTTATTTTTACTTTCTTATTTTACATTGATGTCAAAATGTATTTGATTATGGTCACTATTACCCAATGGTTCAAATATTTTTACATTGTCCACTAATTCTTTTTGTGATGACAAAACTATATCTAATACATTTTCTCCCCTGGTTGGTTCTAGTACGTGCTGAGTAAGAAAGCTATCCTGGATTAAAAATAGAAATTGTTGGTCCTCAATCCCTGTGCTCTCTAGAGAATTCCATTGTATGTGTCCATGGTTAAAATCTCCCATTATGATACATTCCCCTTTACTAACTTCCTTTATAGCGTTTTTTATTTTTGTGTTGTCCTCTTCGTTTATGTTTGGACTTCGGTAAACTAATCCAATTGTTAATTTTGAATTTCCTGAAACAATTTTGCACCAAACAGCTTCATCGAAATCTGCTTCCCTTTCTAGTTTTATTTCATAAGCCTGAATAGATTCTTTAACATATAAAATAACTCCCCCGCCCCTTCTTCCTATTCGATCTTTCCTAAACATTACATATCCTGTCAGTCCTAATTCAGCATCTGTTATATCTATGTTGGCCCATGATTCAGTTATACCAATTATGTGAGGGTCAATATCTTCTACCATAATGTTTTTCTTATTTTCTTAATTTCTTATTTTATTAGTATTATTATACATTTATAATGCGCCGTGTATCCGGGTTAAAAACCTGCTCAAAGGCGCTAACAAGGTAATGCTAAATAATTTTAAATAAATTGAAGAGCTAAAATAAAATGTGATTAAAAGACAGGTAAACATATGTTACATAAAAAGTTCACTAAATGATTTAAATGAATTAATTATGTCAAGAAGTTAAATAAATACATAAAATAAATAAATAATTAATAAAAAGATAAAATAAACAACTACAATTAAGTTGATACATTAGATAAACATATAAGTTAATCAGATAAGTTAATTAAACAAATTAAATAAATAATAAGTTAAATAAGTAAAATGTTCGAGTGATTAAAATGTCAACAGAGTGTTCGAAAGGCTTCGCGAAAGAGATGTGTTTTTAGAAGTGACTTGAATACCGCAACGGAGTTGGCGTGCCTAACTGCGGGAGGCAGGGCGTTCCACAGTGTCGGCCCTGCCACAGAAAAGGCCCGACGACCGTACCGCTCGAGATGGTACCGCGGTATAGTCAATAGATGTTGATCGGCGGATCTCAGTGTTCGGGTGGGTGTGTATGGAATCACTAGCGACGACAGATACACAGGGCATAGATGATGCACAGCGCGAAACACAAGTAAAAGAAGTTTGAACTCGATTCGCTGACGAATAGGCAACCAATGTAAACTGAATAAAACTGGTGTTATGTGATCTCGTCTGCGGGTTCCAGTAATCAGCCGTGCCGCGGAGTTTTGAATCATCTGCAGTTTCCGCAGCTGCGTCTCGGGCAGTCCATAAAACATAGCGTTGCCGAAGTCCAAGCGCGACATGACTAAAGCATGAATAATTGTTTTGCAAGCAATGGTGGAAAGGCATTTTCTGATAGTTGCAATGCCGCGAATGTGACAGTATGCCACCTGGCAGACACGGCATATCTGCGCCGCCATTGTCATTGTGTCATCAAATACAAAACCGATGTCGCGGATAAATGGTTTCGGCGTGACGGAGCAGCCACATACATCAATGACTAGGTCAACAGGAGGTTGAACACGTTTGCGATTCTGCGCAGCGGAAATCACGACGGCTTCCGTTTTACACTCGTTAAGAAGAAGGTTGTGGGACACCATCCATGACTTTACATCGGCGGTACATCGCGATATGCGGTCAATGGCAGTTGTAGCATGCGCTGGCTGATCACGCGGAAATTCAACATACAGCTGGGTATCGTCAGCATACATGTGGTAACGGAGTTGGTGGTGTTCGAAGACATGGTTGAGCCCCAGACAATAGATTGTAAAAAACAAGGGTCCCAGCACGCTACCCTGCGGTACACCAGAGCATAAACCAACACTTCTTGAGGTGACGTTATCAACTTTAACAGCTTGCGTTCGCTGCGAAAGGTACGACTGTACTATGCTCCTTGCATTTAAACATACGCATCTATAACCTTTTTCAGAGATGTTTTTCGGATGATTTGATATTGGTTTATCTGTGCTAGTGGCCTCTTGTTCTGCTTGAGACATCTCTAGGTAACCCCCCTGCACTTCCAAAAATATTTGTCATTGTACCCAAGTCACTATCTACTGCTGCTGAAAGTTTGTCCGCGAATACTGCCGCCCCCTTTCCACTTAAATGAAGCCCATCTTTCATGTACATATAAGCTCTCCCAACAAAACTTCCCCATAAATCCACAAATCCAACTTCCTCTTCCCTACATAGCTTCTGGACTAACATGTTAATTGCCATCCCCCGACAATTTCGATATTTGTGACCCATCCTGCCCATTACAGGTAAAATCCCTGACAGTATTACCTGCTCAACCCGCGTCTGTTTTAGTGTTCTGACCAACTGCCTATATTTCCTAACTATGGCAGTTGTACCCTCCCTCTCTACGATATTTGTCCCTACGTGTACTAAAACAGATCCACCCTTACCCGAGCCTACGATGTTTTTTACCCTCTCAGTTATCACCTCTATTTTGGCTCCAAGCAAGCAGACCACCACATCATCTCCCTTGTTTAAGACTCTGTCGGTCTTCCTAACTATCGAATCCCCCACAAACACCCTTGCTCTCTTCCTCACCCCCTCTATCACTGCTGCAGAATAACTCTTCCGTTCGATCCCCTCCATCACATTCTGTCCTGACCCCTTCCCTCCTGTCTCCTTCGCTCCTGTCTCCCCCACTTCCCACTCCTTTGCTCTTGTCTCTCTCACTCCCCTCTCCTTCACTCCGGTTGTTTTCCCTCCCGTCTCCCCCACTCCCTTCTCCTTCCCTCCTGTCTCCCCTACTCCCCTCTCCTTCACTCCGGTTGTCTTCCCTCCCGTTCCTTTCCTTCCCGTCTCCCTACGACCTGTCACCTTCCCTCCTCTCAGCTTCCTCCCAGGCTGCGGTGAGCTCTCCCTAGCATCTCTTGTGTCTTTCCCCACTTTATCATCTACTGTTCCCCCACCGGAACTACTGGCACAAACCCCCTGTTCCCTTCCCACCATTGCCACAGCGAGCAGCTTCAGCTCTTCCAACTCCACCTGTAGTTCCTTCATCTTCGTATATCCCCTACACTCAAAACTAAAACTATCTGCCTGGACCTCAGCCCAGGACTTCTCGCACCCAGACTTGACGAAGTCCACCCAGTTACTGCAACTGCCACAAATTAAGTGCCTTGTGGCCTTTAACTGCCGTTTGCACGGCGCCATCATACAATTTAGTTTTAATTAGTTTGCTACGTTAGCCTTGAATAAGGCTGTTTTTGTGATCAAAAGAACACTTTAGTCTAATATACTTGCTAACTGTGTCTTCTATTAACCTCGCACGAGAAAAAAAAAACCTGCCACCTAGCGAATACGGAGAACAGTGTGTAACAAAACAACGAAGTCAGTGTGTACTAATTTACGCTAAAATCCTGCTGTTAATTCCTTTTTACCGAAAACGTTTACTACCACTATGTCAGATATTACCTTATGTATGTAATTTAAGTAAATAAATCACTTTATCTTATATATATATTAGCCAATGTAAACGATAGCTCGATGCACGGGTTGAATTTACGACCTGTAAACAAACTCCCTTTTATCGCTCGTTGAGTTTGAATCCGGGAAAAAATACTGCCTCTGTTAACAAAAACGGTTTCTTAATATATGTCTACAAGAAGTTGGTGAACAATATATGTATAATACTAATACTTATTCTAACCAATATTCCAATGTTACTGACTATTCACTATGCTATCTCAATTTTCGAATAGTAAACAACCCTATTAACGCTCGCTGAATTCCCTGACACAATCCGAAACTAACTTACTCTAAAATTCTCCCTCTGACTAATAATTAACAAAACCTGTTTTCTAATATATGTCTACAATACGTTTGTGTATAATATATATTCAATAGTAATACTTATTATATTTGATATACCGCGTTTTTCTGTAAATGATCTACACCAAATTCAAGTCGCTGCACCAAGTCCAAGTAGCCGGAAGTGTTGTCCAACAGTGTCTGTTCCACCAACATCTGAGCTAGTTGCCAGGCATCGTACTCGATTTACAAAGACTTAACCATGTCGTTGACATTAGTTCCCAATGTAACGGAGAGAAGCAAGGTAGGAACAGGTAACCAACGTGCCATTTAACCTGTGTGTTTGTTGTGTAATATCAAACAATTCAAAAGTAAGTCACAAAGCGTATGAATGTGCATTCATGTTTAACAAGTAATGACTTAACCTACTCTATGAACTTTGAACCAGTGTATTGTCCATTTTCACTTGGAAATGTCTGTCTAATTTGCCACACACAACATATTAGTATAACACGGCGGTTACCTATTCCCAGCTTGCCATGTCGCCACAGAACAAACTGGTGGTATGCATAATGCCGCATGGCATCATTGTCCCCTCGTGCTGGCACACAAAACACGTCAGCTCTGTAATGTCCCACCATTGTCTATACTGTAGGGTCAAGTACCAGTAAATCCATTTCCTGTAGAAAATATATAATTATCATTAAATTTTAGGCATTTCAACTGTACTGTTTGCATAAAATGACAGGTGATTATGCATGTGTGGTTACATGAATACATACATATATACATAGTAATTGTACTGCCACAAAATGCCATATATATTATATTATAAGAATATTATATTCATTGTAGGTCTGATTTGTTGTAACAGTTGCAAATAATGTTGAGATGAAAGTAAGATATAGGTCAAACACTCAACAGTATATTCTGTGCCAGAGACATAATGCTACTAAACAGGGTCAGAGTCATTAAGAGTGTTCATTGTGATCAGTATAATGTGTTTGTTATAATTTGTATTATCATCTTGTCACTAGGTATGTGTATAATTTATAATTCTTCGTTATCATTTTCATTACCAATCACATATCAAAGCATGTTGCAGCATGGAAAACTTTGTAGTAGACATGACTGCTTAACAAAACGCAAACAAAGAAAGAGTGATGCTTGACAGTTGTCTGTTTACTTTTGAATACAGTCTGGTTATCCCATACTGTTCTGTTGTTGCTTCATGGACAGCTGATTATATTTGTTCAGTAGTTCTTAATGAGATCAGTTGGTTAGAGCTAATGATGTACATTCTGTAAGAAAGTTGGTATAATAAGGTGTTTGTTCAAGCATTGTCCAGCATGAAAGGGCAAGGAGCTGCAATGATTGATTTAGATTTAGTGATACAAATGTTGAAGACAATCTGCTTAGTGCTGGTCAGTATTCATGTTGGTCCACTGCTGTAAGTGTGTAACCCTTATCCATTACTTGATTACCAGTGAGTGAATGCTTCAGTGGCAAGCCTGTGGAGCATGTCTTCATAGACTTGTGTATACAAAAGTTGTGTAGGGAGTTTAAAGTAAGTAAAGTATGCTTCAAAGTAGGCTTCATAAGAAATTTTAGGCATTCAGCAGTGACTGACTGTCAGTGTCTCCTGCTATGTATACTCCACGGTGAAACACATTGAAACATCAAAAAGCCTGGAGAAACTCGTGGAATCTGGTATTTCCTCCTAAATGGTGACAACATAATTAAATAACCTGATGGCATGATGATCATTATTTTTCATCACGGGTTAATTATCATTGTGTGAATTTAAAATCGATTATTTTCGTTATAATTATGTAATTAGCACAATAATTATCATTTCTTTATCATCTTAATGACTCCAACCCTGCTACTAAACTGATTTGTTGTAAGAAATATGTAACTTCAGAAAATTATGTTCACTACAGTACACAAGTAATTGGGATGGCAGAAAGTGCAAGGTTGGTCTGAAAAATTGGTGAGAGGTTAAATCTAAAAAAATGGTGGGAGGTGGTAGATTGGATAGGAGATTGACTCTAAGAAATGGTGGGAAGTGGGAGTTTGGGTAAAAGGTTGGACCCACAAACAGATGGGAGATGGGAAGTTGGCCCCAAAAACAGGTGGTTAGGAGATTGAGACCGCTGCCACACACCTTCTTGTATTACTTACAGGTCGAAGGCTGAAACATTTGTCAGGCTGCATGTTGCAGCATAATCGTTCGACATCGCTGGTCATTTCTTGACAATGACCAATTTGGAGCAACCGCACTTCCCACTGTTCTTGGTGTATTTTGCCTCATAATATCGAATAAGAGGCCTGGCTCCCTCTCGGCCATCTGCAGAAGCAGCCCTTTTGCCTCCTGCTCAGTCAATGCACTGATGTCAGCCTGGAAGGCTGAGGAAGAAGAGGTGCCACCAAGTAAAATTGCTCTAAAAATGGTAAATGTACTGGTTTCCATGATTTGTTAAATCTCGCCTCGCTCAATGGTTGTGGTGTGTGGAATTTTTTTATTTTATATTGCATGTACTTCATTCTGGTGCTTTTCACAGTGAAATGATGGTGTCCAGATACATGTGGATTAAAAATGAGTAAACATATTTTTTTTGCGGTTTGCTATTACATTTTGTTGCTAGTACATTTTGATTTGAAAGCAGGTTGTAAAAATGCTGAAAAAGCTGTTCTACTGCCAAAGTGGTACACTTGGCATATCTGCATATTCTTACACGACACACAGGTGTTGCTGCTGTTGCAAAGGGTTGCAGGGATACTATATGCACTTATTATTGTCTATAATATTTGGCTCAGAACTTTAAACGTTGATCAACACATGAAATCATCACCATTGATGTTGTATGTATATTATAATAAAAAAGTGTTTTAATTGTTTGTAAACTATGTGACAACTATTCTACATATTATTTCCTGTATTTTCTTGCATAATTATATTGACTAATAATATTACTACCTATCACTGGGTGATTGGGGCTGTAATTATATGCATTATATTATCAAATATGCATTTTTCATCTATGTGACATACAGATGTCATGTAGTGTTGTTAAAATAACAAATTAATGTCATGCAGGGGTCCACATCTTGTAAATGATCTCCATCTCCCTTAACCTTTGTACAATACAGACAGCTTAAGTTCAGTCAATGTAATCTGGCTACATCTGTCGCATAGATATTTATCAAATAGGTGTCATGTAGATGACACAAAGTTCATAATTATGTATACCAGTACATATAGAATGCATTGTACTAGATCCATGTCACAGTAATACTGTACAATTCATTCAACATAATGACACTTAACTTCATTTAATAATTTTAAACCGTCTTTCTCCCACCTTGTTAGATTTCCTTGTAATATGTTATGCTAATGAATTAAATCCTTAATTACGGTTAATTAGGGTAATGAAGTAAAAATTCAGTTGTACTGGGTACATATCATTTTTAGTTATTACACTTCATAATTAATTTGATATAATTTATGTCACTGCAGTTTGTTGCATGCATAAAAATACCACAAATAAGGCTAAACAATAATATAGAGACCTTTATCAGCTGCATTTTTGTTACTACAATTGTGTAATTCCATATAAATACAATTTTACCTGTAGTCTCTCCTTTTTCTGACTTCTCAGTTTCCTCATGATGTGGACAGTCTTCTCTGTTCAGTGTAACTAGACTTGCTCTGCCACGTCGACACCTCCTGCCACCCATTCCTCTCGATGCACTCTGCCCTCTTTTTGCACCTCTTCCTCTTCATGCGCTCCTTCTTTTCATGCCACCTCTTTCTCTTCCTGCATTTCTTTCCTCAGAACTATTGAAACTCTGTGGGTGAAAGGATGTGATGTTGTTAAATTTGCGTTTATAACCAATACAGTTTATGACATACATTTTATCACCACTTTAGAAAACAATTATATTGACATTGTTTGCTACATTATAAACAAGGAAAAGTCTACCGTGGTGGGACACACAAATGCAAAAGTTTTCACAGAAGATCGTGGCACTCAAGAAAATAAAATGTGCTGTCTTATTTACTTTTATTTTATAACAGTTATGCGCGAAAGAATCGCCAGTCTTATTCCGCGAAATGGGAACCGAAAACGAATGCATGCAAACCAAAATGATGTCAACAACTTCAAAAACTATTACGACATATAGACACTTATTATATATGGTTTAACCGATAGACCGTATACACGAAACAGGCCTTACACGTACGTCTTTCCTGGTATTAGATGATTACATGTAGGTCCCTAATTACGCTAGTAATACGATATAGGTAATAGGCAACGGCATGCTCGAGACGAACATAAATTATAATCGGACAAATCAAATGTACGAATAATATAGAATGCTTTTTGACGGACACGGTTTGTTGATAACAATCATTGAAATGAAGCAAATCTCAAACGAAGGTAATTTCTCAGACACAGTGACAAACGGAATATTTACGACAATTTGTGCTATTACGTACCTCCAACTCCGTTAACGAACCATCTGTTACTATGGAAGCCATGTTGCTTATCAGTGACAGGCGTTGACATAATACAAGCTCCGCCTCCTCGGGTCGCGACCTTCTCGGAACTTTCCGAAAGCTGTTCGGGAAGTGCACTAACCAGCGACGTCGAGTGTTGTAAGCGTCGAAGCGTCGATTTAAAAAATGCGTCTTCTTCATTTCGACACGTTTGGCCGGTCGGCATATGTTACAGTATATATGATTTACACTAAATAACACGATTTTATAATAAAACAATTGCTTTACGAACACCTACCGTACCTTTAAAAACACTCCAGCAAAATTATAAATATGATCATTTTCAAGGTAATTAAGTTAATTTTAAAATGACAGTTGTTCAACAATACTCTCGACAGAAAAAAACTGTGTTAGCGCTTTCCTGAATGTTGCCACCGAACTAGACGTAACAGCGTAACTAGACGTAACAGCGTAACGCCCACTTTACCATATTTCTATTTATCATATTGTTATAACTCAATCCAATTATTAAAATATTAACATTCTGTCATTGTAATTATTTACATATCAAACAAATTCACAGTTTGGGCAGATGTATACGGCTAGCATTAAACCATTTAGGTTCATGGCATAGGATGGGATAGAACCACACATGACCAAGTAGCGTTGTGCACAAGAATACTTGGCTATCAGTGAAACAGCAGAGGCACCTGATTACAAGTACAACTGAGGATGCCGTCCTTCTAGTATACGTGTCCGAAGTTTATATGATTCGCGCTACCAATGTTTGATGCAAACTTACAACATTTCGGTGTCCGCGAACTTTACGAAGTACTTTCAGCTCGCGTGGAAGGTACTTGTGGTAGTAGTTTTCTGGCGCTGTTCGCTTCTCAATTATCTTCACTGCGCACTGCGGAACAGTGACCGGGACACTGACCGGGACGGTGACCGGGACGGTGACCGGGACGGTGACCGAGACGGTGAACGGGACTGTGACCTGGACGGTGAACGGGACTGTGACTGGACGGTGACCGGGACGGTGACTGGGACTGTGACCGAGACAGTGACCGGGACGGTGACCGGGACGGTGAACGGGTCGGTGACCGGGACGGTGAACGGGACGGTGACCTGGACGGTGACCGGGACGGTGACCGGGACGGTGAACGGGACTGTGACTTGGACGGTGACCGGGATGTTGACCGGGACTGATGACCGGGACGGTGACCGAGACGATGACTGGGACGGTGACCGGGACGGTGAACGGGACTGTGACCTGGACGGTGACCGGGACGGTGACCGGGACGGTGAACGGGACTGTGACCTGGACGGTGACCGGGACGGTGACCGGGACTGTGACAGAGAAGGTGACCGGGACGGTGACCGGGACTGTGACCTGGACAGTGACCGGGACGATGACTGGGACGGTGACGGGGACTGTGACCGGGACTGTGACCGGGACGGTGACCGGGACGGTGAACGGGACTATGACCTGGACGGTGACCGGGACGGTGACCGGGACGGTGACCGGGACGGTGATCGGGACTGTGACCGGGACGGTGACCGGGACTGTGACCAGGACGGTGACCGGGACAGTGACCGGGGACAGTGACCGGGACAGTGACTGGGACAGTGACTGGGACACTGAACGGAACAGTGACCGGGATGGTGACTGGGACGTTGAATGGGACAGTGACTGGGACGGTGACTGGGACAGTGACTGGGACAGTGACCGGGACAGTGCCTGGGACAGTGACCCGGACAGTGACTGGGACAGTGACTGGGACAGTGACAGGGACGGTGACTGGGACGGTGACTGGGACAGTGACTGGGACGGTGACCGGGACAGTGACCGGGACTGTGACCGGGACGGTGACCTGGAAGGTGACCGGGACGGTGACCGGGACGGTGACTGGGACAGTGACTGGGACATTGACTGGGACAGTGCCTGGGACAGTGACCGGGACAGTGACTGGGACAGTGACTGGGACGGTGACTGGGACAGTGACAGGGCGGTGACTGGGACAGTAACTGGGACGGTGACCGGGACAATGACCGGGACTGTGACTGGGAAGGTGACCGGGACGGTGACAGGGACGGTGAACGGGACTGTGACCTGGACGGTGACCGGGACGGTGACCGGGGCGGTGAACGGGACTGTGACCTGGACGGTGACCGGGACTGTGACCGCGACGGTAACCGGGACGGTGACCGGGACGGTGACCGGGACGGTGACCGGGACGGTGAACGGGACTGTGACCTGGACGGTGACCGGGACGGTGAACGGGACTGTGACCTGGACGGTGACCGGGACGGTGACCGAGAATGTGACCGAGACAGTGCCCGGGACGGTGACCGGGACTGTGACCGAGACAGTTACCGGGACGGTGACCGGGACTGTGACTTGGACGGTGACCAGGACTGTGACCGAGACAGTGACCGGGACTGTGACCTGGACGGTGACCGAGACTGTGACCGAGACAGTGCCCGGGACGGTGACCGGGACTGTGACCGAGACAGTGACCGGGACGGTGACCGGGACTGTGACTTGGACGGTGACCGGAACGGTGACCGGGACGGTGAACGGGACTGTGACCGAGACGGTGACCGGGACGGTGACCGAGACAGTGACCGGGACTGTGATCGGGACGGTGACAGGGACGGTGACCGGGACGGTGAACGGGACTGTGACCGGGACGGTGACAGGGACTGTGACCAGGACGTTGACCGGGACTGTGACCAGGACGATGACCGGTACAGTGACCGGGACAGTGACTGAGACAGTGACTGAGACACTGACCGGGACAGTGACCAGGATGGTGACTGGGACGTTGAATGGGACAGTGACTGGGACGGTGACTGGGACGTTGAATGGGACAGTGACTGGGACGGTGACTGGGACGGTGACTGGGACGGTGACTGGGACGGCGACTGGGACGGTGACTGGGACGGTGACTGGGACAGTGACCGGGACAGTGACCGGGACAGTGCCCGGGACAGTGACCAGGACAGTGACTGGGACAGTGACTGGGACGGTGACTGGGACAGTGACAGGGACGTTGACTGGGACGGTGACTGGGACAGTGACTGGGACGGTGACTGGGACAGTGACCGGGACAGTGACCAGGACAGTGACCGGGACAGTGACCGGGACAGTGACCGGGACGGTGAACGGGACTGTGACCGAGACGGTGACCGAGACGGTGACCGAGACGGTGACCGGGACTGTGATCGGGACGGTGACAGGGACGGTGACCGGGACGGTGAACGGGACTGTGACCGGGACTGTGACCGGGACGGTGACCGGGACTGTGACCAGGACGGTGACCGGGACAGTGACCGGGGACAGTGACCGGGACAGTGACTGGGACACTGACCGGAACAGTGACCGGGATGGTGACTAGGACGTTGAATGGGACAGTGACTGGGACGGTGACTGGGACGGTGACTGGGACGGTGACTGGGACAGTGACTGGGACAGTGACCGGGACAGTGCCTGGGACTGTGACCGGGACGGTGACCGGGAAGGTGACCGGGACGGTGACCGGGACGGTTACTGGGACGGTGACTGGGACAGTGACTGGGACAGTGACTGGGACAGTGCCTGGGACAGTGACCAGGACAGTGACTGGGACAGTGACTGGGACGGTGACTGGGACGGTGACCGGGACAATGACCGGGACTGTGACTGGGACGGTTACCGGGAAGGTGACCGGGACGGTGACCGGGACGGTGACAGGGACGGTGAACAGGACTGTGACCTGGACGGTGACCGGGACGGTGACTGGGGCGGTGACTGGGACAGTGACTGGGACGGTGACCGGGACAGTGACCGGGACGGTGACCGGGAAGGTGACCGGGACGGTGACCGGGACGGTGACTGGGACGGTGACTGGGACAGTGACTGGGACAGTGCCTGGGACAGTGACCAGGACAGTGACTGGGACAGTGACTGGGACGGTGACTGGGACAGTGACAGGGCGGTGACTGGGACGGTGACCGGGACAATGACCGGGACTGTGACTGGGACGGTTACCGGGAAGGTGACCGGGACGGTGACAGGGACGGTGAACGGGACTGTGACCTGGACGGTAACCGGGACGGTGACCGGGGCGGTGAACGGGACTGTGACCTGGACGGTGACAGGGACTGTGACCGGGACGGTAACCGGGACGGTGAACGGGACTGTGACCTGGACGGTGACCGGGACGGTGAACGGGACTGTGACCTGGACGGTGACCGGGACGGTGACCGAGACTGTGACCTAGACAGTGCCCGGGACGGTGACCGGGACTGTGACCGAGACAGTTACCGGGACGGTGACCGGGACTGTGACTTGGACGGTGACCAGGACTGTGACGTGGACGGTGACCGAGACTGTGACCGAGACAGTGCCCGGGACGGTGACCGGGACTGTGACCGAGACAGTGACCGGGACGGTGACCGGGACTGTGACTTGGACGGTGACCAGTACTGTGACCGAGACAGTGACCGGGACTGTGACCTGGACGGTGACCGAGACTGTGACCGAGACAGTGCCCGGGACGGTGACCGGGACTGTGACCGAGACAGTGACCGGGACGGTGACCAGGACTGTGACCGAGGCAGTGACCGGGACTGTGACCTGGACGGTGACCGGGACGGTGACAGGGACGGGAACCGGTACGGTGACCGGGACGGTGACCGGGACTGTGACCGAGACAGTGACCGGAACGGTGACCGGAACGGTGAACGGGACTGTGACCGAGACGGTGACCGGGACGGTGACCGAGACAGTGACCGGGACTGTGATCGGGACGGTGACAGGGACGGTGACCGGGACGGTGAACGGGACTGTGACCGGGACGGTGACCGGGACTGTGACCAGGACGGTGACCGGGACTGTGACCAGGACGATGACCGGGACAGTGACCGGGGACAGTGACCGGGACAGTGACTGGGACAGTGACTGAGACACTGACCGGGACAGTGACCAGGATGGTGACTGGGACGTTGAATGGGACAGTGACTGGGACGGTGACTGGGACGTTGAATGGGACAGTGACTGGGACGGTGACTGGGACGGTGACTGGGACAGTGACTGGGACAGTGACCGGGACACTGCCTGGGACAGTGACCGGGACAGTGACTGGGACAGAAACTGGGACGGTGACTGGGACAGTGACAGGGACGGTGACTGGGACGGTGACTGGGACAGTGACTGGGACGGTGACTGGGACAGTGACCGGGACAGTGACCAGGACAGTGACCGGGACAGTGACCGGGACTGTGACCGGGACTGTGACCGGCCGCTAAGCGTTGCATAAAACACCCTCAATTAAGTTAGCCCATCACGAATCAGGTTCTTTGATGTTCAAATGCGTAGTACGTTAATAATTTAAGCAATGTGCGCAGTCGGTTTAATAAAAAGAGTACTCAGGTTTGTTAAAATCATCGAAATAATTTACTTTAATCGTTAGATCGGGTAACTTAAGAAATTGTTGTTATAGAACACAGAGCCGGAATTTTTTTGCCCTTTTTCGCCGAATGTTGACCGCATCCGGTTAACAATAATGTATTAGTTTTACCGATGATTTCACCAGACCTAAATAAAACATTTACACAAATGAGCTGGCAAGTGGACACTAGATGTGTTTGATCGTTGTGTGGATTGGTTGCAAAACGAGAAGTGTAACACTAATTGAGGAAGAACATTTAACTATATAAAGTTTGATTAATATTCATATTGTTTAGTATCAACCATATCTGCTCTAACATCGTGACCGCCAACATGTATTTTAATGAAACACATTTAACAAATCTACTTTGATCGTTATCCGCTTAATAATTTTGTTTGTCCGAATATCATGTTTTCATCGCATAATCGTAATTACTACATATTTGCCCATCACGTGGTCCCATAAACGCCCGATAAACGTTGTCCACAGCCACTGGACATTGTCCACAGTTGTTCTCGAATGTCGCGGTCAATATTCATATTCCCATCACGGCGAAATTACCCACATTACACTTGATAGATATTAGACTAGAATCATTTGATGAATAATAATTATTATACTTTGTACATTTAAATATATATATATATATATATATATATATATATATATATATATATATATATATATTCATTTACACGTTTCTTATCAAATCACAATAAGCACACTTTCGATCACCATTTTGCTATCGCTCTTACCTGCGCGTCGGACACACGATGGACAATTGCTGCCACCGTGCGGTCACTCTTGATCTTTTCCTCGGTCACTTCGCCCATACGCACTTGTAAGTGTGGGCGTCGGGCGATCGAAGCTCCGATGCGGTAACCATGGTAACGACACGCGGCCACGTGCTGAGCTAACATCAGTTGCTCCAATGTCCTGTCTTTGGAGTTGACCTGGTTAAATTGGGGCACTTCCGGTTCTGAAGAGCGACACCTGATGGTCAACTCAGATCGAACAGCTAGCGGTCTGTTCATGCGACGCGAGACACATTTCTTTATTGGCGTCAGCGACCTTTTGGCTATGTCCTCTTGTGAAGTCATTGCAGCTGCCACGTTAGACGGTGACAGTAAAGCCTGCATGAAAAAATCTACAAGGATTGTTTGGTAGAATCATCGCGGGAGATATACAGACTAATGCTATTACATTGCACCCTACTGGGTATGCTACTAGAAGCGAGTGTGAGTTAGTGAGTGAGTGAGTGAGTGAGTGTGTGTGTGTGTGTTTGTGTGTGTGTGTGTGTGTGTGTGTGTGTGTGTGTGTGTGTTTGTGTGTGTGTGTGTGTGTGTGTGTGTGTGTGTGTGTGTGTGTGTGTGTGTTTGTGTGTGTGTGTGTGTGTGTGTGTGTGTGTGTGTGTGTGTGTGTGTGTGTGTGTGTGTGTGTGTGTGTGTGTGTGTGTGTGTGTGTGTGTGTGTGTGTGTGTGTGTGTGTGTTGATTGAAGTGATGGTGTAATTGCATCGTTGTTATGTTACGCTAAGGGGCTGACTTATTCGTGACGTTTGGTTAATGAAGTTATAGTTATTTTAAACACTGTCAACGGCCGGTAATAAACGGATTATCGGTGTAATGCTTTGCCATGCATCATAATTTGGATTATAGAACAGCCCGCATGACACACCTTGTCTCACCTTGTCTTCTGGTGAACAGAAGAAGAAATTAAATAATATTATCCAGTTTCCGGATGAAGGCAATGGTTGCCGAATCGAAGAAATGAGTTGAGTTTAATAGTTGTGTCACAAAACAATTTAGCCTATGTGTGCGGTTTCGGTTTATGCAATATTAACAATAACGCACCTTCTTTCCGTGACTAACGCCTTTCACTGAATCAGTGTTTTTCGCACTTAACTCTGTCGTGATGTTATTACAAATGTGCACGTTATATTTGTAACGAATTAATTACACACTAGATTGGTGAAATTCACAGTGTTACGCGTACATACACATACACATATACGTCCATAACTACCGGATGTCATAGTATGACGTAGCATACATCCCATAATGCAGCGGGTTCACAGTGACGTCCGGTTTCACCAAAAGTATATTTATTCTGCCAAACGTATAAAAACATTAGCCTACTGGTTCGATTTTGTTGCACGCCTGTGACAGTGTTTTAATTCAAAGTTAATTTTCAGGTCATGTATGATTTTTGTAATTCGTGATTTTTATACAGGAGTCTCCGCTAAAGGTTGGCTAATCACTTCCGGCCACACCAATTTGACTCTGTTTAGAAGAGACATCCCAGGCAAAATGACATTTAAAAAAAATAAATTACTCAAAATGTGTTTCCACTCTATTCCGCTAGCTTTGCATATTTACTAACCATCAGCTTTTATAGCAGTTACATACTTCTAAATCAGTGTTATTCATGGATAAAGCATGCCTCTTTCAAGTAACAAATCCCGTTTTTCAGACTTTAACGGGCGTTTGCGAAAAAATTTTTTTTCCAATTTGGAATCATCATATCACTGGTAATAGTGAACCTACACCAATGAAGTTTTGGCTGATGTACTCCTCGTTGTCTTCTTTATGCAAACATATTTTATGTATAGTTTTATTGTGATCTCTTCTGATTCTAGTATGCGGTTAATTCACATAAGCGGTTAATTCACAAAAGCGGCGCGTTTTAATATAGCAGGAATAGGGAATGCATCTGCTAATAATTATTATATGTCACACACACACACACACACACACACACACACACACACACACACACACACACACACACACACACACACACACACACACACACACACACACAAACACGCGCGCATGCACGCACGCACGCACACATAAGCGTGCAGAATAATGTGACATCTTGCGCGCTTTTAACAGTTTGTTTCAAATCGTTAACAACCTACTTGCACGCTTCCATTGGAAGACTCATTATATTACACTCACCTTGCTTACCAAACTTCAAATGAACGATGATTCACCGAATAATATGTTCTCAAATTGTCCTGTATCACCGCTCACTGAACACGCACAATAAGCAAGGCTCAAATCCAGGGCTCGTGACACGGTGATGTGCATTGGTTGCTAAATTGTCCACCAATCCCAATGAGAACGAATTTCCGGCTTAAGGTATGCGCCTACCCTGAAATCGAGCGAACTGCGTAACGGCCTGCGAAATCGTCGGTGGATCCAGGGGATATTCTTCAGGTGCCCCCTTTATTTTGGTATTTTTCATGAAGTCAGAATTAGTTGTCAAGACCCCGCGAGGTGACGAAATCCTCACCTTGTTCCCCAGAAGAGGACAGTTCTATAATACAAACGTGGGACATTGCCACAAGTAACTGCAACACGCAAGTTAGCCGTTGTCAATAAATGTTTTTACACAAGAGGCTCTTTATAATATAATTGTTACCACATCAATAATATAATATAATTACAGTGAAGTTGCACAAAGACAGAAGTTGCAGGCAGGCAGTGGTGTAGACTGGAGAGGGATTCCCTCTCAGCCAAGGGTTGGGTACACTGGTGAGTTGCTGATAGGTGTTGTAAGATTGGCTGGAACTGGTAGACTGTCAGGGTTTAATATTGATTGTTATAATAAAGATTAATGTTGATTAATACAGTGAAGTTTTAGTTGTTAGTTCTTCTTTACATCGGTACCCCACGTTGTCGTAATAATATTTATTTAGAGAGAGACGAAATCGCCGCTACGACAAATTTGTCGAGAATCCGGGTAAGGGAATTTTTCAAATTTCTCTGGTTATTTCTTAGTTTTGTTTTATTAAATAAAAAATATGGGTATTATGACTATTATCTTGAGTAAACCCGTTATAGTGTATGGTAAAGTAAACTGACGTGCAGTCCAGCCATCCGAACCGCAGTTCTCACCCAGCCCAAGACTGCAATGAGAGACATGTGACCGCAGAGATGTGACTGTAGGAAATGTGACCGTAAAGACGCGACTGCTGGAGAAGCGACCATGAGAGACAGGCAGTAGTGAAAGAAACGACTGCGAGAAACAGGCGAGTGCGGGAGAAGCGACCGCGAGAGACAGGCACTAGCGGAAGAAGCGACCGCGAGAGACAGGCAACAGCGGGAGAAGCGACCGAGAGAGACAGGCACTAGAGGAAGAAGCGACCGCGAGAGACAGGTAACTGCGGGAGAAGCGACCGCGAGAGACAGGTAACTGCGGGAGAAGCGACCGCGAGAGACAGGCACTAGCGGAAGAAGCGACCGCGAGAGACAGGCAACAGCGGGAGAAGCGACCGAGAGAGACAGGCACTAGCGGAAGAAGCGACCGCGAGAGACAGGTAACTGCGGGAGAAGCGACCGCGAGAGACAGGTAACTGCGGGAGAAGCGACCGCGAGAGACAGGCAACTGCGGGAGAAGCGACCGAGAGACACAGGCAATAGCGGAAGAAGCGACCGCGAGAGACAGGCAACTGCGGGAGAAGCGACCGCGAGAGACAGGTAACTGCGGGAGAAGCGATCGCTAGAGACAGGCAATAACGGGAGAAGTGACTGCGAGAGACAGGCAACTGCAGGAGAAGCGACCGCTAGAGACAGGCAATAGTGGGAGAAGCAACTGCGGGAGAAGCGACCGAGAGAGACAGGTAACTGCGGGAGAAGGGATCGCTAGAGACAGACAATAGCGGGAGAAGCGACCGAGAGAAACAGGCAACTGCGAGACCGGAGACTGCAGGAGAAGCGAACGCATAAGATGCGCGGCCTGCAGCAAACATAGAATGCTGTGGCAATGGAGAATGCAGGCCATATGGACACCACATATAGCAGACGGTGCCAATGATAGACCTGAAGCAGGTGGTGCAGCCTAAGATAAAACAGGGAACTGTCTGGCCATTAGGTAAAGAGTTAGTAGAGCCAGTAAAGTAGAAAATAGAGTAAAGAAAATAATAACAAAATAAATGTCCGTAAATTATGTTTGTAGATAATGTATAAAAATGACAATGAAATACTCTTAGACAACAGGATAAGATAGGGAGATGAGGTAATGTAAAAACTGTTAGTTTAAAATTTATGTGACATGATGTAGAGAGAAAATAATATGCACTTCTGAAGAGAAGGAATAATGCGTAGATAGATGTGTCAAAGAGTACCCGGGAAAGCACAGCGTAGATACAGGGGTCAGAGAGTACCCGGGAAAACACAGCATAGATATAGGGGTCAGAGTGTACCCGGTAAAACACAGCTTAGATAGAGGGGTCAGAAAGTACCCGGGAAAACACAGCATAGATAGAGGGGTCAGAGAGTCCCCGGGAAAACACAGCGTAGATAGAGGGGTCAGAAAGTACCCGGAAAACACAGCATAGATAGAGGGGTCAGAAAGTACCCGGGAAAACACAGCATAGATAGAGGGGTCAGAAAGTACCCGGGAAAACACAGCATAGATAGAGGGGTCAGAGAGTACCCGGGAAAACACAGCAGAGATAGAGGGGTCAGAGAGTACCCGGGAAAACACAACTTAGATAGAAGGGTCAGATAGTACCCGGGAAAACACAGCATAGATAGAAGGGTCAGAAAGTACCCTGGAAAACACAGCGTAGATAGAGGGGTCTGAGAGGACCCGAAAAAATATATAGATAGTAAATGTGGTTAGAGGGGTGGGGTGGGATAGTAAGTGTGGTCAGAGGGGTTGCGTGGGGTGTTAGGTTCCGACTCCAAGTAAACTTCGGTTGTGTGTTGTTGTCAGAGCGATACCTCTACCAGACTCCCAACAATCCGTCGCCGTCCGTCCTTAAGTCGAGGCAGGGAGAGATGAAGGTCGACCTCCAGATGGACATAGGCGTCATGAACAATTGTCCAGACTGCCGCATGTTCGTAAACTTCCAGTGCGTCAGCAACGAATGCCACGTAAGTTACAATAACGTATTCACCCGTGGTTATAAGTTGGGTTTCATTATATATATATATATATATATATATATATATATATATATATATATATATATATATATATATATATATATATATATATATATTGTGGTTATATGATATGCTTTTTTATATTTTGTGAAGCACTAGTACCTATTATTTACGATAATTATGTCCAAATGCGACGACAAATTTTAATTGAACGGGTGGATGATGTGATAGGGCTCATTATAATATATTTGTTACCACATCAGTTTTATAATATAGTTATATTATTAGTTTGATATAAGTTTTACTTATTATATCTAACTACATTTCTTAAGTATCCTGTCAGTGTCTGTGCTGGGGTGTCTGTTCTGGGATGTGCTAGATAAGAACCAAGGTGCAGAGTCACCAGATTGATAAGTATAGGTGTTAATTAATTACCCATGGACTGCTGCTTCATGAGAAACACGTGGTGTTGGAACTAGAAGGCGGGAAAGTAAGATGTTTGGCTAGTGAGTGTTTGGTCAGCCAGGCTAGGATGTTGTGTAGTGTTGTGGACAAGGAGAAAGACAGTGAAGTTGCAGTCAGGCAGTGATGTAGGCTGGGGAAGGTTTCCCTCTCAGCCAAGGGCTGGGAACTCTGGTGAGCTGCTAATATATGTATTAAGTTTGCTGGAACTGGTAGTCTCAGGGTTTAATATTGATTGTTATAATAAAGATTAAGGTTTATTAATACCGTGACGTTTTATTTGTTAGTTCTTCTTTATATTCAGTCAGAAAATCTGAAACGTTTAAAATGTCGGCCCTTTGGCAATGTGATATTGCAGTATGAAGTGGATTTGAAAATGCGTAGGCATTTTGGTGATTACATTCTCGAAACACCGCAGGCGTGTTAATAGTTTTCGAAATCTCTCCATGTTGAGGTTAGGCGCGTTTGCGACATCAGTCATTCTCCTTAGAACGTATAATTTGAGTGCCAATTGCATGAATTCTAATTTTGAATTATTTGGGCTGAACAAACGTTCGTGGCCACCACAGTTGAACCAGATGAGAACTCTCTATACTAGTTGAGTCCAATGGGGATGACATTTGGAAAGAAGGCAGGGTCCAAAATGAGCAAGATCAGCCTTTTCTTCTTGTCCCGATGTTCGGGTCGCTGCAATCGCCGAATCGAAATTCATAAAAAAGTGTTTTTATGGCGTATTTTTCTTACTGTTCATCCTCAGTAACCAAATAACGGTGTCGTGACAGAGCAAACATGATGAGCTTACACAGATCTCTTTTTTCTCGAATTTTCACCGTGTCCTTGATTTTGATGTCATTCCTGTTACTCGACAACAAAGAGCCACTCTCCTCACCAAACACGTACCGATCTCGTTCAAGTTTTCCCAATAGATGGCGCCTCGTTTCGGGAACTACTGTGATAGACCATCATAGCGTCTAATTCATCGTGTTGAATTGTTTACCCAATAGATGGCGCCTCGAGTCGGGAACTACTGTGATAGACCATCATGGCGTCTAATTCATCGTGTTGAATTGTGTAAGTGTCACCTCATTCATCATGGTTAGGTTAATTACATTTCCTTACTGTTACTTCTCTAATTCTGTGGACAATCATTAAACTTCCATGCATGGTCACACTGCTGATTTCTAATATTTTGGAAAAGGTATATAATCTAGGACTTAAATAATTATTCTTCAGTTTATTCTTCTTATTCTATTCTGTCATTTATGAGGATTATGGCAAAAATGGACACCTTCTATTTGCTGTATTACATATACACACTGTTTTTAATGACGAACTTTCCTCCCAGTTAGGGAGATGCGAGAATGTTTGTGTGCGTGCTTTGACATGCATGGCATGGTGTATAGAGATACATATAGTTTTGAAAATTCAAGATTATGAATGATAATTATATAGTGTGCATAATTTACACCAAACTATTAATATATTTAATACATGTCTAGTATTTGAATGATCATCTGTCGCTTAGACCTGTTGTGGTTGTTTTGTAGTCATTCCTGTTTTCCCAATAGATGGCGCCTCGTGTCGGGAACTATTGCGATAGACCATCATGGCGTCTAATTAATCGTGTTGAATTGTGTAAGTGTCACCTCATTCATCATGGTTAGGTTAATCACATGTCATTACTGTTACTTCTCTAGTGCAGTTAGACCTGGGAGGACATGTACGACAGATAAACTGATGAATCTGAGCAGTGCACGTTCCGCCATCACGTCATTTTGAGTTGTTCAGAATGGGGAGTTTCTTCTTTAGAGGGGACTGAAGGTCAAGTCGTCATTACTGTTGCAGTCATTCCTGTTAGCCTGATTCGGTAACTGAAATGACGAGCGGTAACGAGAATGGCGATGAATGGAAATATATCATATCATCGTCGACTTTGGATTACAATACTTAGTAATATTCGTCATTCAGTAAGGTTTACATGTCTACCTGCAGTATGCACTAATATCATCTACATATAATTCGTGCAGTCCTAATTTGTCGTTAATATCCATTTTGTATGGTCGGAGCCAGTACCCTTAATAAAGAACTGTCATCTAAGCGAGTTTTATTATGTGACAGACGTAAAACGAAGCTTTCATGTTTTCAGCTTGGCAGATAAAACGGGTAAAGTTAGCAACAACAAAAAAAACAATCTGCTGCTGAAAAACAGCGTGCATATAGAGCGCAGCGTGACGGAGATCCCAAAAGACACGATCTGTATGTAAAAATAAATGGTTACCAGCAAAATGAACCACTATATATTATTCTTATTTATTTGCAGCAAATCTACTCTACTGACGTGGAGGAAGGGGTTGTCGTCGAAGGGACGGCCGCGTCCAAAGATGTCATGGTGAGTACATTGGTCAACGTAACGTCGAAGACTAGAAGTGCATGCCATGCCGCCTCTACACTTCCTGTTGTGTCGTAATCCTACTCATTTATGTCGTATTCACGTTACTTAAATAATGCTACTAAACGTGTATAAGGTGATTCCTGCATATTTTTATTTGAAGACAGCTCCACAATGAATTCACAAAATCAGATGTGAGCCTGGTATAAATATATTCTTAGAATTATGTGCTTTGTCCTACCAACATTTGACCACATAAGACATCTTTAAAGTTGCTCGTAGGGTGGACCCGTTGCGATCGTGGAAGGTGGAGGCATCGACATCGCAATCGGAAAGTGGTGTTGTGCTGAGTACGAGGGTCAGCCTTACCCAGGCATCATCACGCAGACAGATGAGCAGACGAACAGACTGCTTGTGTTGTATCGGGCCCAACAGGTTTTTCTGGCCAGTGATGTGAGACCTCTGTTGGACAGCTTTGAGAGGGTGATGTCATTTTTGACGAGCCGAAGCAAGTGACCAAGAATCGGCGACACGTCCAGGTCGACCGAACCAACTGGAGGCTATTGTCAGATGACCAGACGAAATCTTGGCCACTGAATGTGCCCTGACCTCGTTACAAGGGCTCTGTTGAAATTTGTTTTCGTTTTTGAACGTTCTGTAATTTTAGTGACATTATATTTTCGATTTTGAACAATTGGATTGTTTGAATGTTGCAATTAAAATGCTGACTATCATTTTTTTATTATATTCCAGGGGGCAAGCACCTGAATAATGTTCTCTTCGTTTATCTGTGAACTGCTTTTATTTTATGTCATTCCTGTTACTATCAGTCATTCCTGTTACTCTTGTGAAATGTTAAAAAATATGATCCAAGTTCTCTCCACCTCTGCCGCGGCTCCGCATGGGTATGAAAGAGACAGTTGGATTTGTTGAAGTCTAGTAGTTATGTTACCGCGAGCCTTTTCCAAAGCATATCGCTCAATCATGTTTAGACATTGACCCCATCGTATTTGTTACTGTAAAATTTCGCAATTCCCCACGGAACTCGTTATGCTCAAGGGCGTAACAGGAATGACATAAAAGGCGGATATGGCAATTGTCTAATTAAAGTACAGGACGATAGAAAGGGTAGCGAGTACTACTCACAGTATTTTCCTGTCGTAGACAAATACATCAATCATAAAAACTGTTTACCTTAAAAATATTTCTCTAAAGATCTGGTCGGATTTCCTCATCCTATTTTATACGTTCTACGGAGAATGGTCGACGTGATTAAAAGAGCAGGAGGCAAGTTATTTTCACCAAACTGTTCAGCACATTGGTAACATATTGCCAGTGCCAGTGGATGTCAAGAAGGTTTAGAATGTCTGATGGTCACTTGTTCTTTCAATCGTGCAAAACGTTCACATCTGCCACCAATGGGAAAAATAGCTGTGGTTCGCTCCCTTCTTTCTTCTGCAGAAAGTTTCACCACGCTCTGTACATATAAAGTGCTACTGCTGAGTGAACGTAGGTGTGGTGACCGCGAGATGCAGGCCAGACGTCATTGTCCTCTTAATTATATACTTGATTTGCTTTATACAAATAACGTAGTATTCCCACCAGCGTCAACTGCCATCAATACAACGTTTCTTTGTGTGTTTTTCTTTCAGTGCACCAGTTTCTTTCATCCATGTTAATGTTGGGTTATTAGTGGTGGTTGATGTCTGGTTGTTTAAACACAAACAATAGTAGACGCCGCAGTATGTAAAGGGTTCTTTCATCCATGTTAATGTTGGGTTATTAGTGGTCGTTGATGTATTGTTGTTTAAACACAAAAGCAAATTACGGCTAATTCTGCATAGCTAAAATAATCTTCACGACAAGACAAATTTTCTCAGATGAAACGGCGTCATTGTTAGCTATCAGACATTTTACAACCCACGCTAATGGATAATTGCATGCAATAAAATAAAGCAGTATTATGTGTGAAATTTTAAATGATCACACTTAATTGACGCCGAGTTACACATAAATGTTTCGAAATACCTCTGTATACGAGCAAAACCATGTTTTAACACTGCATTAAATTCATGTTCCGTAATTATGGATTTATTTTTTAATAACACGCACTCATAAATTTGCAGGCTAATGACGTTTGACAATTAAACCATCACATCATTTTCCATTCCTCTGAAAAGGATTTGCTGAATAATATAGAGAATGTGTGTGGCCATTTTTTTGTCCAATTTTAAATTATCACAATTAATTGACGCCGAGTTACACATAAATGTATCGAAAAACCTCTGTATACGAGACATAACAGCAAAACCATATGTTTTAACACTACATTAAATTCATGTTCCGTAATGATTGGTTTATTTTTTAATAACACGCACTCATAAATTTGCAGACTAATGACGTTTGACAATTAAACCATCAAATCCTTTTCCATTCCTTGGAAAAGGATGGGCTTAATAATATAGAGAATGTATGTGGCTATTTTTTTGTCAAATATTTGTTAGTCTCTTTGTGTACAAAATATTTCAATTGTAATTGAATTGTACACATTGTCGTACAAATAAATATATATTTTGCTAGTATTACTACACTACCGTGGCTCTTGTTTGCAGTAATGATGATACAGAATTAAGACGATTATGTGTTGTTTTAATCAATTGTAGCATACTCGATTTTGTTATTAAAAGTTGCATTACTACAGTTGTTTGAGTCAATATGCCAATAAATAGCACATGACATATGTTTAATATTGTCTTTTCGTTTGGACAATTTCAGACAAACCGCATTTTCTTCGTTCGAATAGGCCTACCTACAGGTGTAAATGAAACAAAATCCGCTGCGTTTTGCCGAAACTCTAGACTCAAAAGCACTTGCACATCGTCTACTGTAAATTTGATATTCGAAGTTATGCTTATGTGACGAATACAAACAAAATATATAGCACTACTTTATCACGATTTTTATATTTTCAGCAAATCCGTATTAAAACGGCACACGGCCAAAGGCCGTATTCTTCCCCAAAATCCATATTATATATGGAAAATTCGTACGACGTCGCATGTCTGACTTTTGGGTTGATTTCATTAGACCCTGTCTCGCTTAAAATCAGATTATGGGTGTCCCAAAATTGCACCATTTCAAGTGTTTTGTCTAAAAAAACGTCAAATGCCGCACCCCCCCCCCCGAAGCAGTTCACGCCTCGTTTCGCGCCTTCGGCGCTTCGTACGTTACCTTGGACCCCCACTTTTTTTAACCCTGGATCCGCCCCTGTATATATATATATATATATATATATATCAAGCTCTGTGGTAACCTTTAGCTGAGCCAACTAACTATGTACAATTATTCGTAATTGGTCAGTTTAATATTGGCGTGTACTCAAACAGACACCAGCCATCGCTAATAACCTAAAGTTATGAAAGAACTTGTTTTTATATTGGCGGCTTCTTGTATTCTTTGCGGTTTGGACTTGGAACTTATGCCATGTAAGAAAAACACTTGGTGGAAATAATACGTTATTGCTACTCTGCATATCAATTAAAACATTAAGAGGACAACGACCTTAACTCGATCCTCGACAGATAAACTAGTGTTTTTACCCACACCCCACAGTCTGTCCTACCCACCTGTGTTCACTCACTGAGCTGTATCACTGACTACAGAGCGCGGTGAAAATTTTCGACGCCAAGGTGTCCCTCGGCACATTCGCTGGAGCTATTGTTGCCGCGTTCGAGTGCGTGCCAAGTCACGATATGTAAATACAGTTCATCACCCCGGAGAACTCGTTTTATCAGTCGAGAATTGGAAACCCCAGTTGACGACTCGTATATACGATTACGAGTTCACGGCGGGCGTGAACTTTATCTACAAATCATGAACTGGTTTTCACGAGAGGTACGGGCGCATTTGAACGCAGCATATCTTATTGCGTTTTTTTGAAAGACTCCACTCTTACGTCTACGGGAGCGCAGTATGAAAGCCAGACCTATTCCCGGACCTGGACGCGGGTACTGGAAGCATTACTATGAAAACACAGTATACTGTATGTCCTTTGAAATGTATATCGTGGTATATGACATGTTACTAGCATAATGTATGTGTGTAATGTCGCATAAAGTATTTTTTCCTTTACAGAGGACCCGGGCCTCAGCTACTATAGAGTTTTGCAAGGGCCTATACTTCGACTCTCTTCGTAACTAAAAATCTCAATGTATACCCCTACTCGTGATGGTTTTGTCATTGTATTAGCTTCTACAGCTTACAGGTTTTAGGTACATTTAGACGTTTTTAATTGCTGTTGTAAATACGCATATAGATTTATATGGTTTTATGTATACGTATGTACTTCGGTGGTTAACCCGCATTTAAATTTACTTTTTTGTTTTGTTTTCAAAAATGTTTTTAAAAATATATAAATAAAAAAGCATATTCTTTTGTCTTGACAATAAACAAACTTGTATGTATAGCAGAGTGTTTGTAAATACATGTATGTATACTATGTGTTTTATTATATAGGAATTTATATATATATATATATATATATATATATATATATATATATATTGTGTGTGTGTGTGTGAGTGTGTGTGTGTGTGTGTGTGTGTGTGTGTGTGTGTGTGTGTGTGTGTGTGTGTGTGTGTGAGTGTGTGAGTGTGTGTGTGTGTTTGTGTGTGTGTGTGTGTGTGTGTGTGTGTGTGTGTGTGTGTGTGTGTGTGTGTGTGTGTGTGTGAGTGTATGAATGTGTGTGTGTGTGTGTGTGTGTGTGTGTGTGTGTGTGTGTGTGTGTGTGTGTGTGTGTGTGTGTGTGTGTGTGTGTGTGTGTGTGTGTGCCCTGTGTGTACCGTGTGTGTACCGTGTGTGTACCGTGTGTGTACCGTGTGTTTGTACCGTGTGTTTGTACCGTGTGTGTGTTTATGTGCGCGCGTGCGTGCGTGAGTAAGTATGTGTGCGCGCGCGCCCAAGTGTGTGTGATCACGTGCAGTAAGAAATAGCAATCGTAATCGTCACTGGGGGGACGGAGCTGGATGTCTTCCGAAACGTTGTCGAAGCAGCTGAGCAACATCACTTCTGTCTGTGCTCTCATCAAATGCAATCGACCAAGCAAGGCAAGCTCGCAGCTTACTCAACAATTGCTTGAAGACGTCGCCACTCAGATCCTCAGTGTCGGCTGAAAGCGGTAGTTTGCTAATCTGTTCGACAATTTTCTCTTTGTTCGGAAAACCCGCAAACATAACTTCAGCACCAGCCTGGAATGCCTTTTTAACAATTCGGTGTGAACAAACGACACCTGGTGTTGAGCTAGGGTGTGACAGATGCGATAGCTAGCTTCTTTGAGATGACTCGCACCTTGAGCAAAAACCGACATTCTACTCGACCACGTATGCATCTAAGCGTTTCTTGAACTCGTTCAGCCTCTCACGTTTCCCCGGATAAGCACTTTCAAAATCCTTCTTATTCGAGTCGTAATGTCGTTTCACATTGTACCTCTTCATTTCAGCGACGCTCTCGCGACAAATAAGGCATGGCTTTTTGGTCGTATTCGCCATAGCAAAAAAATTAACTCATACTCCCAGTTGTCATCGAACAATCGTTAGCCAGAAGTATCAATTCGACGTTTCTTTTCAGCAGATCAGGGTTCGCAACAAAACACGATTTACAGTGTAATTATTGTAATACAACAATATATAATCAACGTTGATGTTACAGTAGCTAGAACGGTTAAAACAGCTACGCCGCTACAGCCTTCTGAGTCGACACGCGTTTTCTATTTTTTTTTATTACACCACGTCTACACAGCAACATCATTACTGTTAAAAATAGACACCCTGTAAATGCATGCGTCGTCCCACGCGAACTATTTCAAACAATTTAATAATGTCGCCATTGTGCATTGTATAAAAGCAGGCAATTTGCCAACTTTGAGATTGACGGGCAATTTAGTAACCACTGCAGGACGCATTGCCACGTCGTTCATGGAAAATACAATGTTTATTCCGTTACTGCGCATGTTCAGCTAGTGTAATTAAAACGCGACGATACGGTATATATTTGAGAACGAATTGGCCGGTGAATTCATCATTCACCTATCTCGCACAAGTTCGCCAAGGTAAGATTAATGGGTCTGCCTATGGGTACGAATGTTCACAAATTGACCAAGGCTGTTAGGCGCACAGCAAGTTGTCACTACGGTATTCTGCATGGGTATGTCTGCGCTTGTGTATGCCTTTATGTGTGTCTGGGTACGCGTCAGTATAAGTGTGTATGCATGCTCTTGAATGTAAAAGTGCGTTGTATATGTGCACGCACGCACGCACGCACGCACGCACGCACGCACGCACGCACGGACAACCGTAAATAATGTCGTCCACAACATGTATGTGTAGTATAAACACACAACGACACAAGATATATCTTCTTAAAACCTCGTCTCAGTTATGGTTTGTCGGGTGATAAACATTTTGTCTGACAACAAACAAGAGGTCCGCAACAATTTAGTTCTTTTACAATTAAAAAGGTGACAGTTTGATTAACCAATATGCTGACGTTGATGAAGTGGGTTTTGTTCTCCAATTATCTATGGACAAAATACTTGCGATCACAATTACATATCATAGAATAAAAAACCAAATGTTTCAGATTAAACTATATTATTATATTAATAACCATGATGGACCTTTTAAGAAATTGTGGTTTAATTTAGACATTGATTGAAACTTCGACAAAGCAGAACCAGTGGAACTTCGAATTACGAAAATCTAAGCGCGTGACTACAGCTAGGCCACTTTGATGTGTCAATATCAAAATATTAACATGTACTTAATTATGTTGAAGGTCCACGTGATACGTCGATATATGATTAATTTGACGTCTAATTAATGAAACATGCACATTCATACAACATCCAGTATTATCTTCAACATGAATATTTTCCTTCTTGAAATATAGCACATAAAGCAGCAAACAAAGCAGCTCGAATCCATGCAAAGACGAGCAATGCACATAATCTTCTGAAATGTTTCTTATTTTCTACATTTTACTTGTAACTAACACAAAGCCTAATTTTTATTTTTATAATCTAATGAACTATTAATGTATTGCTTACACATTTATTATTCAGCCTTTATGGTTGCAGAGCGTAATAAAATTATTATTATTATTATTATATATTTATATATATATATCTTTCTTTACCAAAATATATATTATATATATATATATATATATATATATATATATATGTATCTATATATATATATATATATATATATATATATATATATATATATATATA
>OY759269.1:50060422-50062922 GCA_963662155.1 Lamellibrachia columna | reverse complement strand
CACACACACACACACACACACACACACACACACACACGAACGCACACACACACACACACACACACACACACACACACACACACACACACACACACACACACACACACACACGCACACGCACGCACACTCACATACACACACACGAGCGCACACACCCACATACAGAAGTCCCTCTCTTTTAAAACCATCCCTTCAGGTAAACTGCGATGGCCTTATAAGGGGGGGGGGGAGGTTACCTCTCGGTCTTATCGTGGGAAATCCTTTGCTGCTTGGCAAAGTGGCATATGGTGAGGAAGTAGAATCTAGTGAAGAGTTGACTTCTCGTGACAGGGGCCTTATAAGAGGGTTAGGGGAAACAGTATATTTGAAGTTTGTGATTCGGATTTTTACCTTTTTAATGAAACTCAAATCGCAGTTAGCAAGTGCATTGTCCTGAAAACCTGTAATTGTGTACAATGTTTCAGCGACACACGTGTTGCCTGACAGATAACAATGATGCCGTTTGATATAAGAGAATACGTCTGGTCGTTGAGATTATTTTAGCTGTGCATAATTAACCCTAACTTATTTGTTTAATCAATCAGACATTAACCATCACCAATGAGCCAGCATTAACACAGACGAAAGAGCACATTTATATACTGGCGGCTTCTACTATTGCTGCGCGTTGGCTTGTACAAAGACATGTTGTATTGGTGGCAATTGATGTGGCGCGAATAATGCGTTATTTGTATAATGCGCATTAAATATATATAAAGAGGAAGTTGACGTCCCCGTATCTCCGTTCAATCAGCAGTAGTGTGTGTGTGTGTGTGTGTGTGTGTGTGTGTGTGTGTGTGTGTGTGTGTGTGTGTGTGTGTGTGTGTGTGTGTGTGTGTGTGTGTGTGTGCGCGCGCGTGTGTGTGTGTGTGTGTGTGTGTGTGTGTGTGTGTGTGTGTGTGTGTGTGTTTGTGTGTGTGTGTTAGCAGAGAGCGTGATGACACGTCGTAGAGACGACGGAAGGCGCAAACCACAGTTATTTTTTTTTATCAGTGGCAAATGTAAACGTTTTGCGTGATTTAAAGAACACGTGACCATAACACATTCTAAACCTTTGTTTGTTTGAACAGTTCTGAACAGTTTGGTGAAAATAACGTAATTCCTGCTCTTTTAATCATGTCACCAATGCAGTTACCATCAAAATGAGCAGATTTAAAAAAAAAATTAATACGCCTGCGGTATTTCGAGAATATTATCACCAAATGCCTACGCGTTTTCAAATGTACTTCATACTGCAACATCTCATTGCCAAAAGTCCGATATTTTAAAAGTTTCCTGTGTGAATACTGTTACATCTTGTGGCAAATGAAATCATTGGCATCGGCTAACTATCGTATGACAGTACTTATGACAATGTCTCACGTTTTTGTGTTAGAAATGTCCTCTTCTGAGGAACACGTGTAGGAGTACGTCACCTCGCGTTGTCTTTACAATTAATTCTGACTCGAAGAAAAAGATCCTGCCACACGAAGGACTGATCAATCCGCCGAGTAACGTAATTGAAAGGAATTATACGCGGTCCACTGTTGTCTGGTTGTTAATAACATTGATGGATGTCTCCTTGTTGGTTCACTTTGGGTGGAGCTTGGCTTCCGAGATCAAAGAAGTGGTTTGTTGCCTTCTGAAAACAAAGCAGGGATAAAGTTAGGGACATGGAAGTTGAAATTCTTTGACATCAAAAAGAAGTCCATGGGTGAATATTTAAACTGACGGTGGCCTAGGGCTATGAAAGGCGCTGGCCTTATTTAGAACACATTTCTTCTTTAGGATTTTACCCCGATTTTAAACTGCTCAACATTCACGTTGTATATAATCAAAACACACCGACAATGCTCCTGAGTGGGATTATGCACACCCGCACGGAAGCGCACACGCGTGCGCACACACACACGCACAACCGTAAATAATTAGATGTCCTCCACAACATGTTTGTGTAGTATAAACACACAACGACACAAGATACATCTTCCTTAAAACCTCGTCTCAGTTGTAGTTTGTCCGGTGATAAACATTTTATCTGACAGCAAACAAGAGGCCCGCAAGAATGTAATACTTTTACAACTAAAAAGGCGACAGTTTGAGTGACCAAAAAACTTGTCATACTCACGTTGATAAAGTGGGTTTTGTTCTCGAATTATCTACAGACAAAATATGTGCGATCATAATTATATATCATGAATCAAAAACCAACTCTTTCAGAATATTTAATATTATTACGCTAATAACCGCGATGGACCTATTTTGAAATTGTCGTTAAATTTAAACATTGACTTGAAACTTTGATAAAGCAGAACCTGTGGAATATATATATATATATATATATATATATATATATATATATATATATATATATATATAACCATCACATCATTTATAGCTGAGGCCCGGGTCCTATATATATATATATATATATATATATATATATATATATATATATATATATATATATATATATATATAT
>OY759269.1:50020422-50047922 GCA_963662155.1 Lamellibrachia columna | reverse complement strand
AGTTGAAGGTCCACATGATACTTAAGTTAAGTGATAAAACATGCACATTCATACAACATGTTTTCTTAATTTTCTTCTTGAGCCTTATTTTATTTCACATAATTTTGGTACCTTCATTGATGCAATACGATTTATTCACGATCCAGGCACCTATATCTTTGGCCTCGCATTCGACTCTTGTTCGCATCACATGTTCAGCAAGGAGGAGTTATGAAACCGCTAGCTGGCGCTCCTCAAGACATCAACGTTGGACGCTGGTATAGTTTAGCAGGCCCGTAACCAGGGAAGGGGCTCAGGTGTTCACATGAACCCCCTTTTGGTGACCCCCTTTTCCCAAAAAAATATGAACCCCCCTTTAAAAAAAAATTAAATCCCCTCCTTCTCAAAAGCGTGAACCTCCAATAATATGAAAATAATAATATTATTTTCAGGATAATATGAAAATAATATTACGTTCATAGTACTGGTGAGTTAATACGTTTTAGGAGTGGGGGTTCACGCTTTAGAGTGGAGGTTTCATGCTTTTGAGAAGGGGGTTAAAAAAAATTTAAAGAGGGGGTTCACATTCATGAAAATAATATTATCTTCATATTATTGGGATGTTCACGCTTATGAAAAATACTAAATAATATTGAGAGAGGTGTTCACGCTTTTGAGAAGCGGTTTCACCTTTTTTAAAAGGGGGATTCGCTTTTATTAAAACATTGTAATATTATCTTCATATGTTTGGGGGTTCACATTTTACAGAGGGGGTTCAAATCTAATAATATACAATATATTATGCAACTCTCTGATTTGTTTGAAACAGAGTCTTATTCCAACTATAAATTTGTTACGTTGCGTGTGGTCAGTTGGCAACAGCCAGAAAGCAGTGGACAATGTACAGACAGTCGTTCAACTGTTATTCAAACAACATGAAGACTTATAAGCAGAACATGTTTTTCACAAACACTCTGCTATACATACAAGTTTGTTTATTGTCAAGACAAAATAATATGTTTTTTTATTTATATATTTTTAAAAACATTTATGAAAACAAAATAAAAAAGTAAATTTACATGCGAGTTAACCACCGAAGTACATACGTATACATAAAACCATATCAATCTATATGCGTATTTACAACAGCAATTAAAACGTCTAAATGTACCTAAAAACTGTAAGCTGTAGAAGCTAATACAATGACAAAACTATCACGAGTATGGGTAGACATTGAGATTTTTAGTTACGAAGAGAGTCGAAGTATAGGCCCTTGCAAAACTCTATAGTAGCTGAGGCCCGGATCCTCTGTAAAGGAAAAAAAATACTTTATGCGACAGTATACACGTACAATATGCTAGTAACATATCATATACCACGATATACATTTCAAAGGACATACAGTATACTGTGTTTTCGTAGTAGTGCATCCAGTACCCGCGTCCAGGTCCGGGAATAGGTCTGGCTTTCATACTGCGCTCCCGTAGACGTAAGAGTGGAGTCTTTCAAAAGAACGCAATAACATATGCTGCGTTCAAATGCGCCCGTACCTCTCGTGAAAACCAGTTCATGATTTGTAGATAAAGTTCACGCCCGCCGTGAACTCGTATTCGTATATACGAGTCGTCAACTGGGGTTTCCAATTCTCGACTGATAAAACGAGTTCTCCGGGGTCATGAACTGTATTTACATATCGTGACTTGGCACGCACTCGAACGCGGCAACAATAGCTCCAGCGAATGTGCCGAGGGACACCTTGGCGTCGTCTCTGGAAAATTTTCACCGCGCTCTGTAGTCAGTGATACAGCTGAGTGAACACTGGTGGGTAGGCCAGACTGCGGGGTGTGGGTAAAACACATGTTTATCTGTCCAGGATCGAGTTAAGGTCGTTGTCCTCTTTATGTTTTAATTTATATGCAGAGGAGCAATAACGTATTATTTCCACCAAGTGTTTTTCTTACATGGCATAATTATCGTAAACAATAGGTACTAGTGCTTCACAAAATATAAAAAGCATATCATATAACCACAATATATATATATATATATATATATATATATATATATATATATATATATATATATATATATATATATATATATATATATATATATATATATATATATATATATATATCCAATTGCGAGGACGAATTTTAATTGAACGGGTGTATGATGTGGTAGGGCTCATTATAATATATTTGTTACCACATCAGTTTTATAATATAGTTATGTTATTAGTTTGATATAAGTTGTACTTATTATATCTAACTATATGTCTTAAGTATCCTGTCAGTGTCTGTGCTGGGGTGTCTGTTCTGGGATGTGTTAGATAAGAGCCAAGGTCCAGAGTCACCAGATTGATAAGTATAGGTGTTAATTAATTACCCAGGGACTGTTGCTTCATGAGAAACACGTGGTGTTAGAACTAGAAGGCGGGAAAGTAAGTTGTTTGGCTAGTGAGTGTGTGGTCAGCCAGGCTAGGATGTTGTATAGTGTTGTGGACAAGGAGAAAGACAGTGAAATTGCAGTCAGGCAGTGGTGTAGGCTGGGGAGGGTGTCCCTCTCAGCCAAGGGCTGGGTACTCTGGTGAGCTGCTAATAGATGTATTATGTTTGCTGGAACTGGTAGACTCAGGGTTTAATATTGATTGTTATAATAAAGATTAAGGTTGATTAATACCGTGAAATTTTATTTGTTAGTTCTTCTTTATATTCAGTCCGAAAAGCTGAAACATTTAAAATGTCGGCTCTTTGGCAGTGTGATGTTGCAGCATGAAGTGGATTTGAAAATGCTTAGGCATTTTGGTGATGACATTCTCGAAACACCATAGGCGTGTTAATAGTTTTCGAAATCTCTTCATGTTGAGGGTAAGCGCGTTTGCGACAACAGTCATTCTCCATAGAACGTATAATTTGAGTCCCGATTGCAGGAATTCTAATGTTGAATTATTTTGTCTGAACAAACTTTCGTGGCCACCACAGTTGAACCAGATGAGAACTCTCTATACTAGTTGAGTCCAATGGGGATGACTTTTGGAAAGAAGACAGGGTGCAAATTGAGCAAGATCAGCCTTTTCTTCTTGTCCCAATGTTCGGGTCGCTGCAATCGCCGAATCGAAATTCATAAAAAAGTGTTTTTATGGCGTATTTTTCTTGCAGTTCCTTCTCAGTAACCCAATGACGGTGTCGTGACAGAGCAAATATGACGAGCTCACACAGATCTCTTTTTTCTCGTTCAAATGGTCACTCTGCTGATTTCTAATATTTTGAAAAGGTATCTAATCTAGGACTTAAATAATTATTCTTCAGTTTATTCTTCTTATTCTACTGTCTCATTTATGAGGATTATGGCCAAAATGGACACCTTCTATTTGCTGTATTACCTACAGACACTGTTTTTAATGATGAAATTTCCTCCCAATTAGGAGATGTGAGAATATTTGTGTGTGTGTGCTTTGACATGCATACATGCATGGCATGGTGTATAGAGATACATTTATTTTTTGAAAATTCTGGATTATGAATGATAATTATATAGTGTGTATAATTTACACAAAACTATTAATATATTTAATACAGGTCTAGTATTTGAATGATCATCTGTCGCTTAGACCTGTTGTGGTTGTTTTATAGTCATTCCTGTTACTCGACAACAAAGAGCCATTCTCCTCACCAAACACATACCGACCTCGTTCAAGTTTTCCCAATAGATGGCGCCTCGTGTCGGGAACTATTGCGATAGACCATCATGGCGTCTAATTCATCATATTGAATTGTGTGAGTGTCACCTCATTCATCATGGTTAGGTTAATTACATGTCATTACTGTTACTTCTCTAGTGAAGTTAGACCTGGGAGAACATGTACGACAGATAAACTGATCAATCTGAGCAGTGCACGTTCGGCCATCACGTCATTTTGAGTTGGTCAGAATGGGGATTTTCTTCTTTAGAGGGGACAGAAGGTCAAATCGTCATTACTGTTGCTGTCATTCCTGTTAGCCTGATTCGGTAACTGAAATGACGATCGGTAACGAGAATGGCGATGAATTGATATATATCATATTATCGTCGACTTTGGATTACAATACTTAGTAATCTTCATCATTCAGTAAGGTTTACATGTCTATATGCAGTATGCACTAATATCATCTAAATATAATTCGTGCAGTCCTAATTTGTCGTTAATATCCATTTTGTATGGTCGATACCTTTAGTATTGCTCGTAGTGTGGACCCGTTGCGATCGTGGAAAGTGGAGGCATCGACATCGCAATCGGAAAGTGGTGTTGTGTTGAGTACGAGGGTAAGGCATTATCACGCAGACAGATGAGCAAACGAACATACTGCATGTTTTGTATCGGGCCCAACAGGTTTTTCTGGCCAGTGATGTGAGACCTCTGCTGGACAGCTTTGAGAGGGTGATGTCTATTATTGACGAGCCGAAGCAAGTGACCAAGAATCGGCGACACTTCCAGGTCGACCGAACCATCTGTATGCTATTATCAGATCACCAGACGCGATCTTGGCCACTGAATGTGCCCTGACCTCGTTACCAGGGCTCTGTTGAAATTTGTTTTCGTTTTTGAACGTTCTGTAGCTTTAGTGATATTAAAATATTCGATTTTTAACAATTGGATTGTTTGAATGTTGCAATTAAAATGCTGACTATCATTTTTTATTATATTCCAGGGGGCAAGAACTTGAATAATGTTCTCTTCGTGTGTCTGTGAACTGCTTTTATTTACATGTGTCATTCCTGTTACTATCAGTCATTCCTGTTACTCTTGTGAAATGATAAAATATGATCGAAGTTCTCTCCACCTCTGCCGCGGCTCCGCATGGGTATGAAAGAGACAGTTGGGTTTGTTGAAGTATAGTAGGTATGTTACCGCGAGCCTTTTCCAAAGCATATCGCTCAATCATATTTAGACATTGAACCCATTGTGTTTGTTTCAGTAAAATTTCGCGATTCCCCACGGAACTCGTTATGCTCAAGGGCGTAACAGGAATGACACAAAAAGCGGATAAGGCAATTGTCTAATTAAAGTACAGGACGACAGAAAGGGCAGCGAGCACTGCTCATAGTATTTTCATGTCGTAGACAAATACATCAATCATAAAAACTGTTTATCTTTAAAATATTTCTCTAAAGATCTGGTCGGATTTCCTCATCCCATTTGATAAGTTCTACGGAGAATGGTCGACGTGATTAAAAGAGCAGGAGGCAAGTGATTTTCACCAAACTGTTCAGCACATTGGTAACATATTGCCAGTGCCAGTGGATGCCATGAAGGTTTAGAATGTCTTCAGGTCACTTGTTCTTTCCATCGTGCAAAACGTTCACATCTGCCGCCAATGGGAAAATAGCTGTGGTTCGCGCCCTTCTTTCTTCTGCAGAAAGTTTCACCTCGCTCTGTACATATAAAGTGCTACTGCTGAGTGAACGTAGGTGTGCTGACCGCGAGATGCAGGCCAGACGTCATTGTCCTCTTAATTATATACTTGATATGCATTATACAAATAACTTATTGTTCCCACCAGCGTCAACTGCCATCAATACAACATTTATGTATGTGTTTTTCTTTCAGTGCACCAGTTTCTTTGAACAAGTCCCAACGCGCAAACAATAGTAGACGCCGCAGTATGTAAAGGGTTCTTTCATCCATGTTAATGTTGGGTTATTAATGGTGGTTGATGTCTGGTTGTTTAAACACAAACAACAGTAGACGCCGCAGTATGTAAAAGTGTTCTTTCATCCATGTTATTGTTGGGTTATTAGTGATGGTTGATGTCTGGGTGTTTAAACACAAACGCAAATTATGGCTAATTCTGCACAGCTAAAATAATCTCAACGACAAGACATACTTTCTTAGATGAAACGGCGTCATTGTTAGCTATCAGACTGTTTACAACCCACGCTAATGGATAATTTCTGCAACGAAATAAAGCAGTATTATGTGTCCAATTTTAAATGATCACACTTTTTTGACGCCGAGTTACACATAAATGTTTCGAAATACCTCTGTATACGAGACATAACAGCAAACTATGTTTTAACACAGCATTAAATTCTTGTTCGGTAATTAAGGATTTTTTTTAATAACACGCCATCATAAATTTGCAGGCTAATGACGTTTAACAATTAAACAAGTGCACATCTGTGCCATATCTGAACACGATATGTCAAGGTGTTAATACTGTTTTGATCGACTACTTCACACACAGAAAATATAATACGGTACTTGTTCTATCCATTTGTTCATGATACTCGTGTAATACCAATCTCACGTTCTTAAAATGTCATGCAATATATGATGATTGGACAGCAACATAACGGAGAGTCTGCTTGAAAAGTCGAATGAGATTTAATTCGACTCTGCTCTTGATTGATTGATTGATTGATAATTTTATGTTCACTCGGTAGCATACTTAGTTGTACACTATGTTCAATGGCCGAGCCATTCACGCATCATTTACATATCAATCATACAACAGATAGTTATATTTGTGCACAGGATTAAAAATATTAAAACAATTAAAATCATAACATACATAAAATAAAGTAAAATAAAAAAAAAAAAAAAAAAGAATATTTAAAATGGCGGTGTAGCACTCAAATATTTGAGTCACTCAAATAGTTTGCAACAGACAGGCTGTTTTGAAAGTCCTGTGGTTAGCTATTCCTTAACTTCAAACCGGACACACTGAAACTCCGTTGATAGTAGGCAATTCTGGCTTTGGTTGGTTTTGGCTGTTAGGTATTTCTAGTATTATAGGAGTGACTGTTTGATGTAAACATATCACACAAATATTGTGGTGTTAGACCATTCATTCATTTGTACATTGATGAAAATCCCTTCTTTGTTGTAATGATAGCTCTTTGAATATAGCGTTTCTGATTTGTTGAGGACTTCACCCATATATGAGTCTAGCAGCTCCAGATTGTAGTTTCTGGAGTCTGGTTTTGCTTGTTATTGAGGCTGAATTATAGACTACATCTCCGTAATCGAAGTGGGGTTGAACTATTGCATTATACAAATGCTTACGAGTGGCAGTTGGTAGTAGTTTACGAAGAGATTTTAGATTCTTGTCTTGGCTGAGATTTTAAGAATCATATTATTAATGTGGTCGTCCCATTTGAGGTTTGAGTCTTTATACATACCAAGGTACTTGGCTACTGACACATGTTTGAGTGGTTCATTATTGATATAAATTCTAACATCAGCCAACTTGAAATGGGTGGCAATTAGCATTAATTCGCATTTCTGTGCATTAAGACTAAGTTTGTTAATATCAAAATATTGTTTGACTTTACATAAATCACTGTTAACGCTGGGTTCTTATTCAGCCGAACATTCGGGTTTTGCAGTGGAGTCAATTATCGTCTGTAAACGTGTTTATAACGCAAGATTCAATAAACGTTTATCCGTTACAAGTGCCTTATCAATATTTATCCGTTACAAGTGCCTTATCAATATTTATCCGTTACAAGTGCCTTATCAATATTTATCCGTTACAAGTGCCTTAATCAATATTTATCCGTTACAAGTGCCTTATCAATATTTATCCGTTACAAGTGCCTTATCAATATTTATCCGTTACAAGTGCCTTATCAATATTTATCCGTTACAAGTGCCTTATTAATATTTATCCGTTACAAGTGCCTTATCAATATTTATCCGTTACAAGTGCCTTATCAATATGTATCCGTTACAAGTGCCTTATCAATATTTATCCGTTACAAGTGCCTTATCAATATGTATCCGTTACAAGTGCCTTATCAATATTTATCCGTTACAAGTGCCTTATCAATATTTATCCGTTACAAGTGCCTTATCAATATTTATCCGTTACAAGTGCCTTATCAATATTTTTAACCATCGACTTGTAACATTGAGCAATGAGGTCACGGTAGAATGCAATCTTCTGAACCCAGATTGGGCAAGTGTGTGCCCGTCCAAATAATCTGTAAAGGAACTATGAACAAAAGGTTCCAGTAGTTTAGACAAGACGGGATGAATTGAAATTGGCCTGTAGTTGTTAGTTTCCATTGATGGATTTTTAAAGTGGCAACACCTTTGTATGCTTCCATTCTGTGATAAACTTGCCAGATTTCAGAGAGAAATTTAGAATGAATGATAATGGTTGTGATGTGACTGGTGCTGCTGCTCGTAGGAGTCTGCCAGGCAGTCTGTCCAGACCAACATATTTATTTTCAAGCATGTTCCTTAACTGTTTCTCAATAAAATCAGGTGGTGGAAGCCTACTTGCCAATTCTTGACAAATGGATATAAAGTACTTGTTGAAGGCATTGGCCCTACACTTGGGATCAGTATTTATTTGACCTTCAACAAGTACACTTTTAGGGCTGGATTAAGATTTTCTTGGCAGAGGCTCAATTAAGTATTTCCAAATTAATTTGTTTTCTCACCAGAATCAGACTAGTGTACTACTCACGGTTTGCATTTTTGAAAGAATTTGAAGCAAAACTCGTAAAGTGCCTGAACATCTGCCAGAAAATGTCTAAACCCTTAGTGTGTTCCATTTTTTTAAATAATGTTTCATTTTAATATCTTCTATAATTGCTTCAGTTAACCAAGGAAGAAAGGATTTCCTCACTCCTCTGGTGACAAACGAGCATTGCTTGTCACAGACTTGTGTAGAGAGATCCTTAAATCTCCGGTAAGTCCCAGCCACATCCTCAAACTGCTCAATAGAAAACCAGTCACAAAGTCTAAATCATTACAAAAGTCATTAATGCTAATGTTTTTGAAATTTCTCATTTCTGTTGTTCTGTGAGTCTGAGTGTGTGTATGGGACTTATAAAAGGTCACACAGTAGACAAGATGGTGATCTGCAATACAACCAGATATGACATCATGTTCCACTATCTTATCTGGTTCTGGTGTCATAATCACATCAATCAAGTAACCACCTGTGGGTGTTACTCTAGTGGGTTTGTTAACAAGCTGAGTTAACTGATGTGACTCACAATTATGTACAAAGTGCTTAATATGATTTTCTAATGGTTGTTTTAACAAATCACAGTTGAGTTCACCATTGATGATGAACTCCAGTTTAGAGTTAGTAAAATTATCAAGTATTTTATCCATTTTATCAAACCAGTTTATCCTCTCATTGGGTGGTGTATACATATATATATATATATATATATATATATATATATATATATATATATATATATATATATATATATATATATTTATATATATATATATATATATATATATATATATATATATATATATATATATATGTTAGCAACAATAATTTAGCCAGATCGAGCCGGAGCGGAGTAACAAAACGTACACATGCACGAATCGCGGTATGTTACACAAACGCGGTTCCAGACAAGGTGCTCTTATCACTGGCCATATGCTCTAAAGGAACGCTTTTGTGTGAAATTTGGGTTTTTATTACAATGTTTTCATAATATGGCATTTAAATTACTATAAATTTAAAATACACACCCGCTATGTCAAAGGGAATACAACAACCATATTTGACCACCAAACTGTCGCCTTCGTGGACAACCGTTTAAACAACGTCGCGGCTATTACGTTAGACGTGCTGACTTTTCCTAATTACACCTCTTGTCTGAGTATAAATAGCGTATTTAATTATCACCATTACCTATTAGCGTGTCTGATCAAACATATATCGTTATTCGCACTAAATGTAGAACACACTAAGCTTGTTACATATGCATGCGCAACTAAAGACAATACTAAAAATTCGCATAGTAAGGTTCATTGATATTGTGCACACATGCAGAACACACACACACGCACACGCACACGCACACCCACACACACACACACACACACACACACACACACACACACACACACACACACACACACACACACACACACACACACACACACACACACACACACACACACACACACACACACACACACACACACACACACACACACGCACACACACACACGGTGAATTCATCGTTCAGCTGTCTCGCACAAGTTCGCCAAGGTAAGCTTAATGGGTCTTCCGATGGGTACGAATGTTCACAAATTGACCAAGGCTGTTAGTCGCACAGCAAGTTGTCGCTACGGTATGTCTGGGTTTGTGTATGCCTTTATGTGTGTCTGGGTACGCGTTAGTAGGAGTGTGTATGCATGTTCTTGAATGTAATAGTGCGTTGTATATGTGCGTGCGTGCGTGCGTGCGTGTGTGTGGTGTGTACAGTGTGTGTATCATGTATGTATCGTGTGTATACCGTGTGTATACCGTGTGTAGACCGTGTGTGTATGTTTTTGTGTGTGTGTTTTTGTGTGTGTGTGTGTGTGTGTTTGTGTGTGTGTGTGTGTGCGTGCGTGTGTGTGTGTGTGTGTGTGTGTGTGTGTGTGTATGTGTGTGTGTGTGTGTGTGTGTGTGTGTGTGTGTGTGTGTGTGTGTGTGTGTGTGTGTGTGTGTGTGTGTGTGTGTACCGTGTGTGTGTGTGCGTGCGTGCGTGCGTGCGTGCGTGCGTGCGTGCGTGTGTGTGTGTGTGTGTGTGTGTGTGTGTGTGTGTGTGTGTGTGTATACCGTGTCTGCGTGCGTGTGCTAGTGCGCGTGTGCGTGCCTGCGTGCGTAAGTATGTGTGCGCGCACGCCCGGGTGTGTGTTATTACGTTTGGCAAGAAATACCAATCGTTATTGTCATCGATACGCCGGAGCTGGAGCAATAATGAGCCGTTTTCATAAAAGTCGGTTGTTCATTCGGAATGGAAGGTCAACCACTTCGACATCAAGGTCAGTTCGGTGCATGTTTCCCTGTTTTTCCTTTTTGTCCAATACGCGACTATTGACGCTGTTTCTTGTGGCAATAGCAGTAACCAACTATATTTTACTAGACTTAACGTTTCATTTGATTCTTGTTTGAGAACCTGTCTTGTAGTTTGTACATGTATATGCGTATGTTATTTAGTTAGGTACATGCTTGTCATGCTAGGTAGATACGATGGTGAACTTCTTTGCCTCTTCTGCGTATCCAATAATCTAGATACTTAATGTATTGACAATAATAAATGGCTAGCCAGATGTCAGATGCGATCGCCTGAGCCAATGTCAATAGAACTGTGTCCTGGGAACCTGCGTTTGACCGTGCAGAATACCACGTAATTACGTGTGATGTGTTGTAGAAAGGACTTATTACGAGTGTTACCTAAACAGTGCCGGATTAACCATGGTACAAGTGATACACTCGTACCAGGATTAACTATGGTATATGTGATACACTCGTACCAGGATTAACCATGGCACAAGTGGTACATTCGTACCAGGATTAACCATTGCACAATAATTATCGATGCATTCGTACCAGGATTAACCATGGTACAATAATACACTAGTACCAGAATTAACCGTGTTACAAGTGATACACTCGTACCAGGATTAACATTGATACAAGTGATACACTCGTACCAGGATTAACCATGGTAGAACATATACACTCGTACCAGGATTAACCTTGAAACAAGTGATACACTCGTACCAGGATTAACCTTGATACAAGTGATACACTCGTACCAGGATTAACCATGGTAGAAGTGATACACCCGTACCAATCCCCCCACAAAAGTGTACCCCACAGAATCAATCATAACCCATCCGATTAGTCGTTTAGATTCTCTCTTCGCTTCCCTTGAATCGGGCTCCGACTGTTCCACTTCTGTGCTGTAGTCGTGAATGTGACACCACCTCAAAGTGACGTAGGGCGAGTGACGTGAGGCGAGTGACGTAGGGCGACCAGGGTGAAGAGAACGTCAGAAAATACGAACGTGAATTTTGTGACCGAACTGTATTAACACCGCCATCTAATTATAATCATCATAAAATAATAATTTCTGGCGCAGTGGCGCCCCATACATTTAGGCATCATACAATTTGATGAAGTGTTTACATAAGTCTTATCAAACTCGTTTAGGTATGACTTCTGATTTAGTGATTTACGTCTATCCAGTAGTTCGCTGTTTGTCATGTACGCTGTATTTTCTTAGGTGTATGTTTGTATGCCGCCGTCGACAACAATCTGCTAATGCATACGCTTAAGCATTGTTAAATAACCGATATAGAATGGCCCTAAAACAAAGAGTGTGTACCAGGCCCACACATAGCTAATCCGGCACTGTATTTAAATGATATAGTGTAGCCATATATCGTTGGAGTAATGTTTTTGACACTATGGTCCGTTTTTATTTAGTAAGCACACGTTCGCCACATATGTTGTTCAAGCCGATCCTTGCGTTGGCTGTTCTTGTGAATGTCGTCAGCGGCCGAAGTTTTATTTTAGACGAGTTGCTCAAGAGGGAATTTTTTTCTAGAAATTGAAGAACGACCGGCCCACATGCCCAAGAGGCCACAGGTGAGCTCACATTGGTTCTCTCTGTATCGCATTTCTAGTTATAAGTCACAGTGTTTCTATGTCTTTTCACGCCTCCATGTCTATTCGTTTTTGTTTTCATCTGTGCCTTGATCCATCTCTTGTTATGAACCTGAATGCTCGAAATTACGGAATTCGCACGGGTAACAGTTATCTCAAAGGGTTCTTCTGGTGACTGATGCCTTCGCTCGCCACATTGTCTTCTCTCTACCCCCCCCTCTCTCTCTCTCTCTCTCTCTCTCTCTCCTTCTATCTTCGTCACCCTGTGGGGTTGAATACCCCCCGCACTACCTTGGACACATTTCGTCTCTATACATACACATTATCATACATCGTCATCAAGCTAACATATTTCGCCCGGTTGCGATCTAATTGTAGCGAAATTTGTGAAATTAAATGGTCGACGTCTGGTTTGGTTCTAGAATGGGGCGATGTTGACGAATTGGTGAACTTACTTTACTTGACGCTATTTCCTCCATTTTGGGCATGGGGCGTAAACAACCCTTGTCTAACGACCCAAAGGGCCACCGGTAAATTCTCGTTGGTTTTCTCTGTATCGCATTTCTAGTTATATATCACAGTGTATCTATGCCTTTGTCAAGTATTGCCTCGCTGTCTACTTATTTATCTTTTTTATCTGTACCTCGATCCAACTCTTTTTATCAACCTGAATGCTCGAAATCACAGAATTCGCACGCGTAACAGTTATTTCCAAGGGTTCTTCTGTTGTTTTGGGTTTCGCTCTCAACACCGTCCTCTCTCTCCCTCTCTCTCCCTCTCTCTCTCCCTCACCATGTGTGGCTGAATACTCCCCCACTGGTCCTTGGACAAATTTCGTCTCCATCCAAACTCATTATCATGCATCGTCATCAAACTAACACATTTCGCCCAGATGCGATATAATTGCAGCGAAATTTGTAAAACTAAATGGTCCACGTGTAGCTTGATTCCAGAATGTGGCGATGTTGAGGAACTGTCGAACTTAAATTACTTAATGTTATTCGCTGTATCTTGGTCATACGGGGTAAACAACACTTGTCTAAGGCATCTTGTGTTTGATTGCTTTCTTCGTCTCTTTCCAGATTGTTCCATACGTCGTCAAGTCCTCAGATAGAAGAGAACTTGTGAACAACGGGTATGAATCAGTGGAAGAAACTGAAGAACGACGGGCACACGTGCCCAAAGGGCCACCGGTAAATTCTCGTTGGATTTCTCTGTATCGCTTTTCTAGTTATTTGCCATAATGTATCTATGCCTTTCTCATGTATTGCCTCGTTGTCTACTCGTTTTTTATCTGTACCTCGATGCAGCTCTTTTTGTGAACCTGGATGCTCGAAATTACAGAATTGCCACGTACATATTTATTTCTAAGGGTTCTTCTGGTGACTTGGAACTTCGCTGTCCACACCATCCTCTCTCTCCCTCTCTCTCTCTTTCCCTCATCATGTGTGGCGGAATACTCCCTCACTGGTTCTTGGACACATTTCGTCTCTACCCACACTCATTATCGTGCATCGTCATCTGTCTAACACGTTTCGCCCAGATGCGGTCTAGTTGCACCAAAATTTGTAGAAATAAATGGGTCACGTGGAGTTTGAATCCAGAAAGGGGCGGTGTTGACGAACTGATCAACTTAAATTACTTTATGACATTCGCTCGATCTTGGGCACAGGGAGTAAGCAACACTTGTCTAAGGCAACTTATATTTGCTTTCTTCATCTCTTTCCAGAATGTTCCATACGTCGTCAAGTCCTTAGATGCAAGAGAACTTTTGAACAACGGGCATGATTCAGTGGAAGAAATTGAAGAACGAGGGGCACACGTTCCCAAAGGGCCACTGGTAAATTCTCGTTGGTTTTCTCTGTATCGCATTTCTAGTTATTTGCCACCCGAATCTCTGCATTGAGAAGGTAACAACCCTATTAATTGTATCACTCAACTCCGACCACTTAATGCGTTATATTAATAAAAACGAATATTCCGCGCTGTCTAGCACTTGTCAGAGGCGTGAATTCGTTTGTCGCGCCTTGCTGCCTAGCTGAACAACAACTCTGTAGTTCATGTGTTAACATTCTTATACTTTCATTAAATGCGATTCACAATAATACAATTCTATCCGAAGGAATTATGCTCAAATTCGTAATGGCATAAATTCACTCAAGTAGTATACCTTAGTCAACAAGTGGCACCTTTGCTTTGTACAAATATCACTCCCTGCAGTATGCTATATAGTAGCACTATTCCGTAGACTACCGTACACCACTGAACAAAGTGGCAAAAGATAATTCCAGACTCATTCTCTTAGACCACTTTGTGACACCCAGATATAATTTGGTATTTGTAACACCTCCTTATCCCTTCTCCCAGAAGGAGGGCATACCGCGAGACGAGACTGTAGAGTGGAGGACGGTAACACGGTAACACTAAGCGTGTGTATCGAAGGCTCGGGTTAAAGTAACAGTCATCTGAAAGAAGTAATTTAAATGCGCTGTAGGAATAACGTATTCATTCCGCCAGCATAATTATCCCTGGCACGCAAATTATTAATTTTTTTCTTCAGAAAATGCTTCAATTTCAAGTCCCAAGACGCAAAGAATAGTAGAAGCCGCTAGGATAAAATATACGTTGTTTCATCTATTACAATACTTCGTTATTAGCGATTGCTGGAAGCTTTTTGGGTAAAGGCAAATATTAAACCGACCAATTACGAGTAATTGTTCACGGTCAATTAGCTCAAGTAATCGCAACGACAATGTTGCTCTTGTTAGCTGTCAGACAAAACGTTTATGGCCGATCAAAATGTGTGTGATACGAGGTTTTAAGTTGGGTCAATCGTTTATCTTCGTTCATTGGACCGTATCTTCAGCGTTCCATCTTCGCAGTACCGAGGCGAGATCATCGCCCACGGCCCACTACAGGCAGAGGTGATCGAATAATCGTCCGCACAGGTGTTTCTGCGAAGCTGAATGCTTCATACAGGAGTCGAGATGGCGTTGGAATGAACAGGTATGCCAGGGGTGAATTGTAAAGTTCTCTGAGAAAGTACGTACGTACGTACGTACGTACGTACGTACGTACACACATAAGAACGTACTATTTTATTATGTAGCCAGTGATACAGCTGAGTGCACGCCGGTGTGGCGACCGCGAGACGAGACGGTAGATTGGAGGACGGTAACACACTAACTCTAAGCGTGTGTATAGAAGGCTCGGGTTAAAGTAACAGTCATTTCAAAGAAGTAATTTACATGCGCTATAGCAATAACGTATTCATTCCGCCAGCATAATTATCCCTGACACGCAAACTTTTAATTTTTTTCTTCAGAAAATGCGTCAATTTCAAGGTACAAGACACAAAGAATAGTAGAAGCCGCTTGGATAAAATATACGTTGTTTCATCTATTTTAATACTTCGTTATTAGCGATGGCTGGAAGCGTTTTGGTTAAGGCAAATGTTAAACCGACCAATTACGAGTAATTGTTCACGGTCAATTACGAGTAATTGTTCACGGTCAATTAGCTCAACTAATCGGAACGACAACGTTGCTCTTGTTAGCTGTCAGACAGAACGTTTATGGCCGATCAAACTGTATGTGATGCAAGGTTTTAAGTTTGGTCAATCGTTTATCTTTGAGGATTGGACAGTATCCTCATCTTTCCACCTTCGCAGTAGCGAGGCGAGATCATCGCCCACGGCCCACTGTTACACACAGAACAACATCACCAACAAGCTAGTAGGACCAGCTGGGGGTGAAACGTACGAACCCTTCGGACAACATTAGTCGCACTGGTTCATTCCCTTAGAATACTGTTGCACTACATGGGAATGCCAGCCTTGTTGACAATCATCTTAACGACGTTATGCGTACTATTTCTGGTGCGCTGAAGTCAGCAACAACCTGTTGGCGGCTGATGCTCGCTCACATCCCTCCACCGCATAGACGCCGCTCCTCGGCAACCTTGAGGGAATACAAGAAGGTCAATCACAACTAATACTTCCCAATATGGAGCGATCCCAAGCCATAACTACCGCAGCGTAGCTTCCCTCCTTGAAACTATCATCCAAAAAAAGAGAGCAAGGAATAAGTCCATACTGCTGTATACTAGATATGTTAGTGCATATTGACCTGATGAGCTTGGAATTAAATAGTCGTTATCAAATTATTTGACTTTATACAAAATGTGGCCACGTACATGCTAACAAATACATTATGATGGTAGACGGCGTTAATATTTGGTCTTTTTGCTGTCGTCATCTAACGGTGTTCATCAACAACACTATCGGTTTGTGACGGACAGTAGCGGTATTATTTTACATGCTGTGCACGACGTAATTGTGTACAATTATTTGTAATTGTTTACAATTATTCGTAATTGTGTACAATTATTCGTAATTGTGTACAATTATTCGTAATTGTGTACAATTATTCGTAATTGTGTACAATTATTCGTAATTGGTCAGTTTAATATTTGCGTGTACTCAAACAGACACCAGCCATCGCTAATAACCTAAAGTTATGAAATAACTTGTTTTTATATTGGCGGCTTCTTGTATTCTTTGCGGTTTGGGACTTGGAACTGATGACATGTAAGAAAAACACTTGGTGAAAATAATACGTTTTTGCTGCCGCCATGCATATAAATTACAACATTAAGAGGAATTCGCACGGGTAACAGTTATCTCAAAGGGTTCTTCTGGTGACTGATGCCTTTGCTCGCCACAGTAGAGAGTTTTTGCAAGCGCACCGATCTCGGCTCCCTTCCCGATCCCGATCTCGCTACGCGTGCTACGTCATCGCTTCGTGTGTTTACACGACCATGGCCGGGTCGCGAAATTTTTTTTCCCATAATTGGTCCTGGCAAGCAGCGCCTTAAGCGGACATGGTTGGCTGCTGAGAATAGTTGACCTCCGAACTCTCTAATTCATAACAGCAATACACGTGTTCAATTGAACCTATGTCAACAATGACACGTGGCTTGAACTTGACCTGTTGAAAATAACGGTAATTTCACTTGCACTTGTTTTGATAAATCAAACAGTTTTTTGTAATTGTACAAAATACAACAAACACATGAAATCAGCGTGGATTACTCTTAGAATTGTGCCGCCATAAAAGCAGGGACAAACTTTCAGTCAATCAATAATTATTTATTACAATCATATAAAACAAACAAAACAAGCCACGAGAACAATATGAGAAGGTATAACAAACATTATTGCTAACAATATCACTCGATTAAAAAGATTATGTGCCATGAAAGCTTAGACAACAAATATTGACTATTTTGAGAAAACAAATAATAGAACATGGCAAAAAGGCATTCCATGTTTCATGTTTTAATGCCTGTAAAGCTAATTAGAGAAAAACCTGGTCTATGTCAACCAAATATTTACAAGAACTTTTCCAAATTATTTTACAGTTCGGGTTAATAAAGTGACTGATCAATTCACTTTTCTGCAACAAAAATAACGAATATTTTACTCGTATTGAGCATGAACATTATAAACAAATCAACGAGTCTGGTAGCACCAATCTTAAAGACAACCTATATGCACTACACGTGTGTCTTTATTCACATTTAAAGACAAACCAATAAGGATATAACTAATGTTATTGACCATCTTCATGCAAAATGTAGTTGTGGTCAAATGGCATGTTCACAAAATTATTAAACACTGCAAAATTTGAATTAACTGAACAACTAAGAATAATAATAAACCAAACTCAATGATCAAGAAATTATAAGTCAATACTGAGTTATGGCAGACTAATTTACCTATAAAAGTAAAAAATTAATGCTCCATTGGTGCCATAATGTAACATAATTGAAGAAAATATCAAAAAAGGAAAAAGTAAAATCCGGACTCACAAAGCTTCGAAGCGAAACTCTACAACTGAAGTCAGGCGTTTTACCACTGCACCACACAATCTACCCCGAATAACAGTGACAGCTTCATGATATACATTCATCAAATTGTTTGCTAAGATTAGTATATAATATAATATATCAATGATTTTCAATACTTCCACATATGAAAAACATTCAGAAAAAGAGCCAACACTCACCTGTAGTGCAGTTATTTCTTAAACATTTAGTTTCAAGCAACGCGCTATTTTTTATTTTTCCACCACAAACGCTGGCAAGAGTTCAGAGGTCAGCAATTCTCCGTAGCCAATCACGACCACGCGAGGCGCTGCTTGCCAGGACCAATTATGGGAAAAAAAATTTCGCGGCCGGGTCGATGAGATAGGGAAAACACCGATCTCGCAGGTTCAATCGGTTAGTGGTCTCCCTATCTATAGTACGTTGGAATTATGGTTGAGTAAAAATGATAAATCTACAGCAAGTGTACGTAAGTCTGTTGTTGACTGATTAGTTGCCCTCTTTTAGTTGCCAATGGGCTCAGTGCATCGGAAAAAAGAGTTTTAAGTGCGCACTGCATGTCTATTAGTTACTACGGCTATGCCTATTATAATATGGTAAGTAAAACTACACGAAACCATCGACGGCACCGTAGACTTATATTTAGACATCGCATTGTAGATCAGTCGTATGGCATAAACTAGACTAAAAATTCCAGCTGAAGCGTACTGAAATGATGTACAATGCATAAATAAACAGTTATGGTTAACATTCTATATTGGGTTTTTTTTATATGAAATATATACTCGAGTTTCCTAACTTCGTCTTCGACTCGTGCACATTTTGTTTTGTTCGCATATGAAAGGTTAACGCAACTATCCGACTATTATTCTCATAAATAAATTCATATTTTCTTGTCATACGATGCCTACAACTGCATCTGTCAGTTCAGCATAAACACTGACCTCCAATGACCAACCACTAGTTGCAGAACGATAAAAAACCGCATTGCCACGGAATTGTGCGACGCACGAATTTTTGGACATGCAACCATACAAACAAGTGTTTTTATTTTACATACTTTCGAATATCATGAATATTTCTTGTTCTGTTTAAAATACAAATAACCCAAAAACTATTTATGCAAGAACTGAGATTTTGGCATGGTTATTCTCCATTATTTGTAGATGCTAGATAGTAACAGACTTACTAATGTATATAAATTCTCCCACAATCTGCCATTGCCATTGGCATTGGCATTGAAGGTGTGTGTCTTATGTGTGAGATTGAGCCATCAAATGAGTTTAACAATAAAACATGTCAGAACACAAATAAATCTTATTTGGATCAGTAACACATCTACATATATGAAAACTTTGAAGTTTCTATGTTGTTGGTAAATAGTTAAAATTGGCCTATGTATAGCAGCCAAAAATGCTATGGCCATAGAGATAACATTCCAATTTATTTGTATATGAAAAACAAATAAAGTGCCAATGTAATACACCATATTTGGATTGCCTATTCAAATGGTTTAATGTAATGTAAATATTGTTGTCAAATGCAAGGAAAACCTTCTGAATACATAGTTCTAGATTATATTTATCAGGTGCGTCTAACTTGAGAAGTTTGCAAGGTATGTATCTGAAATTTACTGACAATGTAGATATATTGGTATACGTTGTCTATGCAAAATTCTACAATTTTTACTTATACATAATAAATTTGGCAGAAAGTGGAAATAATCCTAAATCATTCTACAATTTTTAATTATACACAATAAATTTGGCAGAAAGTGGAAATAATCAAAACTAAAAAATTAAGGTAGTTACATCCCTATGGTTTGACATGTGTGGTTACACAAACTAATACATTAATTGGTAAACTGTTGGTAGAATCCAAAAAGGTGAGTGCCACAATAATCTCTTATTTTGATTAATTTGAGATATAATGCCCCATTGTCAAATTTTTCTTGTTAGGTCTGTTATCTAGACCTATGAGGATGTGTAATTTTAATGGATGCATGTAAATTTTGGGGTGTAATTTAAAATCCGGGTGTTAGTCAAAGCTTAATTGGAGTTGAATTGATCCAAACATTGTGTGACTTATAAGAATTGATTTCATAAAAATCTAAACGGATTGATTTTGCATTTAATTGGAATTGGAAATTCTGCTGAATTTATTAATTGTTCAATTCATATAAAACGTAAATGTTTTGATCTAAATTTACACATATAAACAAATAAATAGATTATAATTTATTTATTCTTCATACTTACTTTAGCTTACAAAATTACAAGGTGTGATGATCTTATTTGGAAATCAAAACAGAAATAGCACCTGCTCTAAGTAAACATGTAATTTGTGGGACAACACAATAAAACTTAAGGTAGATGTAGATGGCGCCATTCGCGTAGATCGGGTTACGTTTGCGCGTGTTGCAAAAACTCTACTCGGTCCCCGATCTCCTACTCACCGTACAGATCGCGCGCAAGATCGGGAACGGAGCCGAGATCGGTGCGCTTGCAAAAACTTTCTATTGTCTTCTCTCACCCCCCCTACCTCTCTTTCTCTCTCTCTCTCTCTCTCTCTCTCTCTCTCTCTCTCTCTCTCTCTCTCTCTCTCTCTTCTATCTTCGTCACCCTGTGGGGCTTAATACCCCCCGTACTACCTTGGACACCTTTCGTCTCTATACATACACATTATCATACATCGTCATCTAACTAACACATTTCTTCCAGGTGCGGTCTAGTTGCAGCGAAATTTGTAGAAATAAATTGTTCACGTGGTGTTCGAACCCACAATGGGGCGGTATTGACGAAATGGTGAGCTTAAATTACTTAATGACATTCGCCCCATCTTGGGCACAGGGAGTAAGCAACACTTGTCTAAGGCATCTTATATTTGCTTTCTTCATCTCTTTCCAGATTGCTCCATACGTCGTCAAGTCCTTAGATGCGAGAGAACTTTTGAACAACGGGCATGATTCAGTGGAAGAAATTGAAGAACGAGGGGCACACGTGCCCAAAGGGCCACTGGTAAATTCTCGTTGGTTTTCTCTGTATCGCATTTCTAGTTATTTGCCACCCGAATCTCTGCATTGAGACGGTAACAGCCCTATTAATTGTATCACTCAACTCCGACAACTTAATGCGTTATATTAATAAAAACGCATATTCCGCGCTGTCTAGCACTTGTCAGAGGCGTGGATTCGTTTGTCGCTTCTTGCTGCCTAACCGAACAACAACTCGCTAGTTCATGTATTAAAATTCTTATACTTTCATTAAATGCGATTCACTATGATACAATTGTATCCGAAGGAATTATGCTCAAATTCGTAATGGCATAAATTCACTCAAGTAGTATACCTTAGTCACCAAGTGGCACCTTTGCTTTGTGTAAATATCACTCCCTGCCGTACGCTACATAGTAGCACTATTACGTAGACTACCGTACACCACTGAACAAAGGGGCAGAATATAATTCCAGACATTTCGGAACGCTAACTTTAATTTGGTATTTGTAACACCTCCTTATCCCTTCTCCCAGAAGGAGGGCATACCCTCTATCTACATATTGAGTATTGTATTCAATGCCGGCATCAATACAAATTATGTATATGTCTATGATGTTGCTAATAGTGTCAGTCAATTTGACAACCCAACAAATTTTATCTACGAAACAACTAATGCATATATCGGTTGATGTTGAGAAGTCTTAAAATACAATAACTACACCAAATATTACACGACTGCTTGTTTTCGTACATGATATGTTGTATGCATTGTGTGCTATGTTTGATTCACTGGTGTTCTTACAGATCATGTACTATGGTTGAGTGAGTAGACAACGGAACTGAAAGTAGGCGTGGAATGAAGATGACACGGACCTGCAATTACAATGACAGTGCACAGAAAGCATAGATATTGGACCAAGCCGGTTGGCTGCATTATCAAATAACGCATTCGTATGCAAGTTAACCTGATCAAATTACTATAACGTCCTTTCTGAAAGTAAGTTTAGTTCATCGTGGTTCCAGCAACTGAATATCTACATATATGCTGTGAACTGTGTTGTTTATATGTTTGTTTTAGCTTCATACCTCTTTTTGATGCATGTAGTGTCACAGCTTTCTGGAAATAAAGATGGTAAAATGTTCACCGACTCGACTTTTTTATGTCACCACTTACCTACAAACATGTCACTGTGAATAAAAATTGCAAATTTGCCACGTCTTACATTAACAACTTAGTACTGTTGAGAACGCCAAATTTCGGCAGATAGGTTCACTTCTACACGCGGCAGTAGCAGACAGGTACATACAAAAGTACCCGATGCGTAATGCGTTGCCCGGTGCCACTCACGGGTTCATGTGACATCATACGGCCACCTAACGGTTACTGACCGCCCCCCGAGCGCCACCTGGTGATAAATGTTGCAATGGTTATAGTCTGTAAACCAATCCATAAAACATCGCCCCTATTGCCTAGTAACTAAAGTACACCACCTGGTGCATAGTGACCGCCCTTTGGTTGTTAGTTTTGGTGCTAGCAGCGCTCCTAGCGGATAGTATATGAATAAATTTTCTTAAAACAAGGCCCTTAACGCCTAGTAACCTTAATAGTTTAATTCCTGTTGCGCATGCGCAACCGCCCACTTCTTACTTCCTAATGCGGCTACATTTAGGGGAAACGTATGTGACCTGTTTTAGCGTAGTGTTTGGTGGAGCCCGGCGCCACTTCCAGTTGCGCATGCGCAACGGGGCCACTGCATGACTTCCGAGGGTGGTGTCTTGTTGGGTATGCTACAGGTGAAATAATTTTAACAAAACAGCGCCGCCACCATATTCGTCGTGGTTTTATCGAGAATCGATTTGTTAAATAAAACATGTTTTGCTCTAATTGATTTGCATTGTAATTTTGTCAGTGTAGGGTCGTTTATGAGACTATGTATGTCCAAGAATTAAATATTATAAATTATATATTATTAATTATCATAAAACAACACGAACATGGTGACATCTAGGAGAAACCTATTTGACGTTTTTTTAGTGAAAGCGTAGCAAAAAAGTGCCGAGGCGCCATCGAACAACATTGCTGCCCATAGACGCAATGACATCAGCAACTGTTTTGGATGTTTATTTATGCGGTAGTAATTTCCACACACATCTAGTAGCAGTTCTGAAGTAAAGTCGCCTTCCTTCATACATTTTGTTTCATTTAGCTGTGTATTAGCCAGTTTGACGGATGTAGTAACGTGTTCTAGAAAGTCATTGCATAATAGGAGTTTACAACGTGGTAGCTATGATCACGTGGTTTTCAGACATATCTGAAAACGCTTCAGAAGGTTGCCGATACAACAACTACTTCCTACCAAGTACAAACGTAATAACTTGACATATATTCACCCCAAGAAGCGCTCCTAGTGATCATATATGTGACAACTTGACCTGTATGTCTTCGAAGAGTGGCCTATTTTAGTGAAAGCATAGCATAAAAGTGCCGAGACACCATCACACAAAATTGCTGCCCTTATAATGAATGAACTCATTTCCGTTACGCACCAATACCTAGCAACCGAAGTAATTTGCTCATTAAAAATTTCAATAACTGACCTTTATAGCACTCTGCTAGGGACAAAACCATGGGCGTTTCATTAGGTGGCGTACTTGATATACTTTGGCACTAGGGGCGCTGTTGGTTAACATACTATTCGCTAGGTGCGTCACCAGTACACAAAATGGTCACCAGGTGGCGCTCTCGGCTGCAGTAACTATACGCTAGATGGCGTCATCGTATGAGGTCACGTGACCACGTGAGTGGCACCGGGCACCGCATTCCGCATCAGGCACAATTGTTTGTACCTGTCTACTACTCACGGCTGTCTGCTACTCACGAAAGACGTGAGTCAGACGGTGGCGCGTTATTTTCTGTTACGGGTCATCACATCATACCATTCATACTCAAGTCAAATAAAGTCATCAATCCATCAGAAGTATGCATGACAATATTTCGCCCCGCAATGCCTTGTAATCATCAGATTCGAATTCAAGCTGATTCTATTTTTCGATCAGGCTCATCGTTACGTTGCTGTCAAATCATCGATGTTAATATATTACATGCTATTTTAAGAAAGCGAGATAACAGTTATCTCAAAGGATTCTTCTGATGACTGGTGCCTTCGCTCGCCACATCGTCTTCTCTCTTCCCCCCTCTATCTCTCCTTCTGTCTTCCTCATCCTGTGTGGCTGAATACACCCCGCTCTACCTTGGACACTTTTCGTCTCTATCCATGCACATTATCATACATCGTCATCAAACTAACATATTTCGCCCGGTTGCAATCAAATTGAAGCAAAATTTATGAAATTAAATGGTCAACGTGGAGTATGGTTCCAGAATGGGGCGATGTTGAAGAATTGGTGAACTTACTTTACATAACACGTGCCCAAAGGGCCACCGGTAAATTCTCGTTGGTTTTCTCTCTATCGCATTTCTAGTTATCACAGTGTATCTATGCCTTTGTCAAGAATTACCTCGCTGTCTACTCGTTTATCTTTTTTATATGTACCTCGATCCAACTCTTTTTATGAACCTGAATGCTCGAAATCACAGGACTCGAACGCGTAACAATTATTTCCAAGGGTTCTTCTGGTGATTGGTGCCTTCGCTCTCCACACCTTCATCTTTCTCCCTCTCTCTCCCTCCCTCTCCCTCTCTCTCCCCCTCTTTCCCTCATCCTGTGTGACTAAAAATTCACTGCTCCGCTTTGGACACCTTTCCCGTCTATCCACACTCATTATCAATACATCGTCACCAAACTAACATATTTCGCCCGATTGCAGCGAAATTTATAAAACGAAATGGTCCACTAGGAGTTTGTCCAGAATGGGGCGATGTTGACGAACTGGTGAACTTAAATTACTTAAAGACATCCGCTCCATCTTAGGCACAGGGAGTAAGCAACACTTGTCTAAGGCAACTTGCGTTTGATTGCTTTCTTCGTCTCTTTCCAGGTTGTTCCATACGTCGTCAAGTCCTCAGATACTAGAGAACTTGTGAACAACGGGTATGAATCAGTAGAAAAAACTGAAGAACGACGGGCACACGTGCCCAATGGGCCACCGGTAAATTCTCGTTGGTTTTCTCTGTATCGCATTTCTAGTTGTTTGTGAGAGTGTATCTACGCTTTTCTCAGATATTGCTTCTGTGCTTAGTAGTTTTGTTTTTTATATCTGCCTCAATCAATTTCTTTTTATGAACCAGAATGCTAGAAATTACGGAATTCGCACGGGTAATAGTTATTTCCAAGGGTTCTTCTGGTTACTTGTGCCTTCGCTCTCCACACCGTTCTCTCTTTCCCTCATCCTGTATGACTTAATACTCCCCTGCTCCACTTTGGATACCATTCCTCTCTATCCACACTCATTATCAGTACATCGTCAGTCACCAAGCTAATCGCATTTCTAGTTATTTGCCACCAGAATCTCTGCATTGATACGGTAACAACCCTATTAATTTTATCACTCAACTCCGACAACTTAGTGCGTTATATTAATAAAAATGAACATTCCGAGCTGTCTAGCACTTGTCAGAGGAGTGAATTCGTTTGTCGCGCCTTGCTGCCTAGCTGAACAACAACTCGGTAATTCATGTATTAAAATTCTTATACTTTCATTAAATGCGTTTCACAATGATACAATTGTATCCGAAGGAATTATGCTCAAATTCGTAATGGCATAAATTCACTCAAGTAGTATACCTTAGTCACCAAGTGGCACCTTTCCTTTGTGCAAATATCACTCCCTGCCGTAAGCTACATAGTAGCAATATTGTGTAGACTACCGTACACCACTGAACAAAGGGGCAGAGGATAATTTCAGACTCATTCTCATAGACCACTTTGTGATACTTGCAACTTCTGCTGTGTCTTCACAACCCAGATATTTAAATTAGATCTCAGAAATGTAGTCTGAACGCATTTCGGAATGCTAATGTTAATTTGGTATGGAGAACACCACCTTATCCCTTCTCCCAGAAGGAGGGCATACCCTCTATCCACATATTGCGTATTGTATTTAATGTCGGTATCAATGCATATTATGGACTCCATACATGTTTTCCCCATGAATGCTAATGTCGTCTGTATGTTGAATTCGTCATTCAAAACCAGGAACAAAATAATACACTGGTTGCTGCAATATAATGGTTAATCTACCTGTTGCAATGTCTTCAATAAACAATCTACGTTTCACCATATATATATATTTTCTATATGTCTATGATGTCGCTGATGGTGTTAGTCAATTTGACAACACAATGAATTTTATTTACGAAACTACTAGTGCATATATCTGTTGATGTTGAGAATTCTTAAAATACATTAGCTACACCACATGTTACACGACTGCTTGTTTTCGTACATGATCTGTTCGATTTATTATTGTATGCATTGTGTGCTATGATTGATTCATTAGTGTTCTTACAGTTAATGCTCGGTGGTTGAGTGAGTAGTCAACGGAACTGAAAGTAGGCGTGGAATGAAGGCGCAACACGGATTTGGACACGGACACTTCCGCACAATGACACGGACCTGCATTTACAATTACAGTGCATAGAACGCATATATATATTGGACCAAGCCGGCTGGCTGCATTATCAAGTAACGCATTCGTATGCAAGTTAACCTGATCAAATTAACATGACGTCCTTTCAGAAAGTAATTTTAGTTTATCATGGTTCCAGCAACTGAATATCTACATATATGCTGTGAACTGTGTTGTTTATATGTTTGTTTTAGCTTCATACCTCTTTTTGATGCATGTAGTGTCACAGCTTTCTAGAAATAAAGATGTTAAAATGTTCACCGACTCACTTTTTATTATTATGTCACCACTTACCGACAAACATGCGAATGCCACTGTCAAACAAAATTGCAGATTTGCCACGTCTTATATTAACAACGTGGTACAGTTGAGAACACATAATATTAAATCTAGGCAGACAGGATCAATTCTACACACGGCAGTAGCAGACAGGTATATACAAATATGCCCGATGTATAATGCGTTGCCCGGTGCCACTCACGGGGTCATGTGACCTGATACGGCTACCTGGCGGTCAGTGACCGCACCCCTGAGCGCCACCCGGTGATCACTGTTGTACTGGTGGCGCCCCAGCGGATAGTCTGTGAACCAATCCGTAAAACAGCGCCCCAAAGTACACTACCTGGTGCATTGGCGCACTA